>JAJJMB010007077.1:1260635-1293117 GCA_023531105.1 Papaver atlanticum
ATCCCCGTCGAAACTTCGATCTAGTTTGAGTGAATCTTATATCAGAAGAGAAGATTCTCAAGCATAAACAAACTAGGTGCAATCAAAGTTCAACCACCGTTAGTCAATCAAATCAATCGAACAATAAAATAAACTGCAATTATCTAGTTTCCCACCAACGGTACTAATAGAGCTTCTCAATCCCAAAGAAGTCTTTAAACTGAGCGGCCGTAAAAGATTTCGCCTAATTAGGTTACTTTCCTCCCCGAATAGGCGGCTCAACCAGTAACAACACAACTGAGGTAGTTTTGCTGGCTCTGAGGATTAGTTTGCTAGGAATGCAAACTTCAGTATTTATAGACAAGGAAGTTTGGACACCAAGGAATTTCCAAAATCGAATATTCTCAAAGATATGCAATAAACACAAAATCGGCTTTCATAACTCCTGGAAATGCACTGTCAAAATATTGACCGAAATCCCAATAGAAAAATCTATAATCAGTAAATGCACATTACTAATTATTATTTTCTAAAGATATGCATTTAATTGCTGGAGATTAAATAGCATATAAAAACTAAGAAACCTTAATTAAAAGATTCTTAATTTATTTCGATCCTGGGATTCTCCTTTAGCTATTAAGGAATATCTTTGAACAATTAATGATAAGAGTTACTGCACATGTTCAAAGTATGTCGACATCTTTACTTTTCAAGTCCCTTTTCATACTTACAATCTTGGAAACGATTTGCCACACTTCCAAACAAGTTTAGAATTGGTTCGTCTGAATTCCAAGAACTATGTGATTAGTTAAAATCGTATAATTTAGTTAAAATCCAGGTTTAGAATTGTTTGTTTGCAATCTTGGATGAAAAAGTCTATATCCAGGTTCTCCATTAAATTCAAGTAATACGATACACCTTGATTAGTTAAAATCGTACAAAAATACAATGACACCGCATTTTTGTGCCCCAAGTTGTTGCGTGGATCTTCTTCAGCATGGGAGTTACAGACAACTCGCTTTTGCAACTTCATGTCCTATCTTACTAATAACTGGGTCTTTCTGTTGCATGCCATACTTTAAATACTACTACTAATTTTGTGTCAAAATCTTCGATGCTGTGATGTTGCTTCAAGCCTTCAAAGTACTCCGAAAGACGTTGTCGAAGATGTCAATGCACAACACATATTTAACATACTTTATACCTTATGTTCGTTTGTTTTTTGGACTTTTATATGCTCAGATTTGTTTATATATTTAGCTTCTTTTTATAAGTATATATATATATTTAGCCTCACTTAAGAAAGTGTGTATAATTTTTCAAGAACCAAATATAACCATTCCCACGGATCCCATCAGAGGAATTAGCTTTTCCATTGGTTATTGCTTTTTGTTTCATTTGTTAGCCTTGGCGTTTTTCTTTCCTATTTAGGGTATGCATTTTAACTAAATATCTACTGCATGCAAATGAACTAGAAATACTGACGTGGTTCATTAATTTTCATGTTACCTTCGTCTTTTGAAAGGTTTACAATGTTTGTCTCCATGGCTACAGTAAAGGGAAGATATTGCGGATGCACATGATGCAGAACCTCTAAAATTGAGTGGAGGAAGCATTGAATTTGACAATGTATCCAGAAAATAAGGGGGAGTGCTACATAGAGCTGGAAAACAAGCTCAAAACCCGCAAGTTGGCCCGGACCGGTCCGTAAAAACCTGCACCCGGTTTAGCTGGTTTCTAAACAAACCGGATTAGGATTGGAAAAATGTCGGCTTGTTAGAAAACGGGTTAACCTGGACCGACCCGTAAAACCCGTGGATTCAACCCGTTTACCCGTTACCCCCACCACACCCCACACCTGTCCCCCAACATACCTTCACTTGCCTCTTCTTATCTTATTCGTCTCTTCTTATCTTACCATCTCTCCATTTCTTCCACTTTCAGAAACAAAACAAATTTTCACAGAGGAAAGAGAGTTCCATCAAAAGAGAGTTAAGAGATTCACGTATGGAGATAGAGAATCAGATTCAGACCTAATTAAAACCCTAATTATTAACCGAGAGGAGAATTAGAATAGGTAAGTAATTGAAACCCTAATTTCAATTTAGGTTTTCTTGATTTTGGAATGGTTTCGATATTGAAAAGATGATGATGTTCTACAGCAAAAAGAGAGCTGCTACTGGAATGGTTTCGAGATCGAGAAGATGTTCTACAGCAAGAGTATGGTGATTTCGGTGGTATATTGTCGATGGGGGTGTGAATTGAAATCGTGAGAGATGAGTCAGATGACGTTGTTGAACTAAGTCTGAGATGGGTTAATCAGATCGAGTTTAAGTCTAGGGTTTGTTTTTGCCATTGAATTGAAGTTAGTCGATGGATTCAGAGATGCAGAGAATTGATGAAATTGGTTTGGATTTGTGCAATCGAAGAACAAGATGAGGAAATAGGGAACTGGAGGTGTTGCTGCTTAAAGGAATCTGAATCTGGTGGAGTTGTTATTAGATTTGAACCTGGATTGACACCAAGAACAATAGAAGAAAGAGATAGTGTTGCTCTGAATCTGGTGATTATGCAGAAATGAAGAAGAATTGCAGGAAAAGGGTTCTGCTGGTGCTGCAATTCGCAGATGATTGAATAATTTGAATGGGTTTTCATATATTGTGTAAATGTATGTGTAGGATTGTTGCAGGGAAAAGACTTAATTTAAAGGACTGAAATTGGCCGGATTGTGGTGATGCAGTGAACCTGAAATAAAAAATGGTTTATGAAACTGAATAGATGTATGTTAGGATGCATGATTGTGCAGTAATGAGAAGAAATCGGCCTGAACTCGGCCTAGAAAATGCCAGAAGACAGCCAAAACTCCGTCTTTAGCCGAATTGACTCACCATAAACCAGCTAACCCGTGAATTCGCAAGCTTTACTCGCTACGGGTACGGGTTGAAAAATGACCACCCGTGAAGAATTATGGCCCGCAAGCTTGGACTCGTGTAACCCGTAACAAGCCATCCCCAGCCCGCCCGTTTGCCAGCTCTAGTGCTACACCTACCGTACTTTTCTCCTGCAAATTATCCCGATAGGGGATCAAACGGTTTATGGATGCGTTCTGTGCATCGGGATGGTCAATGGGAAAAAATGGGGCCGGTGTTTTGTTAGACGCGGGATTTTTGTCGGGAAAAAAAATCCGGGAGACCTAGCATTTCCGAGAAGATAAGTGTAAAGTAAGTGTTGTAATAGATAATGAACAATAACAAGTGGCCCATAAAATAATATTACTCAGACTCACGGTTATAAGAGAAAACATGGTTTTTTAAATTTTTCACATGTTGGTTCGTTAAATTTTTTGCTCATGTTTTAAGTTTTGTGTTTTACATGTGAAGAACTGATTAGAATTTTTTATTTGTGCTTTGCCAGGGTTTTAAATTTACAATCTTACAATGAGCATGATCCGATTCTTTGGCAATGTTTCGCCTACAATTAGCAGTCAGCCAAACGTTGTTTCTTATGGGTTTCACTAATTTTTGGTGAAGATTATCCTCGGATTGATCTAGGATTGAGATGCCTGACTTTGAAGCAACTCTTTTTTCTTAGGTCAGGATCCACGAGGCGAAACTCATGTAAGACCCAAGGTTAATTGATTTTGAGCTGCAGGGGTGGTCAAGGCGATAACTGCATCGGGTGAGGTTGGCTATCCATATTCCTTTTATGCAATTTTCTTTGCACTTTCAATGCTATTTCTTATATTTCCAATATTTAGGAACATTACGCCTTCGATCTGTGGATGTTGCAAAGAAAATTGCATAAAAGGAATATGGAAAGATGCAGTAAAGAGATTGACACTGCACTGCCTTGATAAGTTGGTAGGTGAGCCAAAAATGTTTTTTTTTTCATTCGATTACGGGTCGAACAGGGTGTTAGTTTTACTATTTTAGCAATGGGCGGAGTATTTGCCTATGTTTTTAATGGTTACCATTGTTTCTATGTTAAATGTATGGGGTGTACGTGTGTATCGGGGATTTGTATTCCAGTTTTGTTGAAGAATTTGTAACAAGTACTCTTTGATAGATAATACTTTTGGATTTTGCTCATACTCTCACAAGATGTTGCGTATAACCATTTTGGGTATTTGTGTATACTAAATAATAAAACAATCTAAGCAGAGTCATTATTTCATATGTGGTTTTAAGTATTTTAATATGTACTCTTTGATAGATAACTTAAGATTTCTTTCGTGCTTACGGGGGATACACGATATAAGCATTTTTTGGGTGTTCAAGAATTACAAAACTTTCTTGGTCATAGCTTTGTGTGAGAGATGGCAAAAATTAGGCTGTCAATTTCTTGCAGTTTAATAGTCCTGGACAAAGAGTTTTTAATTGCTTGGAGCGGGAAAAAAATGTATAGGGCACGCATGTGTCTAGTGGTATTTTACCTTTTACTGATGCTTTGAAGATTTATGGGAAAAAATAACGATGGGTTAATGGCTTTGGTTTATGGAAAAATAATAATTGAAATGGCCCGTTTGCAGTTTGTAGGTTAATGGTCTTGATTTCTAGAACGAGCAATTGTTGGTAGCTGCATATAAGTAGGAATTACTTAAAACACCATGCTATCGAAACATTGTGTGAGCATTGGTAACAATTTATACATGCATAAAGTAATGAATTTGAGTGTTTTTTAAATAAAAATAAGGATGTATGTAGCCCACTGAGCACACATGTGTGTATGTATGTTTGTTGCTCACTTGAAACACTTCGATTACAGGAAATTCAATTGCTAATACTAAATTTGCATTTTTCTTTTTTCCACTTCTATCCTTTTCAATGAATGAGGAGTTATGTTTCGCTCATGGGTTGAAAGAATGGATAATTTTGTATCTGAGCTTTAAAATGCCATACTCAGAGTTAAAGAAGCTATGTACAGTTGGTTCTTTGAATTGCAGAACCATGGGTACAGTTGGTCCTTAAGAATGTGAATATAATTATTCAAGAACCATTGGTTTCTAGACTCATGAGTACACACTTGGTTCTTTAAAAAAAAAAATCTCATGTTTTAGCTTTTGTGTTTTACCTGTTAAAAACCGATTAGGATTTTTAATTTGTGCTTTGATTTTAGGGGAATCACCAGGCTAATTTTGTATCTGAGCTTTAAAATGTCATACCTGTAATTGATGAAGCTATGAGTTTCGCAAAGATGCTCAAGTAATTTCTCTCTTCTTTTCATTCACTTTTTATTCCGTACAACAATAGGTATTGCAAAAGTAACGAATTTAACATTTAAAATAGCACAGATAAAATCTAAGAAAAATTCGGAAGTTTAGGTTTGGTTAAATATTACTGCCCTGTTCCCTCTATGTTGAAAGGCAATCCCAGGGTTCAACCTTTTATATTGCAAATAAAATTTAAAGATCAAACTACTGAAGGAACGCTCGTAATGATGAGTTGAAGATAATGTAACTATTTACTCTATTAATGGCCAAAGTTGTACATAATACATTTGCCTTCTTTCAGTGGTCTTCGTCCGCTGGATTTTGCACATTTGCCTTTACTGAAAGTATATATATTCTAAATCTATTTCTCCATTCAGTTAGTAAAACAACATGCTTTTGATTGATACTGCAGTATCCTTTTTTGTGGGTATTGGTGGAGCAGTATTACACATTGATAAATCTCTAAAACCATGACTTAAGGCAGTAAATTGCAACTGGGAATACATACTTGGTAGTATAGGAAACAAACAGGAATAATGTTAAACAATATGGTAGCGAAGTGCAACTGTAGATTATGTGTACTATTCTTATTTTGATGGAACATTTTTTCCGTAGTGGTGAAGTTGAATCATTTTTTTACTTCCTTTGTCTTTCAAATGCCAAGCATCAAGCAGATAATATCACAGCATCCTAAACAACCAGCGTAATCAAGTTAGGAAATTTTTTTGAAACTTGACCCAGTTAATTAGTTGTTGAATGTCTCAGTCAGGAAATAAACCTTCTGGTAGCATTGGTTCTTCTTTTCACCATATCAGGTACATTTAGTTAGCATTATAATTTTTATTTGAATTTTATTTCAAAATTCATAGATGTTTTCAGATTTCTCATATGAAACTCAAGGGAATAAGCAGTTTGATATCTCCATCAGATGGTAGCACGGCTAGCCAGAGCAAGTTAATTATGGTTCGACGAGGTGCGCGGGTATTTTTAGTTGGGAGTATGAGCTATGAACTTAGAATTTGTATTAGTGGGTGTCTCTTGATCAAGCAAAAGCAGCATACATGACAGGACTAAATGTGAAAATCAGTTTCTTTTATATTTGCTTCTGCTGACTGATGTTAATTAACACTTTTGCAATCAGTCATGCTCAACTGCCATGCCACAGAGGGACAAACTGATGCTTCTAGATGAATTTGGTTAGCGTTTGTACATCTAAGGTTCGTTGCATTGAAAAGCATATCATGTTAGATGTATTAATGCTAACCCAATTCAAGCTTGGAAATACTATTCAACTTATACCCCTTCTCGGCTAGCTTTAACTTTAGGCAAAGGTAGAGAATCATTTTCCTTTATGTGGAGTATCATTCATTTCCGTGTCAATGTATAATAGATGAACTGGTTGATACATGAGTACAAGAATCAGAAGATTCACTTTCTTTGTATTTATCAAGTGTTTTTGGGTGTTGGATAAATTTTCATACTTGGACAGGGTCCTTGAATAGTTGATGGACATTTTAGCATCTTCCAAGTTTCTGCAGTTGTGATTTCGTGAAAATACTAGTCATTGTCATAAAGTTTTATGGGTATGATCCAGACTTGGCTTGAACTTGAATCTCCAAAAGATGTTATTATTAGAATGCGGGATAATTAGCATTATGCACATTCTATTTAATTAAACCCCTTCGATCTTTGGGATTAGATGGTGAAAGAGACTATTTGATTAAACCTCATTGATCTTTGGGATTAGATGGTGAAAGAGTAGAGTGATAGAGTATTAGCATTGATTAGACAGTCATGCTCTAGCCGTTAACTTGGGCGGAGGGATAATCATTTGATTGCAATCTATTCTTATTAAGAGAAAATAAATGTTTAGTTTCTTTCATAAATAACGAAACTCGTGAAGTTCTTGGCCATTGCAATATATTCTACTTTAGAGATCATAGAAAAAGAATTTTTTTGTTTCTTTCAGATTTTTTTTTATCTCTCAAACTTTGAACGAAAATTTGTGAATTGTATTCGAATTGCTAATCTAAATGATAGCTTATTACGAATCAACCACGGGTTACTATATACTCAACATTTTTCTGAAAGCTAAGTTGTCGAGCTATTTACAGTTGAGCGCCCTATCCCATAAAGTGGGGTTCAAATATGCAGTGAGAAATGGTTTTGTAATGGTTTTCTAGCATTTCGCATTTGTTTTTGTTTTGAAATTTTCATTTCAAAAATTTGCATGTGATATAAATATTTTCCAAAACTTTTACAGATAGAATCATTGGATAGGATAATTTGTTAATAAAAAAAAGGGTTTGACAAAAAAAACATGTAATTATGTTTGATTGCAAATATTCATAGTTGTATAAAATTTAATTATTTTAAATCCAAAATTTATGGAGTCAACTTCTTTTTAATTATTTTAATATCTGCCTATAAAATTAATACTTGAATTTAGGTTTATAATATCGTATTTATATCATCAAATCATTAGATACCTAAGGGTATCAGACTTCCCTATCTCTTTAAAAGATCAACCTAATCAAAGACTGTTCAAAAATAGTCTAATGCATTTAACCATGGGCGCGGGGCGAAGCCCCGCCACACCAAATTAACTGATCCCACCGGCCCCGGTGCGTAGCACGGGTTACATACTAGTGTAAATAATGACAGTAAGTGGAAAATGGATTATTGATCTAAGTAAGTGGATGTTAAGACCCATGTAAATAATGACAGTAAGTGGAAAATAGGGGTGAGCAAAATGTCCATACCCACGGATTTCACCCGGCCCAACCCGGAATTTAGCGGGTGGGCACCCGGCCCGTAATTGGTGGATTGGACGTGGGTGAGTTTATAGAACCGGCTGTTTTCACGGGTTGGACGCGGGTGATCTATCACCCACCCGCTCGACACCCAACATGTAGGATAGTTATGGTATTATACTAAAATAGGAAGGATAATATAGGAAAATGATAGGTCTTATATATACTTAAGAATCAGGAATTAGGTTTAGAATGATCCTATTTACTTTAGAGATACCAAAGATCAGCCCCTTGAAGTGTTATGTTCACTACTCATATGTCCCCTTTCTATGTCTTTGTTTTGTGGTATGCCTAAAAATAAGTATATATTGGTTTGGATCTTTAGGTGTTAGCCTTTGTTTTGATTGGTGTCATGTATGTGGTGTTTTAGCTGTCATCTTGTTTCACAATTTAGAGGCGTGCATAGACTGATATGCATGTTTTTTTCTTAGATGTGTTTCCTGGATCTTTGGCATTAATATTGAGTTCTTCTTGTAATTATGTTTTGAAATCCGTCTATCCACGTGCGACCAATCCGTTCACCCGCTCCCCCGCAGGTATCACACCCGTTGGGTAATGGACTGGACGCGGGTGTATTTTTAAAACCCGTCAATTTGATGGATTGGACGCGGGTGGTAGCAAATCCGCACCCACCCATCCGCTGATTATTGATTTAAGTAAGTGGATGTTAAGACCCATGTAAATACTAGTAACATCTAAACAATGCCATATTTAGCCCATTACCAAACCTGAAGGAGAGCTTCTTTTTTAATTGATTATTCGCAATTGCATATTGCAGTAGAAGAGAGATTAGGCGATGCAAGAGTAAGCAGGGGGTGCAGATTTTTAATACACCTAGCCACTCTGGCCATTTCACGTTTCATTCAGTGAAAATCCATCCTATCCTATTAAAATCTAACGTGGGGTATTGATCCGGTTTAGGACAAATTGCATAAGCTCAAAGATATAGTAAAATGCAATGCAGTTGTCTGATTTAAAGACAAACCAGATATCCAGAAATACTTGTTTAACACTTTTTTTTTCCCACCTGCTCATGTCATGCATCAACAAGAAAAAAGGAAATAAAATAAAATAATTATAATTACTGTCTTAAACTTTGAGAAACAAAAGATTTAAGGCCTTGAGGGTAACACAAAAACTTGTACATGGATTCTTTGCCTTTACTTGAACATACAAAGGTTTTGGATTGACAAATGCCAACTCCAATGCTGAGCGGCTTAGTACACATATTTATCTTTCTGCTTCTCCATTTATGCGAGCCGACATGAATGCTGTACATAAACTGATGCAACATATATACTAATAATAATAGCCTAGGTCCTATCTAATTGGCCAACTCTCAGCTTCACTGGATGTATGCAGAGTAGGCATACTTCTGCTGCTCTGCAATTTCGCTATATATACTAGAGAAAATCCACAGAGAAGTACATGGTGATGTTGATTTATTTTTTTCATTTTCTTAACTGTCAAAATTAGGCAGAAACAGAGAGAAAAAAGACAATGGGAACTACAATGAAGAAACTTGGGTACCACTTTGAAATAGTATGAGCTCTTCTTCAATCTTGATTTCATCCTCAACAATGGAAACCCAAGTCTCAGCAATCTTATCGAGCTTTCCATCATTAATCTCAACTAGCGTAAAACCTCGAACCGTACCACTAGGCTCAGGTGCAAGAGAAATGGGTGCGCCTTCAGTGGAGGAGCTTCCACTACCAGTTTGTTGTTCACGGAATAGTTTTTTTACCCTAGGCACAATTGCTCCATTCAAGTATATAGTATTGTCTGCTCCAATTACAATCATTTTGCGAAGACATCCGTTTCTTGATGCCAATTCTTTATGCATATGGCCAAACACAACCAAGGGGATAGGGAATTTGGTAGTTTCTTTCATGTTGGATATAGCTTGTTCTAGATCTGTATCAAGTCATACGCATGACACTAAATCATCATATTCGTAAAATTTGAATTGTTCTGTAACATAACGTGGGAACGATTTTATGATTCTAGTTTGTTTACCTGGATCACCATGGTCACCGCCTTGATGTACCCAATCTCTTCCACATATATCATTCTTGTCAGATCCCAAACCTACAACATATAAAAAAAAAGGAGACAAGAAGTTGAGTTTTAGTACAGCTACGTCGAGTAGCGAGTACAAACCAATAAGCAGGACAAAATGATAAATATACCTGTAGGTCCATTATGTGCCAGAAGTACAATGGAATGACCCTCTGGTGTTCCTACGGCCGCTTTACATATTTTTTTGACACTTCCATTCATATCTTCGACTCCATATCTGAAAAGGTTTCATTTCAGAACTCACTTCTCAGAGGGTTTCATAATTATGGGAAAAATATACAAAATCATTCATTTAGAAATGAATTCGACTAGTACTTTTATTCAGCATGGTTGAAAAGCAGCTTGATTGTAGCCATTTTCTCAATCACGAGATAATGTTAAGCTAAAGAAAATTAATCCCTCATCTATCAATAAGGTATCGTTTGTTGCACATGGTCGTCAAAAACAATAAAAACTAGAAAGGAAGGTAGCTTAGACCTTCAAGTATCCTAATTTTGGCTAAGTATTTCAAAGAGGAACGGCAATACCATCAATACATTGTGCAACACCCAAAATTGTACTCTTGAATACGTGGGGTAAATTTCACTAATGCAGAAAATGAGAATAAGACCAAATAGGGTTAGTTGTCTAGTCATATAGCGTGTTCTAGTACGCTGTACCAACCTCGAAGATAGAAGTTTTTCACGAAATATCTTATTACCCCCATGAGAAAACGGGCGCCCACCAACGACACTCAGCTTTAAATTAGGAAAGTCTAAACGACGGTAACCCACATGCTCCTCGCCAAGACTGGTCACCAAGGAAAAGCACTTACTAATTATTTCGTCAAATTCATGGTAACTGCTGTCAGAAAGATAAAACTCTGACATGCAACAAGCAAAACAACAAACTTCTATATCTCTTAGATTATAAAAGGTAATGGGCTATAAATTTGTTCATAAATAACCATGTTATTCCTTTTGATATCTTCCAAAGTTGTACTTAAAAGCACGCACTGCTCATGTATCTTTAGTCCATAAGCTGTCGATATGGATGTCCATTTTCTTTGTCTTCCCAAAGTTGCCGTTAATATCACTACAAGTCTACAAGGTACCCTCTCCATACCTTAAGAACTTATAAAGACACACCCCCTTAGTATCACTACAAGGTCATCAATTCAGCTGTATGGTGAAGAGAAACGCTAGGAAAATTCAAAGCCAGTTCCCCAAACGATTTTGATTCACCTACTAAGATAACTATGACCTGCATAACCTTACATGATTATCTCATTACACAATTACAAGGAAAGTAGTGAACAATATACGTTTTGCATGGTTCAGATGTCAAACATAAATAAACTCACCATTCCAGCTGAAGTTGGACACGATTTTTCTTCCTGTTCAAGACAGAAAATTTAATGATTAAATCAGACCTGAGCAGAGCGAACTCCTGGAAGAGAGTTATCTGATGAGCCATCAGACTTGGCAACATTAGGGGACTCATAGCATGTAAGTGTCAGCTTACTTTTGTGAAAACTGTTGGGTAGTCCAACAATCGTGGTTCCCCAATATAACAGCTTTTGGAAGTTTAAGCTCCGAAACGCTTCGAACAAGTTCAACATTCTCATTCCCGAAATCACCTGATTAAGCAGAGAGACACAACTCATTGAGATTATTGCAAAAGTCTATGAGCATGAATAGCAAGGCAAACGAGAAAAGAATGGGAAGAAAAAAACTACGGAAAACAAAAGTAAGAGAAGGTAAATGTTTTAAGATAGAAGTGAACCAAATTGGAAACCTCCCAGTCCCAGGTAGATGAGGCAGGTAATGGGTATATAGAAAACTTGCCTGTAAATAGTACCAAATCAGGCTGCAGTTGTCATATACAACATAAAACCATGTTAGGGAAATTTGTAGGTGATCAAAATCACTAAAAAAACTACTGACTCACTGCAGGGGGAAAAAAATGACTTGGAAAATAAATAGATTCTTATAATGTGCCACCACAATCCGTTTCTACAAATTTAGATAAAAGAAAATATAATAGAGATTGCAGTGTGATGATGACGAATTAACTGATAATCTAAGATTGTGGTTGCAAAACAAGGGTGATATACATGGTATCATTGAACAGGAAATTGGTAAAATCCTAACAACTACAATAATATCTAGTCTATGGAAACAATAATCTGAAATGGAATTAGTCAGTCAAATCTCATATTGATTGAATTGCTGTTTAGTTTTGACAATATGACATGAAAACAAAATAAAGTGGATAATTAAGAGTGTAAAGCAAAATAACAACACCTTCAAAAACTGGAGGGCTTTTGTATCTTCTTGGAGGTTCCAATCATCATGCTTGAAAGAAAGAATCATGAAAAAAATAGAGATAATAATAACAATAATATAAGTTGAAATTCCTTAGAAAAATAAAATCATTTCGTAAACCGAGATAAAAGAGAAAGATACTTACAACGTCTCCAACAATACCAATTCGAATAGAGGAAGCAGCAGCCATTGATACACGGATTTGACTAACTGAAGAAGAAGAAGAAGAAGAAGAAGAAGAAGGGAAAGTAGTAGTTGTTGTAGTTGTAATGAAGCTGGACGGATTGGTGGTGGAGGAATGGACTCCCACCCAGGGGAGTAGCATTTAATTAATTAATTCTACAGCCCAGCGCCTAATAATAATTATAATAATGAGAAATTAGTCAACCTACGAATTTGTACGAATGATTCAGCATTAGATTAGAAGCTTAGCTGACTGATTCCATCAATTATCAAATTAAGAGGACTACTGCTGGTTCAATATATTTCTATTAATCGGACATAATTACCCCTACTGATCACAAGAAACTTACATTTCAGTCCAAAATAAAAGAAGAATTACACCGTCGTTAAAAAAAAAAACCCGGCTTTACTAGATACTTGTCAAGATTATACGGTTGATTTTTTTATTTTTTTTGGATAAACAAACATATATTTACACTAAGAAAGACGGATACAACCACTGTTATTTATAGTACAGATCTTAGCTAACCAATCTTGCTGAGAAGCAAGACTCATATCTATAGAGCTAAGAGACACAGGGGGACTCTTGAGAAGTAATTTAGCTAACCTATCAGCAAGACCATTACATTTCCGATTTACATAGCAAAAAGAAGAACTAGCAAAAAATTGACTGAGATATTGAGAAGCAAGCAAAAACTGATACGCCCTCCAGTCGACCCCAAAATTGTTCTTCTTCATTGCCGTAATTACACCTTGGTTATCATTATAGAAAGTTACTGACTGTCCTCCAAAGTGTTTGGTAGCCCAATCTGTTGCTGCTCTGCAGGCTCTGGACTCTGCCTCATCTGAAGTGTGGCACCATCCATTTCCTCCTGCAAATGCAGAAATAGAGCCCAGGTGAGTAAGCTGAACAATGCCATATGCAAATTTTTTAGTGATAGAATTAAAAGCAGCATCAAAGAAAATAAACACAGTATGAGTATCCGAAATAGTGGGATGAAAAGGAATGAGATTGCATTCACCAGGATGCCAACATTCACATTGTGCTGAAGGAGAAATAGAGTGACAGATCCTAGCATTAGTAGTGCGGTGAAATTTTTGTAGGTCTTTAGGTATAGAATAAACAAGAGTAAGAAGATTCGGCTTCACATTTTGGAAATCAACTAGACAACGATATTTCCAAATAAACCATAAAACATAAGCAATCAGATCTCTACTATCCTTATCAGACATCCAACTAACACACCAGTCAGTGAAAGATATGTGACGTGCGTGATAGAAAAAAGAAGATAGAGAAATACCTCGCCAGACAGCTTCCACAAAGACACATTCTGTAAACAAATGGTCTACCGTTTCCGGTACTAAAGCATTACATACATGTTTTATTCCTATGATTAAATCTCCTATAATCGTCCTGACAGACAAGCAACCCACTAGAGCTTTCCATAAGAAGAACTTAACTCTAGGTATAACATTAAGATTCCAAATGCCATACCAAGGAACTTTAGGAGTAATAGTAGATAGATTAGCAAGAAAATTATAAGCAGATTTAACAGACACCATACCGTTTTTTGTACCTATCCATTTAATCGAATCTGAACTAGAAGAATCAGGCTCAATGACTTGAATAAGATTAATAGAATTATCATCAAACAAAGTATGAATTAAGGGGAAATTCCAGCGCCCATCTTGAGTAATAATAGCTGAAACTTTCTGATGATGATCAACTGACACACCAGCTTTAGGAAAAGGACAGGTACCATTTGGTAACCAGGTATCAGTCCAGAGATTAATAGAACTACCATCTCCTATTGCCCAACAATGATTCAATTTAATGACATCAATACCTCTACAAATCGGTTGAATTTTCAGAACCCACATTTGTAGATACTCCCAGAAATGGGGATGGAATAAGGGCTATCCTCGGAAATCCTAACATTTGAGTCAAACTACATGCCAAGACAAGGTTTCAGTCAACTAAAATTGACGGACATAATCAAATCGGTCAACCCCCATTGGAAGTGAGCCTTGTTAAAATGACTTAAACATCCTTTTAAGTGGTTAACCTAACCGTAGCTGATATGGGTATGGTATGTTAATCAGAACCCGAACACAACTCTTTTTTCCCTCTTTGTTCTTCGATCTCCTTCTGTTCTACCATGATCTCCCTCAGTTATCTTCTTCTTCTCCGGTGGGTGAAAAACTAGCCGAAAGTATCGAGCGTAATGGACGGTAATTCGAATCCAGGTGACCTAAAATCAATATTCTACTTTCGCTTGTGATTATGTTGCTATTAAGTGTGTGTATGATCTCTTGCTGATCGAGCTACGTATTTTGTAACTGAACCTTAATTTTTATATTTAATGAGATATCTGTTAAGTTTTGAATTCTCTTACTGAAACATGTTCACAGTTTTATTTCTTGTTCTTTTCTGATTTTATTTTGTTCATGTTCTGACGCTGATTTGATAATGTTCTTGAAACCCAATTCTGATAACAACCCTAATTTTGATTGAATTGAATCGACTCTGGTTAGGTACTAGGTGAGGTTGCTCTACAATGTTAAACCTTAGATTTTGGGTGCAACCTGGTCTTTTGTTTGATTTTTTGGATTAGACAATTGATGGGTTTTTATTATTTAAGTAAATTTGTTTGCGAAAAGGGAATTTTTTTGTGAAAGTTGATTGAGTTCAGGAAACCTTGACAGTAGTCAACAACCTGTCACTTGATAATGGTTTTCTGGATTTAACAAGTAACCTCGATAGTCGATTCATTCGTTCAGTGTAGTTTGAGTAGTTCAAGCTCTGGGGTTTACACATTGTTCTGTCGGTGATACTTAAGAATTAATGTTCCTTACCATGGAGGTATGTGGAGAACAAGAGTAGAGTTGTCAGATGCTTATCCATATAAATTTCCATGCATTGTTTTTTTTTTTTAAAGATCTACCACCCAAATGTCGATGAGATGCGAGCATGATAAAATTGAGTAATCTCAGTTAGTTTTGTATTCCAAGTCTGGTTCAGTTTTTTTGGATGTAAGTAATCAGACCTAGAGTCCGATGTTTGGTATGTATTCCTCTTGCAGGAATGCAAATGTGTTTATTTTGGAATTCATTCTGTTTTCCGTATATAAGATTTACTTATCGTCAGTTTGAGAAACTGTGCTCTGACTTCTGAGCAGAATGTTGAATGTCGCAGATCTTGTGAATGTTTTTGAAGTATTTCTTGTGCAACCTCTTTCTGTATCCCAACCTATTGGACCCATTGAATGGAGAGGTCGCGGCTCTTATGATGCGTGATGAAGTTGCTTATGAGCAGACTGTTAAACGGTTAGTGATTCTTCTTATTTATCATTCGATTATATATGCATACAACCTAATCGAAACTGCTCAAACTTGCTCTACTTATTTCTGCAGCATTTTGAACTTGTATTTTTACAATGTGGTTTTATTTGAGGGAATCAGTATATCTTTTCCCATTTGTTTCTTGATTGAAAATAAATATTTTCTTTAATTCAAGTTTGTTGTTTAGTTGAAAGAACTATAGCTTGTTGCATGATCCTTGTTTTGCTTAAATAACCAGAAATGTAAGTCGGCAAGTTCTTTCTGCTGCCAGAAACGAGACCTAATTTGCAAATTTGTATATCTTAAACTGTTGTTTTGCTTCATTGTTGTTCATGTTTTTATTGCCAAGTTGTGCTCAATATTATGTGCAGCTTTCAGAGATATCCATACCGGATTTCTTAGCAAGGTCTATATTTTCAGCGCAGAAGGCTGAGACGATGGTATTTTACAGGAATGCGCAGCTCATATGCTGTGTTTTACTTCAAGAATTTGCAGGTCAAAATTTTATATGTCCCTTTCTTTTTCAATATCAAGATTAAAACATTTATCCATATAATGTAATGGAGATCTAATGATGAATTTTAGGATCTAAGCTCACTTATTGCTTGATATATGTAGTTGAAACAGGCGTTTGGTCCTTCGCATGGTCAAGTTTTCATAATTCCATTTATAGGTTAAGTATCCATTTTGCAGGCCTAAAAATTTGAAAAATAAATAATTTGCATGGATGTTGTGAAGTGAAGGAAGGCTGAGAGTGTAGTATGTTTGTTGAAATACACTGGTTTGTGGAGTTGCTGTTTCGATAATGCAACAATGATCTTGGTAAGTCCTGTACAATCTAAAATAACATGTGGTTTTGCAACAGGATGTCTAAGTTATTTTATGTGTCAGCAATCTGTAGAAAAATTTAGTGTAAGAAATAATCATTACTACACAATTTGACATTCGGTTTTATAAGATACATAATGTAACCTTTTTCTTGACGGTGAAACAGTCGGTCATTTAACAAGTGGATTGGACGCGGATTGTCGGAAAGTGTCTTGTGTCAATGGAAATGATCTTAATGTGATCCTACGGAATGGTCTAGTGTCATTGGAAATGATATTAATGTGATGCTTCGGAATGTCTTTGGAAATGTTTTGTTCACCATGTTAATAGCTTATCTGCATATGTGTATCTTAGAATTTAGAACTATTATGTTCTCGTTCTTTATTCCTTTGCAGGGGACAGTTGCTTCGGCATGTCCCATGAATCCAGTCACTTGTATTTTAGCTGTAATCATGCTGGTTTTACCTTATGAACTATTCCTGTATTCTTTTGTTATCTATTAATACATTTGGATTTACCAACAAAAAAAAAAAACGTTTTTCTCAATTCATACTGGAATATACCGATACAATATGTATGTTACGCTTTTTACCTGATCCTGTATATTTGATGTGAGAATAAATAGTCTTACTGATCTTTGGTTGGTCTGACTAAATTAGTTGCACTGTGATCTATCCAGTCAGGCTAAAATAATCCTACTGATCTTAGGTTGGCCTGACTAAATTAGTCCTACTTAAATCTTTTGATTCTTTCAACACATATAGGCCAAACGCTGCACTGGTTAGTCCGACTAAAATTGTCTCAATTCACATGTGGCACGTATTGGTAGGGAAGATGAAGATCAACTAAAAATACCAACATGAAATTCATATTGCAACCAATCAATGAAGATCACAAAGGTAAAAGGAAGATAGCGACAATGATCATCCCTTTGGCGTATAGTTGAGGCAAACGACAATGATAAAAGAACCCCAATACTCAATTAAACCCTAAATATTTTTACAAGAAAAACATATGGATACTGAGATCAGAAACTAAGGGGATAACTACCGTTGTCAAACCAACCCATTTTCCCAAACATGATACAAAGGCTAACTACGGTTTGATTACTAATTATAGTTGGGTAAACCAGAAACAAAAGCATGAAACTTACCAATTATAAAAGGACAAACTCAGTTGTCCTTCTATTTAATTTGAATCAAATATTGTCCGGATTGGTAGGAAAAAGGAAATGTTAGGATTTATGTGAGGATAGCCCATGGAATAATCATATTGTCCTTTATCCTAATTTAAAAAAAAAACTTTAAAAAGCATATCAGTTTAACTCTTGGTATCCCTATTCACTCTTAAACCGGATACTCTTCTTTTTCTTCTCCTCTTTTCCTCTTCTTTTCTTTTTCTAATAAAACTTCTTCATTTCATCGTCAATTAATCGACGATTCCAGAAGAAAAAAAATCGTCCATTAATACCTTCTATAAAAATTGAAACCGCAAACGAATATAATAAGAACTTCCCTGATCTTTAAGTCGGAATTGCAACTCAAAATAAAGTTATACGAGTTTTGAAAGATAAATTGCATGTAATTGCAAACAAGAAGAGGAATAGGACTTGGACGATCAACCACTTAGTCGAATGGCTCCGATGAGAAAGTGAGTGATACCAACCATTTTCTTAGTGTTTTGATTGTTTTATTGGGTTTTCAATCAAAAAATTAGACTATAAAATTCAGTTATGGGGTCTTAGTCGGCATTAATTGTGTGATGGATTCAATGTCGACTGATGTGTCGTATAGAAGTTTATGCTGATTTCAATGCCGATTTATAAGTCGATATGAAAATTAGGTTGAATACAATGCCTGCTTTTGAGTCTGTAAGAATTTTAAGTTGAATTCTATGCAGACATATAAACCACTTCTCACTACTTCTCTAGTGTTAAGTTACGGTGTGTCGTGTACCCGTAGTTTGTGGGTAAAAACGGTTACTGGGTAAAGTGTAAAATGGTGGAGTATGGAAATGTTAAATGAAGCAAATCGTCTAAATCCTAAAACAGATGCACTGCACGGGAGTGCTTCAGCTCGAGAGACCAATCTGTAAGTCTCTGGCCTAAACTAAGAAATGGCTGTCCTCGATTCAATTCGGTCACAATGGAAGGAAAAGAGACGATCTATTGGGAGGGAAGTGAGAATGTGTAGAGATCAATGTATTGAATTGCAAATGTGTTGAATTGGTAGATGATTTCTCTGATCGAGAGGAAGCTTTTGTATGGTATATCTGTGATATCTCTGTCATATTACTGATAGGTTAGGAACCTATATGTATCATAGGTAGTTAACACATTAATCTCGTGTAAGTGGTGGCAGTTACAAAGAAGTGGAGAGAGGATGGAAGTGGAAATCATGAGTAAACCAGTTCCGCTTCATTAGGGAGACTTGTTGGTTGTCAGACCTACTCCTTTAAAATTCTGCAGTTAGTGTCGTATATGTCCTATCTCATGTACCAAATTCTGAAATTTACATCTATGGTCTAATATATGCTTCAAGACAATAACTTGCTTAGTAATCCAGAATCGATCTTGTTAAGAATTTTTTATTTTCATTAAGTCATTCCTTGCATAAAGGCGACAATTTCCTATGTGCATAAACATGAACATTAAAAGAAAACTTAAGAGCCTCATTTAGTTTCTATTTTCTATTAAATGTATGATGAGCTATGCTTTTATTTTTCATAATGTGATCACTTTTGAAAAAGCGGGGTATAAAAACCACACCCAATAATTCGTTCGGTAATTTGTATGGACTAAACTCAAACTTAATTCTGAGAGCACCAAATTAAAAGCGAGACTCAATCAAGAATTATATCAAAGAGTTTATATCTCTTTCTCAATACAATCAGCAAATCAAACAGATTGAAATCCGCGAGTCTGATTGATATGAGAAATAACTTAGACGGTACCAAAGACTAATGCCCAAGTGTCAATCAAGTTATATCCAACAAACAAGGTCGGATTTATCAACTGACTGAACTACGCACAACCTGTGATATTTCAATTATATAAAAATATAATGCGGAAAAGAAATAACACAGACACCAAATTTTTTGTTAACGAGGAAACCGCAAATGCAGAAAAACCGGGACCTAGTCCAGATTGAACACCACACTTTATTAAGACGCTATAGACTCTAACCTATCACAAGTTAACTTCGGACTGGAATGTAGTTGAGCTCTAACCAAGTCTCACACCGATTAAGGTACAGTCGCGTTCCTTACGCCTCTAGAACCACGCCGGATTCTGCGCACTTAATTCCCTTAGCTAATCTCACCCATAACTAAGAGTTGCTACGACCCTAAATTCGAAGACTTATAACAAATCTGTCTCCCACTGATATGTCTATTCTTTATTCTGTTTTTATTCCGTATTTTGATAAAATCAAGGTGAACATGAACCAACTAATAATCCGGTATTATACTCCCGAAGAGCAGCTAAGAAAATATTAGTAACCTCACAATAACCCAACTGATTAACAGGAAAAGTTATTTCGGAATCACAAGAGTCTGAGACGAAGAACTTTTGTGATTACTTTTTATATGTTACCTATCGGAGATAAATCTTACAAAAGATAAAACTCAATACGATAGAACAAGTAAGATCAGAATACGCAACTACAGAGAAAATAATTGGATCTGGCTTCGCGAATCCCAATGAAGTATTCAAGTCGTTAACATAATAATGGTTTTGGAAAAACCTTGGTTAAAGGAGAATCGACTCTAGTATTCAACTAGGAACACACAGGATTGTGGGGATTAGGTTTTCCCATTGCTAGAGTTCTCCCTTATATAGTCTTTCAAATCAGGGTTGCTTTCAATCAAAGCTAAGATAGCTTAGTAACAAAGCATTCAATATTCACCGTTAGATGAAAACCTAATTTAAGATTCAAGCTAAGTTTGCTTAAAAATAAAGCAATCAATCTCCATCGTTAGATGGTCTTAGCTTGTTACACAAAAATGAAATATACCTTCATTTAGATATGGGTTACCGTACCTAAACGTGTATATTGAGTTGGCTCAATAATAGTTAACCGAAGTTAGCCATATGAACACTTTTGTCTTAGCCATATTCATCTAACACTTCTAGATCAAATTTGAAGATCAATCAATCATGAAAGATAATCAAATGAATCTAATTGTGTTACAAATAGAGTTGTTCAATTATTCACTATCTCATAGAAAAATATATGAACAAATTGAATCGAAATCGGTTTGACTCGTAATCGTACAAAGTACTTATACATGAATCAATTCATGAACATTAAGCCACGGTTTGCAAAGATTGCATTCCTTAAATCATAAATGTTTTAGTTCATGAGTATGAGAATCATACATGACCGATTCTAGAACTTTACCACTGTGTTTGCCAACTAGGTACGCGAACAACAGCTCTGAACCTTGGCCTAGTCAAGTCGTTCGCAAACCTGGTTCGCGAAAAACCGTTCCGGACCCAACTCAGGTAACTCGTTCGCATACTAGGTACGCAAACAAGAGTTCCAGAACTTCTCAGGTAAATCCGTTCGCATACTAGGTATGCAAACAAGAGTTCCGAACCTGAATCATCACAGGACAGTTCGCATACTAGGTATGCATACCGTGTTGTATCCAGATATGGGTAATTTTCCTAAACTCTCATTTCAATCATTGAAACATCCTTAGAAGACAACAATAGTTGTCTCACACAAACCATTAGCTTCAAGTAATTTTCAAGTGATCGAATGATCAATATGAAACTTCCCAAGCTAACATCAAATGACCGTCTCACACAAATCATACAAGATGTTCAAGGTAATTTTCACATGATCATCTTTTGACGTTATATTTAGTTTCCAACAAATAAATTGTTTCCAACTAAGCTCGTCAAGAATATGATGAACATAGCTAAAGCAAAAAGCTTCCAACATATATTTCGAGAAATTGATAAGCGAGTTAAGCTCGACTCGAAATATAAAATGTGTATAATGTAAAAGTCTATATAGTTATATGACTTAGTCTCATTAGAAGATAGAATAGAATAGACTTCTGAGTGACAGATAAGTTTTAGTCTCCACATACCTTTTGTTGATGAAATTACTCCAAGCTCCTCAGTAGATCTTCGTCTTCAATTGGTGAACATTGTGAAGTCTAAAGCTCAACTACACATTCTATCCTAATCCGAGACACAATAATAAGTAGACTAGAAATCAAGTATATAGTTTTGATCAACTAAAATTGACAAACAAGATTGAGAAAGCAATGCTTGCGAGTTCGACCGAGCAGTGCTCTAACAAGTCTACCTAGTACCAGAGTCCAAGAGAGAGAGGTGGACATGCAATCAGCTAAATATGTTAGATGTTGTCTCTGTTGGGCATAACAAAGTAAAAATCGCATCCATCACCGTTTGGGTAAAAAAAGAATTACTTTACTTGCGAGAACAAAAAGGTCTTATATTCAACTTGGGTCGAATGAAGTCAAAAATATAAACGACCTATTAAAGCATTTTTAAATTTCCATTAAAGGATTAAACGTGTAAAAGTACCCAAAGTAGGGATATCATTAAGATACACTGAAATTGCCAAAAATCATAAGAACTGAAGCGATGGGAAGATCAAATATTTGCCGTAAGGAAATCAAAAGCTGGGATTGATGGGATAAAACTTTCATGCACTTAAATGCAAGAAATTAAGAGGATTTTGCTAGTATTATTAGGGGGTAGATAACATAGAAGGTAACCAAAAACTTTTAGAGAAAAATAGAGTCAGTACTAAAATAACTTGTGAACATAAAAAGGTACCTAAGGATGCTCTCATTTCATCTACTTGAATTATGCGATGCAGGGATAACCATCTGCATCAAATACATTGTTATGTATGTTTGAATTGCGATGCTGAAGCTTTCTTAGAACCAGAACGGGTTAAGTGGTTGGCCTATTGAAATCAAAGCAAGGAGGAGAAAGATAAGTTGGATGTTAAGGCAAAGGCAAGAATTCAGGTGAAGATGAAGCAGGGAAAACCGCTAGATACTATTGTTTGTCGCACAAAAATACCTCCAGGTTTTGATTATGAGTATGTTCTCAGGAGAGAGGCAAGGTACTTACGTAATAGGGGAAGGGGCATTATGAAGATGCAGAGAGAGAGAGGAAGCATAAGAAGAAATGGAGAATTAAGCTCAGCAAGGAAGCATAAAGAAGCTTTACTGTGGGAAGTCTATGTGTTAATATATGTGGTTACTCTGTTTATGGTATGTGTTTGTGTTTATGGTGTGTGTTTGTTTTGTGTTTATGTGTTCCAGACAATCGTCTCCTGGGTAGTTAATTAAGTTTGGTTTCCTAAATGTTAAAACATATCTAAGTGGCTTTCTTAAATCTATAATCATAAATTGAAGTAAGTTTAAGATTTCTGCAAGATACCTAAATTTTGAGGGGAAAAATCTAATTTATCTTCACAACAAATCATATCCCTATCAGATCAACAATTTAGTGAGAAGAAGTGGAAAACACTACCAAGTTTTAGGGAAATCAAATTTCCTGAAAACAGATAGAATTTTTTTTTTTTTTTTGCGTACCAATTAGTCCCTATAATTTCCAAAAAAGAAACAAGGAAAACAAAGACTATCCTGAATTGGTTAGAGAAGGAGAAAAATAAATAAACAAAAGGAATATCATTCATACAAATGCAGAGTCGCAAAGATATGCTTTGAAATCAATTTTATGCAATCAACTAAAATCAAATTTTTAACGCATAACTACTTTGTAAGCAAAATCATTTTGGAAACCTAAAGGTAAGAAGATCTAAATCGTTTAGATCCTCAACCACAAAAGAGACAATTTTCAAAAAAAAAAATAAAAAAAATTGAAATTTGTATTTCCGTCAATCTTTGCCCATGTAATTTCTACCATTCCATGACCCATTCTAGCTAAGGATTTGACGCAAGCAAAAACAATTACTCACTAGCCATTTTCTTTGCAACCTTTGCCCATTTCATTACCCTTTCTAGCTAAGGATTTGACACAAGTAAATGGAATTGCTCACTGGCCATTTTCATTGATCGAAAGTTTCCCACATTTTTCTGGCCTAAAATGAGTTCTTATCTCGGGAGAGAACCAATCAAACAATTACAAGAGCCATACCTTTCCCTGGACACGACATGGATTAACTAACACTGTGGCATGACTAGGTACCTAGTAAAATACAGAAGTTATTTTCACCCGATGGTGATGTTAACACTCCATCTTAGCCGTCATGTGACTAAATCATCTCTGATCGGTCACATTCTTAACTTTGAGTAAATTAACCCGCGGGTGAAAAAACTGAAGCTCTGTAAAGAGAGGGAGAAAAACTGAAGCTCTAGAGAGAACCTTCGTTATCTCTTCCAAGGAGTTCTACCGGTCGATCAGTAAGTTCTCTCCCATTGTGTTGAGTTTCTTGTGATTACTTTGTTTATCAGTTTGATTTGCTTGTGTGACCATTTTATAAATCCTCTGTTTTAGTATCTGATATATGGGTTTGTGGTTTTGTATAGGGTTGAGTTGAAATTATGTTTCTAAAATAACTTTGGGTTTCTTATGTCATACCAAGATTTTGTTGTTTCTCTGTACAAAATTTCATTCTGTTTTAGGTTTTTGTATGCATTTGAACTTTTGAAATTTGGGTTTAGGGTTTATACTTGTCATTTTATTCTGTCTCAATTTATTTATTTATTATTGAATCTGGGTCTCATTATTTTGGACTGAATATGGGATTTTTTTGAGTTTGTTCTGTTACTGTGGATTTGAAAGTTATGTGCATCACTAACACCACATACCCGCCACAAATTGTAACCTAATTCTCTATCAATAAAATGCATGCTTCAAACAAAAAAAAACTAACAGCAAGGAGTTGATGTTTTTATTTTTAGATTCGGGTATAAATTAAGCTATCATGAAGCCTCTACCACCGGAACAACAACAGACACCACCAAGTTCCTGTGATGCCACTAAGTTTTGGACTAACAGGCATCTGTATCCTTTACACATTATGGGATTAGCCATTAAGTGTACTAGAGAAAGTTGTAAGGCAGACTTTTTTGCTTATGGCGTTATTGCTCAGGAAACAAAGTTGGAAAAATGTGCGGTTTCACCAAAGGAGGAGGACCAGAATCACAGTCGTCAAAATGTTGCTCCAGCAAGTAATGTCAATATCTTTTCCTCTTGTAGGGGAGAAGTATCACCGTCGTTTATAGAGACAGTAGTGAATTTTGAGGTTGGTGGAAATTCCAGAGGGGGAAAAGGTGTGAGTATAATAAATTATGAGTATCGAGACGGATCATTGATAGAGAAAACGAAATCAAAGAAAGGAGACAAAGCAATTAACGTGGTTCGGCACTAACGTCTACATCCACACAAACCCCGTAGGGTGAAACTTCACTATTGATCATCAGTAGATACTGAGATGGTTTTACATTTGCATTTTAGCTCTTATTTATAGAGTTAACTAAACCTAGGAGATAACATAATATCTCAATATTTTGTTTGACTAGGTAACATATCTAGAAAATTGATTACACATAATTATCTCGATATCCTCGGACTTTATCTTCACTTTAGGCACGGTCACTTGACCTCTTCTTCATATGCACGGTCTTCACGGTCGGCTCAATGGTGTATAAGGTAAATATATTCCAACAGCCCCCCTCAAGTTGGACACGGAATTGTTTGAAGTGTACAACTTGAAACTTCTCTTGAAAACGGTCTTGCAACTTGAACTTTGATCATTGACCACGGAAACTTGAACTTTGATCATTGACCACGGAAACTTGATCTTTGGTTGCATCGGCACATTGAACAAAAATGAAACAGCAAAAATGATCTCTATATAAAGGTACACCGCACGCCATATGGAAATGGTTCGTTCAGAATAGGCTTGATTGCCAATAGGCTTGGTTTGCTAAAAACCAATCATACCAGAAACTTCATGTTGGTCCATAGTGAGAATCAGCTACGGACATGAAAATTAGTTTCCGAAAATGAGATCAAAGATTCAAGAATATTAGATTGGTAAAGCCTCTGATGGGAAATAATTACTAAGAACACCAGTAATGAATATTGGCTAGGATAAAAAATCAGAGTATACCATGAAGAATATTAGATTGTTATGTTGACAGACCACAAGAATAGGCGGTCATCACATGATCCAAGTATGAAATCAGCTCCCATGTATATATTGGAGATGGACAAGATGGGAGGATGGAGGTTCTTGCTTGAAGTTTAGAAAACCCAAGAGAAATCTGATTTGCCGTATAGGGCAACAGTTGATGGAGGAAACCTATGTACATAAAGGTCTTCCTTGAGAATAAAAACCAATGATGTTTTGATGAATAAACCCCAGGATATGGGACATGAGCAGGAAATAAATGATATCCAAAAATATGATTAGGATATCAAGAATAAATCGATCATATGATCTTTGAGAATATAAGCCACGATTATGGACCAACACTTACCAAAATCAGTGGTGCAAGCAAGATATGATAAATACTCATAATTACCATAAAAACGTTAAGGTAAAGAGTATTGACAAAAATAAATTTTGATTTGGAAATAAAATCAATTGCCAAATATGCGACTTAATTGATTTTAATGAGATAATTATCACATATCCACAGGGATAACTAAGAATGCTGATCCATACTGTTGTTAATGGCTTACCATGATTAGTGGTATAGATTCCTCCACTGAAGGTGAGATAAAGCAATATATTTCGAGAGAAAAGAAAAAGATTACTGGATATACTCTTTAAGTATCGAGACGGATCATTGATTAGAGAAAACGAAATCAAAGAAAGGAGACAAAGAAATTAACATGGTTTGGCACTAACGCCTACATCCACACAAACCCCGTAGGGTGAAACTTTACTATTGATCATCAGTAGATACTGAGATGGTTTTACATTTGCACTGTAGCTCTTATTTATAGAGTTAACTAAACCTAGGAGATAACATAATATCTCAATATTTTGTTTGACTAGGTAACATATCTAGAAAATTGATTACACATAATTGTCTAGATATCCTCGGACTTTATCTTCACTTTAGGCACGGTCACTTGACCTCTTCTTTATATGCACGGTCTTCACGGTCGGCTCAATGGTGTATAAGGTAAATATATTCCAACAGAGTAAGTGGATGGAACAAGAAGGAAGCTCCAGTGATGTCGAAGATATTCTACCAACAGAATGCGAAAATTCTACGGGACGTAAGAAAAAAGCAAAGCAAGTTGTTGCAGCTGATGATGGACTCGAGGGTGTTAATGGGACTGATTCAAGATGTCGCCTTAAAAGCAAGCTTGAGCAAGACATGAAAAATATAAAAGAAAGAAAATGCTCTCGAGAACTTGAACAAGAAGGAAGCTCCAGTGATATCGAAGAAAGTTTACCCACAGAACTTGCAAAATCCAAGGAATGTAAGAAGAAAGGAAAGCAAGTTGTTTCAGCTGATGATGAAGAACTCGAAGGTGCTAATGGGATTGATTCGGGATGTTGTCTTAATGGCAAGCTTGATCAGGACATCACTGAGGTTGCTGAAACAGATTTCTATGACTTCAACAGGTATAAGAGAGAAGAGCTTGCAGATGATCAGATGTGGGCTCTGTACCATGAAACTGATTCCATGCCTAGATATTATGCTTGGATCACTAAGGTTAGCTCACATGGTTTCAAGGTACAATTCACCTGGTTAAATTACTCGACCGTTAATGACCAAGATGGGATTCGGTGGAATGGGAATGGGCTGCCAGTTGCTTGTGGAAATTTTGTATACGGTGAGACTGTAGACACTACGGCTATTGATACATTCTCTCACAGGATTGAGTGGGAAAAATGTACCAAGAAAGGCTCTTACAATATATATCCTAGAGAAGGTGAAACTTGGGCTCTTTTCAAGGATTGGAATGTTAAATGGGATTCTGATCCAGTCAACCATAGAAAGTTCCACTATGAATATGTTGAAGTTCTTTCAGATTATCAAAAGAAATTTGGTGCTCAAGTTGCATATTTGTCTAAGATTGAAGGATATGTAAGTCTGTTCAAGACATGCAATAACTCCTTCAAAATACCACCCAACGAACTTCTCAGATTTTCACATTGGGTTCCGTCATATAAAATGATTGGTAAAGAACGAGAAGATATTCCTGAAGTCTCTTTTGAACTTGATCCTGCTTCCCTTTCTGGTAACATTGAGCGGGCTTCCAGTCTCGGAAATGAAGAAGCCAAGGTAGAGGCAAATGTTGCTAAAGTGATTTTTTCTTCTAAAGCTCCAGCAGAGGAGACACTCCGTAAACAAAAGAAGAGAAACAAGCCTGAAGAGAGAAACACCGTGGACAGAGGAGGGAGTTCAAAATCTAGTAACAGGTCTCGAAGGTTAGCAAATGTTAATAAGAAGACGAGGATTGTGGAGACCTCCACTTGTCTTTTGGATAAGAATAAGAAGACCACTGCTGTCCCGGACAAGCAGAAAAGTTGTGACGCCTCCACTTTTGTTCGACAAACTGCATTTACATGTCACGCTGCTGCTGACCCAGGTGGTATGGGTACTATTCCCTCTTCACATGCTCGTTTGGAGCCAGACACGGTATGTTACTACTTCAACAATGACCGTTCCAGTAAGAAGTTTAAGACTGGTCAGATTTGGGCTTTGTATTGTGACTTGGATGACTTGCCCAAGTACTATGTTAAGGTAAAGAATGTTAATTCGTCCCTTGTTTTCAAGCTGGATATTCAGTGGCTTGAATCTTGCAATACACCAAAAGGCGTTATCCCATTTGTTGACAGCAGGATGCCTGTATGTTGTGGAAATCAAGTCTTTGATGATTTGGGTTATTTTTCTCATCAGTTAAGTTGTGTAACAGCTGGAAATGACTTGTACAATATTTATCCAAGGAAAGGGGAAGTATGGGCATTATACAAAAATTTCAGCTCTGACCAGAGATGTTCTAATTTGAAGAATTATGGGTATCACATAGCTGAAGTCATAAACGTTAAAGATACTTGTTCGATACAAGTGATGGTTTTGCAAAATGTTGCTGGTCTTAAAACGGTATATCAAGCTAAAAAAGAAGCGGGAAAATGTTTTATCTTGAGTATACCCTGGATTGAATTGTATACATTCTCTCATCAGATTCCGTCTTTTAAGTTGGAAGAAGCGAAATATGGCTATCTATATGGCTGCTGGGCGCTCGATCCTAAATAAATTCCTGGTTATGCATATTCCAACTGAAGTGCGGGTTGGTGTAGGTTTCGTCCAGGGTTCAGCTCAACACGTAGACTGAAGAATCATCCTGAAAGAACACAACCTTTTTTGCATCTGAAATTGGTAACTACAAAAAAAACTTATCTTCTCTACTAAAAGACACTATTGAGCTTTCACCGGTGACATTTAAGGTTCACTTTTTTCCAGAATGGACGGTACATCTTGTTTTTTTTTTGTTCTCTGTGGATCTTTGTAGAGTTGTGTCCTGACACTGCACAATCATTTTGTGAAGCTATCCATAACCATGCTTACTTACAGATGATGCATATGTATGAAGTGCTTTTGTGATGTATCTGAACTCACTTAATCTAATGTAAAACAAAAGGCAATGATATTCGTTACCTGGGTGCGCAGAAGGTTGTTTGATTTTGTCTGTGAACTGCTAGTCATCTTTTCTTAGTGAAATTTAGCTGTACAGATTACAAGTGACGTATGATATGTCGAGATATCAGAATTTCACGCATTACACAGTTTGGATGGAACCATACATCCTTACTTAAAGAACGATGTATGTAGAATAGACTCCTCTTGCAAATTACATATCTGACATATACTTACCTTAGCACTAACAGGGAGAATCCCATGATAATATTTCCATATGAAACTTGGATTCTTGGAATCACTCCAAGATCCAATGTCAGACCTGTGTATATTAAATTCTACTCACCTCTCAAACAACACTAGCTCCATTGTTGTTTACTATATGTTCACAGGATATTCGTAGACTGATTTTACAATAAGGGTCCCTATGTTGTTTAATGGCCAAACAAATTGATCAACTTGGATCTTGGGGGTTTACCTTCTAAAGGCTAATGAGCATAAGATTCTTCATTCTACTGCCTCCTTCAAGGCAAGAAAGTTAAGAACAGAGTCAACAGACCAAGGGGGTGCAAGAATGAAAGCTTGCAAGGACTTTATTTCGTGGCATATTTAGGGGCGACCAATAAGACAAAATAGGGTCACCCAAACGTAAAACTAAGCCACCCCTTATCTCCGAATTTTCGAAATGGCTAATATACCCTTTCATAATTGGTAGTTAAGTTCACAATCGGGAATAATTTTTTATATAGAGGAAATTTTATTTTCGCATGATTGAGAACGGCCCAAAATCGGTAGATAATGGAGTACCATAACTACCGAAACTACTGAGCCAAAATATATCTTTAATCGGTAGTACATGACATTTAATTGGCTTCCGATTATAATGTAGCCCCAAAATTGGATTCTGCCAAAATCCTTAGATTTTTTAATTCTCCACACAAACATAATCGGTAGTAAATTTTCGAATTTTCGTGATGTTCATAATCTACCGATTGTGGTAGTAGCCCCGAATTCAAATTTTTCAAAAACCATTGGAAGTTTGGATTTCTCTATTTTCACAATCGGTAGTTTCTTAATGTTTATTGCCTAACGATTGTACAATCGGTAGTTTAGTGATGTTCATTATCTACCGATTATGGTAGTAGCATCAAATTCAAATTTTTCAAAACCCAATGGAATTTTGGATTTCTCTGTTTTCACAATCGGTAGTTTCATGATGTTCATTATCTACCGATTATGGTAGTAGCCCCAAATTCAAATTTTTATTAAAACCAATGGAATTTTGGATTTCTCTGTTTTCACAATCGGTAGTTTCATGACGTTTATTGCCTACCGATTGTACAATCGGTAGTCTCGTGGTGTTGATTATCTACCGATTATGGTAGTCGCCCCCCATATTCAAAATTTGCAAAAACCAATGGAATTTTGAATATCTCTATTTTCACAATCGATAGTTTCGTGATGTTTATTATCTACCGATTGTGATCTCTAAACAAAGAAGGGAAGAACTCAATCATAATCGGTTGATAAAACCAATACTAAACTACCGATTGTGAAAGGGCGTATAGGTATCTTCCGAATATTAGGACATCCCATAACCACATCTATGGGTTGGGGATAAAAAAAATCGCCGCTAATTCCTTTTGAGTCTCCCCTAAAAATGCATGGCTTTATTTGTGGTCCGGTGGATTTGCTTATCCAAAATGCTCCCTCAAAGTTGTATCACTGTTCAAGGTCAGACCGCAACTTTAGGACTCAAGAAGAGTTGTCAGGGCAAATATTTAGGGAAAAGGGTCCTCCAAGAACAAACCAAAACATTTAAACGGTTTCTACCCACCTTTCCAGCTAGGGGAGGTCATTTTGAGAAATGTGACTATGGTCAGACGCAACAGAGGGCAATTGATAAACATGGCCGCAGCCGGTATTATAGACCACGCCGGCTAGACTACTGCCTAGAGCCTCACATTATTATGGCCCAAAATTTTAATTTTTCTTACTGTTTTGATATATCTTTTTTTTTTTCGAAGCATTAAAATGTCGTTTGTTAAGTAAACACAACTTTCAATTAAGTAAACACAACTTTCAATTGGGTTAAATGCATCCCTAACTAAATACACTCCCTTTTTGTTTTATTAGCTAATTCCAATTATAATTAACTTTTACAAATTTTTTTTTATATACAACCGAAAATCAGGTTGACTGTTTCTTTCGCCATAGTATAAATTTCTACTAATCGACTGGTTGAATTGATTTTTATTTATTTTTTAAATCCTCCAATATTTTTGATCAGATCACGGTAGATAGTCACCTTCGTAATAAAATCATTTGGTTTTTATGAGCCCATGACGTTGCAACCTGCCAAACTTGCTGGCAAGATGGTGCAACCATAGATCCATGTGCTGCATCAATTTTCCTTCGCCCAAAAGAACCGTTGCCTATACCCTACACTTCGGTGCTATACTTGAACCCCCATAAATTTTAATCAAGTTGGTATCATTGCGGTACGTTAACCTTGTCCAACATCTTCGGTACCAGAAGATTATAAGCTCTGAACTTTCCTACACCTTGGCAAGTGGGTGCGACCTAGATTTTTGTTTTGATTCATCTAAAGGTTTAGCCTCGATCTTCCTGGATCACTTACAGAATAATTATTATGATTAGGATTTGGAATTGTTGACTTAGTAAAGAAGAAAAATAAATCCTAATTAAAATCTTACTGCTACGATAACCATAAAAAATGATTATGTTGGGTTTGGCTGCCGAATTCACAATTTCGAGTGGGATTAAAAACTGGGATTCATGCGAATCCCTCGTGCATTTGGTTACTCAGTTAAAATACATAGGATTCATAGAATTTCCTTATTTTAAAGTTGTATAATGTTTGACATTACCCTCGGGATATTAAAATTATATATACATGGAATTTTATGATTAAAAAAGTGGGTCCACAAACCACTTATTAAGTTTTCCATTAGATCTTAAGGGGAAAGGGTCGGATTTCATATGGAGAATTTCGCTGGAAAAGTGAATCCCGTAATTTCCTTAGATACTTGCAATGAGGTTATTTCCATAGTTTGAAGTTGTACATTATTGTTATCTTAAGTACATTCTATTAA
>JAJJMB010007077.1:1293127-1311564 GCA_023531105.1 Papaver atlanticum
AATCCTTGGAATCACGTTTCCTACGGGAATCACTTTCCCAGCAAATCCTCCATATGAAGTCTGACCCCTCCCCCTAAGATTTGCTGGGAAATTTATCAAAGGATTTGTGGACCCACTGTTTTTTAATTCTAAATCCCTTATATATACAATTTTAAGATTTTGTGGGTAATAGCAAACAGTACATGGACTTTAAAACAAGATAATTTTACGAATCCTAGGAATTTTATCTGAGTTACCAAACACTTAAGGGATTTACATGAATCCCATAATTTGTAATCCCATGGGATTATAAATTCCTTGAAATTGTGAATTCTGCAAACAAACTCACCATAAGAAAAAACAATTCTCAAGCGTGTGAAAAGTTTTCCTTGAAAATTAAAGAAGGTTTTAAGAAAAAGAAATTCTTAAGCATGTGAAAAGTTTTCCTTGAAAATTAAAGAAGATTGAATGAGTCCAAAGCCGATAGTTTATTAGGTTGACCTGTTTATCTTTCAAGTCCATAAACTCATTAGGTGATAACTTCGTGAACTCATAAGAGAGAAAATAGAATTCAGAATCTTTATAAGTTCGGGAACTCAACCGCAAATGAATTTATAGGAAACATTCAAGCCTTTAGATTCGCGAACTCAAATGCTCAAAAAGTCGCAGGAGAATTTTTCTTGTACTAGGTTCGCGAACTCACCCTTTTAGGTTCACAAACTCAAATCGCTTTAAGCCTCAGGAGAAATTTTCTTCACTAGGTTCGCAAACTCATATGTCAAATAGGTCTCAGAAGAAATTTCTACAATAGGTTTGTGAACTTACCTATTTAGGCTTGCGAACAGAATTGACTTATTGACTTTAGTTTTTGAGTATTACAAGCAATAGATTCAAAAATCAAACTTTTGAGTTCGTGAACTCTAGTGAGTGAAAATTATTAGTAGCAAACTACCAAAAATATAACTTTACAAACTCAAGAATAAATTTGAAAATATTGAGATTTACTTTAAAACACTTGTTTTTTTTTTCTCAAACTTAATTTCGAGTTCTCGGCAAACAAGAGCTTGGGAAGTTGAAACATCACCAGACTTAACAAAAGATAATTCATGATATGACCTTCTTTGGATATTATCATTTACAAAAGTCATCAACCTTTTCTACGATAAACATATATACATATACAAATAAAATAGAAAAAAGTCAGAAAGGAAAGACCAGTCTTCGTTTCTTAACTCGATGAAGTTTCTTCAAATTGAAGTCTTCATGTGATCTTCAATTTTCCATTCTTATTGAGTAACTTGGAAAATCCTAAGACTCTATTATTTATTTTATCCCAAGCTGAAGCTGATTTTATTAGGCTAAATCAAAATATAGTTTGACATCCAAACTTGACAAATTGAGATGTATATAGAAAAGAGTCTGTGAAGATGATTGTTAAGAACAATACTTGGACGATCTCAAAAATTAATATCCAAGATCAATTTAGTGGTATCCAAATAATCCAATCGGAATTCTACCAAGTAATTAAACTTGTTATCTATATTTCAAGATACAAATTCTACAAGAAACTACATTAAGCGCATGTATCTACTTAGATTGAATACGTACAAACCCGTGTAAATCCAATTATAGAGATAAAAAAATATAATACGGAAAAGGAAAAAATAAGACACCATAATTTTTGTTAACGAGGAAACCGAAATAGCATAAAAACCCCAGGACCTCATCCAGATTGAACACCAAACTATATTAAGCCGCTACAGACACTAGTCTACTATCAGACTGGAATGTAGTTGAGACCGAATCCATCCTCCAAGCGATTCAGTTACAGTCGCGCTCCTTACGTTTCTTGAACCTCGTAAGGATCTACACAATTGTTTCCCTTAGCTGATGTCCTTTACAACCTAAGAGTTGTTTCAACCTAAAAGTTGCTTCAACCTAAGTGAAGACTCCTCTAACAGATAAGCCTATTTGATTTTCCTTTAAATCAAATATCAAAGGTGAGGAAATCTGTTTGCAATATACAAGGATAACAAACCTCACAAATTTGGAACTTACAACTCCCGAAGATCAACCTAGATTCTTAACCACCTTTCAAGAACAATCTTCAAAAGATCAATTAAGATCAGTTTTTAGATAATTATCTTAAGGAATCACAAAGTCTGAGAGAAATAGAACTTTGCAATTACTATCTATCTTGCCTGAAAGAGATTACGAAAACCTCAATAACAAAAAAGCAAGATCAAGATACACGAACTATCAAGGTAAAGATGGTCGGATCTGACTTCACGAATCCCCAAAGCGAAGTCTTTTAGTCGTAAACCTAATTAAGTAAATCATAGGAAACCTAGGTATATATAGGACGACTAAAATTAAGTAGGACACATAGTGTCAGGGATTGATTATCCCAGTTGAAAGAACATCTTTATTTATAGATTTCCAAGAACCAGGGGTTGGTTAAAATTCAATCTAAGATAACTTGAGAATCAAGCAAACACTTTTAGGTCTTGAAAATACAATAGAATAATATACACTAGAAATCGCTTCTGGAACCATGTATAATGGCTGTTCGGTTTGGCAAGTATACCAAAGAACTAAAGTAATTTGATGTTTATTTAAAAACCTAAGAATTTAATCATGATACACGCACATAAGTGTTTGGGTGATCAATGAAGTCTTAGAAGTGTTTAAGAGAGTTCCAGCAATGCTAAACATATTTTAAAAAATAAGTCTTGAGCATTTGCTGAAATCTTAAACTGGGACGGTTGGTACAACGGTTCGTGAGCCGTTAGGCTTGTTACGAGTCAGGATGCAACGGTTCGTGAACCGGGTTCGCCAACCCTACAAGACTGTCGAACTCAATTAACCAAGGTTCATGAACCGGGTTCCTCAACTGCTAGCCTTTAATACCAACTTTCAAATTTCAGTTCACAACGGTTCGTGAACTGGTTCGCCAACCCTCATATATTTCTGAAACTCAGATATTTATGGTTTGCGAACTAGTTCGCCAACCTACCCTGAGCAGAAATATCATAAAGTTCAATATTTATCTCTTATGATGTTTGAAACATTCCCGCGTGATGAAATCGCTTGCGTGGAAAATTGTTTAGGATCGTTGAAAATTGTTTAGGATCAATTGATCCACAAATTAATTCACACAATAAATTGTTTAGAACTAATATTGTTAAGGATCGTTGAACATCTTTGCTTAGAATCATATTTCGATATTTTTAATTTGTGGATCAACAAATTCACTCAAATTTAATTGGTCCCCAAATAAATTCACAAAATAAATTCTCACACAATTAATTCACTCGAAACTTCTTCTTTGTAAATCTATTAGAAGTCATACGACATCGTCTCAAAAAGATAAAATGGTAAGATAGTGAGTAAAATAGAATGGTTCAGTCTTCGCATACCTGATACAGAAGTTCTCCAAATGTCTTCGTCGATCTTAATATTTCGAGGGTGATGTCTAATACTCACTACCAAATTCTAACCTTGTCCGAGACTTGACTTAGTAGACCTAAATCAAGATATAGTTTTGATCATCTAACATTAACAACAAGCTTGAGATAGCAAAACTTGTGGGTTCAACCGAGCAATGCTCTAACATAGCATCTACGACCTTAAAAGGTTAAACTCAAATAAACTTCATATAAACAAGAAACCTATTATAGGGGCTTCACATTCCAATAGAGGGGCTTCACTAATAGGACAAAAATAGGTCACCCGTTGGTAATTTCAAAAACCCCTTATCTGAATATTTTTCATTATGGCTAAACAACCCTCATTTTAATTAGTGCTAATGATTCAATTAAATTAGCTAACCTATTATTAGTTAATTAAATTAATGATTTTGATTTATAGTTAGACATAGAAATTAAGAGTTATTGTTTGGGTTTTTAGGAAGAGAACCAGAAGCAAATGAGAGAAGAAAAAATAGATTTAAAAAAAATAAAAAATCCTAGACTTTGATTCACTCAACTAAAATGAATGATTTCAGTGAGAAATTTCAAGTAGTTAAATACCTAAAAAACCCCTAAATTTTTAGCTATTCAGACTAATTTAGGGTTGAGTTTTTCCATTCTTATCCAACATAACACACATTTACGGTTAGGTGATGATGAACTCCTAACCGTAATTGGTAAAATTCATTTGGTAAAATTCATTTAGTTACGGTTGTTTGGAAAAAAAAACCAAACGTAAATTTTGTTACGGATTAGGTTGTTATGATATAACCAACCGTAAATTTTTCTCTCATAATGTACTTTTGCTAATTTTTATCTCCGTTGAAAATATTTGTGAATTTTGGTAAATATGTTTGTGTAGTTTTGACTGTAAGAGACATACATCAAAAGGAAACAACATGGAGCTCCCGCCATTCGAGCTTGAAACTGAATATTACCAACGCGATCTCAAAATTTATCTGGATGGTTCTATTAAGTAGAATGAGCTTACACCGCCAAACTATGGGTATTTTTTTATGTTCATACGAACAACAAATTAAGAGAAGAATAATAGCACGAGCTGTGGCTGCAACCAAAATTACTAAGAAGTTATTACTCAATTGCTTTTTCTATGAAATCTTTGTTTCATCAATTGTAGGCACAAACCAGATAATCATACAATCCCATCTTAATCATAAAAATCGTTCCATCTTCACACGTTATTATACTAAAACGTGTTTATTCTGGTTATTAAATTTTTTGCCAGTTTATTTGGGAAAATCAAACAATTTTGTTCCTAAAAAAATCTCAACAAATCCCCTTGTTTGTATTTCGACTAATTACTTTCCCTATTTATTTACACACAATTAAAAAATCTCCACGGTTAGTTATACTTCCTAAAAAATCTTAACAAAATCCTGAATATACTTTTCCTGGAAGATCCTAAACCGTACGCATTACCATCTAGTATTTCCTATCGCCTCAACTCCCGCAAACAAACATATTAGTACATGTTTTCTTACGGTTAGTTAAAACAAAGAAAACCCAACCGTAGCATGATAACGGTTGGTTTATCTAAGACCAAATCCAACCGTAAATCATTTACGGTTAGGATTTTTAGTTTCCTAACCGTAACAGCTTCAGTGAATAAGTTTACGGTTAGGTAATTAAAAATACCTAACCGTAAATGGTTCTACAAACTTTTTTTTTTTTTTTACTGATTTCATTCAATTCAAAAAATAGGGAAGGATTTATGAAAGATGAAGGAGATAAAGTTTAAAAGAAGAAAATTAACATATTTTTAAATTAGAATTAGGTTTTGATTTTAGTTTTTAGGTTTTATTTTAGATAGAGGCTAACTTAGACATTTTCTATTGCATCAAGACACCCCATAACCAACTTTTTGGTTAGTATAAATATATGTGAAGCCCCTCTATTGGAAGGTGACGCCCCAATAATAGGTTTCATAAACAACGTCTAAACTAGTGTACATAAAACTGGGGCTTATATGTAGATGACAAAATACAACATCTACCAACAATTGAGAGCTTTTGAATTCCATACACGGGCCCCGCCTCCAACTGAGAGCACGACCTCTACCAATGAGCTCGACCTGGGATTGATATCCAGATGAAATCCAAAGATCAAGTCCAAGTCATAAAGATTACTTGGCGAGAAAGAGAAAGCCCTAGCTAATGACGTCATCGGCACGAATAGAGACGGGAAAACTATGCTTTGGGCAAAAGTGTAATTTAATAGTTCACCGCCTTATAGAAAACCGCCATGTAATTGTTTATAAATGCCTACTTGCAAAGAAAAGTAATGGAGCTTCTTCTCTCCAACTGATGATCTCTGGAACATTCTCTCTCCTGTAACTAGAGGAATGATGTAAATCTCTATATCTCCAAACTTCATGGATGGAAATCTCTCAAATCTTCGCGGACGTAAGTCATTCATGACCAAACCACATAACTAACTGTCTCTTTTACTTTCAGTAATTAACCTAACTCGTAACTTTGTGTGGATGACAAGTAATGTTATCTTCACTGGGGAATATACAGAGATATAGATGGGTGGGCTTGAGAGTCAATTTGTGAACAAATTTTTTAACTTCGAAGCAGATGTGTATCATTCCTAAAATTACGCTAAAAAATAAATTGGTTCCATAGTTGTGTTGTGCTTCATTTATGTTTAATTGACGTTTATTGTATAACTTTTAGAATTTCGATTACTAAATCTAAAGACTTAAAGGCCTAGACAACTAAAGCTCCCACGTTGAATAGTGAGGAAACCCTCGCTTCCTATTGGCCGAAATAAGCCTTTGTGGCTTTTGTGAAATGAGAGTTTTGGTGAGACACTTGGTAACGTATGATTGGTTTAAAAATTATAAACTCGGAAGGAGAACTTAACTTACCATGTTTGAAATTTTATGGAAGTCCATATTCAATTTGGAAGTCAAGTACCTACCATATTAGGACTCTTTTTTCCAAATTAATACATGAAGGGAAAATATAAAATAAAATCCGCACATATCTCCTATCTTTTCTCCACATATTTAATGCATCGAGCTCGCCACACCACAATACACCGCCATGGGGCGGGGCGAAACCCCACGCGGACCAAAATAGAAGGGAAAAAATGCCCCGTGCTAACACCGACACAAATCTAGTTATCATTCTTGAATGTGCATCTACCTTATTAATAACAAGAGTCTAAAAGAATATAAGACATTCGCATGTAATTGATGCCTATAGGGTTATTATAGACGAACAACTAAGGAAGAGTCCTACAAAAAATAATATGAATATAAACTGGAAATCTTTTTGAAAGTGTAAACTACCACCTAGGATACATCATTTTATGTGGAAATGTTTTCATAACTGTGTACCTGTGAAAGAGAGGATAGCTAGGTTCTCTAGACACCAAGATACAAATTGTGTACTATGTGGTAGTAGTGTCAAATCTTTGCACCATCTATTTGTTAATTGTGTTATGGCAAGAAGAGTCTGGGCAGGTATTAACAATCAAATTCATGCAAATTTTTGGTGCTCAAAATTTTCATGGGTGGTTTTGTGGTGCTTTTAGTATTCAAAGTGCTAACTTGCTGGTAGAACATAAAAAATTGAAATAATAGGTTGTACTATTTGGCACATATAGAAATCCAGGTGCTATAAGCTTTTTGATAATGTGCAGGTCAATGAAGATTCTATTATATGGAATATAAAAACTGAATTAAGTGATATTACATCCTCAAATGTTAGACTTTCAAATACTCCTAGCCCCAGTACTGTAATAGTACCAAGATGGAAATGCTCTGAGCACTTGATAGATAAAACAAATTTTGATGCATCTCATATTATGGATACTGGGTGTTCTGGAATTGGACTAATATGTCGAACAAATGCATGTGAGTGCAATGGAATGCGAGGAAGATCAACAAGGGCTCTAGACGCGGAACAAGCTGAAGCAAAGGCGCTGTTGGAAGCTGTAATGTGGGCAAAGGAGATGGGCAAAAGAAGAATCATTTGGAAGGAGACTGTGTTAACGTAATAAATGCTTTGAATGGAAATAACTTAGTTGTCAGATAGACTACTTTTAAACTGATCTATGATGCACTTGTTATTTTAAGAGATTTTGATTTTTGGTGTTGCTCTCATATTCATAGAGATGCAAACAAGATTGCAGACTCAATTGCAAAATATGCAAGATCTGAAATAAGCAATTTTACTTGGGTAGAAAACAATCCTGATTAGTAGTGATTGGGCTGTGATCTAATCCAACAGGATAAAAACTATTTGTAATTCTCATTTCACTAATACATTATCTTTCCTATTTAACTAATTCTCATTTAAAGTTTCATGCGTTCCATGAGGTCCCAGGTTCGAGCCCCCCAATGGCGTAATATTGCAGAAATTAACATGGAAGGTAGAGTTAGTTTGCCGCTCTTGTAACACAATCTCAGCCCCCATCCACTTCGGCTCCCTTGGCTAGGTTACCCATGAGATTCGCTGGTAGGCTAGCACAGCAACCTGTTCAATTAATGTAGTAATATGTTGTTGGAGGTTAGCTTGTTAGGCTTCCAACTAGTTAATGTAATACTCTTTATTAAAGAATAATAAAAAAAAAATAAAAAAAAATTGCAGTGTTACGAGACTGGTTATTTCGTGTCTTCATCAACCCAGATTCTCTTTCTAACATTAACTCGTAACTGGGCGAGTCGGAATTGGCGCGGTTGTTGGAACGAGGAAACTTGCTGTTACTGTATTCGTAGTTTCGTACTTCCATGCGTCAAACCGACTCAAGCGTGAATTACTTATAATACTAATAATTAATCAAAATCAACCCCCTACAACCCTCCTTCACCAAAAGCGGTGTTCAGATTCGTAGAATCCATTTGATTGATTGATTAAGCTCAAGCTGTTCAATTTCCTTATGGATTTGCCTACATCATGGGATGCCCTAAGGAAACAGGTATTCTTTTGTTTTATTCCTTTTTATCATGATGGCCAATTCAATTGATAAAATTAGGTCTTCTTTTTTGATCAGGCTAAACAAATTTACTTTAGATATTCAAAAGATTTTCAGGCGGAGGATAATTAGATCTGGTTTTATTGCCATTTGATCAAAATTAAAACCCTTAAATTTACCTCTGAATGTAGGCAAGGAAACTTGAAGCACAATTAGATGAGCATATGAATTCATACCGTAGATTGGTTTCTACTAAAGACGATGGTACACAAACTGAACTGGACTCTGCAATTGATCGCTTACTTAAACAACTTAAGCTAGTCAATACACAGATGCAGGCTTGGGTAACCTCGGGGGGATTAGAAACATATTCTCATACATTGACTCGACATCAAGAGATTTTGGAAGACCTTAATCAAGTAAGTATATTTACGATCAACCTGACTTGATTCAGTTATCATTACATAGAAATTATATATATATTTGGATGGTAACATGAGTTTAAAACGATTCAAGTACAGGAGTTTTATCGTCTCCGCTCTAGCATTAGAGCTACACAAGAGCATGCTTCATTGCTTGAAGATTTCAGGGAATTTGATCGTACTAGGCTAGATTTGGAAGATGGTGGTGGTTCTCAGGAACAGTCTCTTCTTAAAGAACATGCTTCGATCAGCAGAAATACAGGACAGGTATTTCAAACAGATTTTTTAGTTAATGCTTTATAAAGTATTGGGTATTATATTCATGTCTAGGACCTTCGGTTCACTTAGTTTGATAATGGATCAAGGTATTTGTCTCCTGAACTAGGATATAGTTATAATCACAATTAACAACAACTAAGCTCATTGTCAGTGATGAACTCTAAACATGTTGCATGGTGGACCATTTTCTTTACGGGGACTGTGATCTCCTAGGTTAAATAAGCTATGAGGAAGAAAAAACATTGGGACCGTAATATATATTTTCTCATGTATTAGGATGTCTCGAGCAAGTTGTACACCTTTGAGAAAAGTTTGAACGTACTTTGCGTAGCAAAAAGTATGAAATGTATGAAGCATCTATCTTATTCCACTTCACCTTGTTTAGTAAAGGACATTGTTCACATATTTGTTTATATGTTGTTTCGTTTTCTCTCTCTTAAAGATCTGTTTAGGTGTTTTCTCTAATATGTCAAAACATTATAAAGTGAAGTATAAGAAAATAATGTACTCATAATTTGGGGAGTTGGTATAGCATGTTATAAGTAGTTTATCTATTTTGTTCCCCCAGTGTCAATACCATGACAGTCTCCTGTGGTATAATGGCATCATGGTGTCTCCCCCCTGACTGACTGGTGCAGTGACAAAGAAGGGGTTGTCAGCTTGTTAGGTCATAATGGAGTCAAGTTCTGGTTGTTGTGGAAAAAAATGTCTCTTCTTTACTGGCATCTCATAGAGAATAAACTCAATCTGAATGTTCTAATTAACAATATACTTGTTTACTTGATGTAAATCAAATAGTTCTCGTGTCAAATAAGCAATGACTTCACATGCTCTTTGGTAAGCTCAGGCGCATTTAACCTGTGGTACGATGACACCCTATTATTTGATTTGAGCCGTGTCGACACTTTTAGACATGGACACGCGTGATGACTTCACATGCTCTTTTACTTTTACTTTGGATATTCTTTTTGAAGTTTTACTTAAAATTTCTATTTTTTAAGCACTATATTTAGTAATGGATAGATATAAAGATCCCCATTTAATATGGTTGAAGAATACAAAGAGATATTTTCCCTTAAAAAGATATTTTTTAGCTTTAGATTTGGTAATACAAAGATACTCTCTAGATTATTTCTCTTGCTATCTATGTTAAACTACTTATCTACTTTATGCAAACCGTGTCCCAGTTTTCTAGTTTTTAAGTTGCCGTATCAAAGTAACGTACTGGACAAGAAACCCACTGTGTCCCTGTCGTTGTAACACAGCATTTAACCAATAACCATTCTTATTGTCTACTCATGCAGTGTAATCCCACTTATACAAAACTGTTGTGAATCGTTTTTGCTACAGAAATATCCATCTTGATATAATTTTTCCTTGAATTTATTATATCACCAGTACGCCATTTAGTACAGAGTTTGTAGAGAATGTTCAGCAAATGATATCTACTAAAGTTGCAAACACTTGTTTTATATAGATGGATACTGTGATTTCCCAAGCGCAAGCCACACTTGGATCACTTGTATCGCAGCGCTCAACATTTGGGGGAATCACTTCAAAGATAGGCAATATTAGCAGCCGTCTACCAACGGTATGTGAAACAATTTCTCTGACAGTTATGCTTTCTGCGTTGTTGAACAAAAAAGACAAGGATCGTAGAATGTTTGGTTCTATTATTATCTCTGCTAATTTTCCATACTGATGATGCAGGTAAATAATATTCTTTCATCGATAAAGAGAAAGAAATCAATGGATACTATTATTCTTTCCCTGGTTGCATCTGTGTGCACATTCCTTATTCTAATTTACTGGTTTACCAAGTGATGGAAAGGGTAAATGAATGCCCACTGGACCCTTTTTTTTTGTTCTGATTTTAGTTTTGTATGTTGGTTACAGTTCATGTAATATTTCTTAAATGCCTTAGTTTTTGTCAAGAAAGAAAGATCCTCCTATATGTAATTCACATTCTTACAGATGTATCTTAAACTGCTTAAACTAATGAAAATGCATTCATTTTGTTACTATACTGACAAAGAACAGACAGTTTAAGTACATGTGTTACTGGTGCACAAAAGGGCAGGACGGTAAAAATTCATCACTTGGGAGTTTTTCTGTTTGTTTTTCGATTAGATTTTCTTTCATATAAAGCCAAACCATTACAATTTGTACTTCCTCACTGATCCAACAGGTAATATCTTAAGGGAAGAGAGATTTTTATTATAGATTTTTTTTTTTTCCGATTAAACCCCAGTGGGTGATAATTAGTAAAAATTTAGAAATGATACATTTCTCAAACTTATATCACGGATATTTGTACACTTTATTTTATTTTGTACTAGGGTTTAACTCGTGCCATTGTTATATAAATTCCGTATAATTATGTTAGATTATTAATTAAATGTAGTTTTTAATCAAATTCTCATGGACTTTGAAACAAAAATCCGAAAAACGGTACATTCTGTATACATATACTAGATGACCGCTGCCACGGTGGGACGGCCGACCGAAGAAATCGACGCAAAAATATCATTTTTCCTCACATAGCGCGAAAGTATAATTTTTCCTGACACGGCGTGAAAGTGTTACTTTTTCCTGAAACGGGAAATTACTCGATGCATAAACCAAAATATGGTTGCATAATGTATTATTCATCCTTTGTGGTGGTTTGCATAATGGCTATGCATTCAATTTTCGAAAATTGTGCCTAAAGTGAAAGTATCATTTTTCTTGAAACGGAGGGAGTACATCGTTTTATTAGTTTCAACGGAAAATAAGTTGATGTATAAACCAAAATATGGCTACATAAAGTATCATGTATCCTTTGTGGTGGTTTGCATAATGGATATACATTTAATTTTCTAAAATTATGCCTAAAATGATAAAGACCTCCGAATTTTTCATAAAAACTCTAAATTTGATATTTTTGTTTGTACTCATTGCGGAGATTTTTTTAAATCCATTCTAACGAGATAAAATTTGTAAAATTCCAAGGCACAGATTTTTAGATATGTTATATTAAAGTTTGGTTACCAATTGTACCCCTAAAAGAACCTGGCTTGATTGGGGTATACCCAGATTTATATGGACATAGTGCCCTTACTAAGGGGAGGTCAAAAATGGGTGAAGTTACTTTAGTACCCCTGCACTAATTAACCCTATTACTTAATCAGATAACCCTAAAATAAAAAACCTAAAAAACCCGTTAATCTTCTCTTAATCTTCTCCTTCATCTACATCTACATCTTCCATCAAAACCATAGAAACAAATCTCTGCAAATCATCCAATTTGATTTTCCTGAAAAATGGTTGATTCCAAACGATCAAGTAGCAGCACAGATTCAACAGGACATATCAAAAGATCCAAATCAGAGAAAAAAGGTAAGGGAAAAGTTGGAACTAGTAAACCCGAAAATCCGATCCCTGAGAATGTTGAAAAGAACCCTCCACCGGTGAAAAGAAGTTTGTAAGTGATTTCTAAACTCAAACCCATTATTGTTTTGTGTTTTTGATTGTTATATTAGATTAGAAATCGAAAATGATGATTTTAAGGGTTTTTGGTCGGCATGGTTTTTTAAAAAATAGGATGCCGGCCTTAGGATGTAAGTATTAGTCGGCAGGGTCGTAACATGAAGATCATGCCGGCTTTTCATAACAGCCATGACGACTGTGAAACATTAACCAGGGCCGGCATGGTATTCAATAACCAACCCTGCCGACTTTTTTCTAGTCGGCATATTCTTAGACTTGTACCTTTCCGACTTTATGTCACAGAAACCTTAATTTCCTGAGTTAACAGTCGGCATCTTTCTTGAATAGGACCCTACCGACTGTGTGTTAGTCGGCTTGGTATATGATTACAACCTTGCCGACTAAATATTAGTCGGCAATGTTTAGATTCTCGACCTTGCCGACTTAGTGACCAGAACCATGTTTTAATGTGTAGAATTTTCATATCTTTTATTTGTGTATTTTTTAGGTTCCCAGAGGAAAAAATAGAAGATAGCCCTTGTCTTGTTAACAATGCAGAAGAGTTATTAGAATTTATTGACAAGATTTATCCTTCTTTAAAAGATCCTAGAGATGAAACTGAAGAGAATTGCCCTGTAAGAATCAAAATTGCATGAATAAAGTGAATTACATCTTCCCATGCTCTGTTTTCTATTGGGTATAACTAAAGGTCGGCAAGGTTACATTGCCGACTATTAGACAGCCGGCAGGGTAAGAAATATTTATATGTCGACTATATGATAGCCGACAGTGTAGGAAATATTTATATGCCGACTATAAGATAGTTGGCCCAGGATAATCGGCATCTTCTTCATTCATAGACCTTGCCGGCTCAAGATAGTCGGCGTTTTCTTCATCCGTAGACCTTGCCGGCCAAAGTTAGTCGGCACCATATTCAATCGTAGACCTTGCCGACTTTATAACATTTTCAGAATCAAAATTTTTGATCGAACTCATAAGAGAAAAGGTTTAATCTACTGAATTCATAATTTCATAAGTTTTAATCTAAACTCAATTAATTAAGCTAATCAAAAAAAAAATAGTGTTAATTAAACAAGGGTGTATTAGCCATTTTGAAAATACAAGGTTAAGGGGTGGCTTCTTTTACTTCAAAATGACCTAGCTTTTGTCTCATTAGGTATACCCCAATTAATCTGGGTATACCCCAATCAAGCCAGGTAAAAGAATAGGATACATAAGGAGTTATAATAATTGGACTAAAAGGGAGGGACAATTTGGAAATTTCCAGGGTATGACACTAAATCCAATCTTTTTTGTCAAATTGGAAAAAAAATTCATGTCCCATATTAACACAAAATCACCATATATAGAGTCCTCCCTCGCTTCGCTCGGTCGGCCTAATAATTTTATAAATTTCTCTCTAAGTGTATCTATCAAGATGAAACCAAAAAGTTGTTTACACTAAAGTCTAAACAAATAAAAAGGAAATTGGTTCTTGAGAAAATCTGACCTTTCTAGACCAAAATGTTTTGAACAGATTGGAACCCCGATGACCTTCAATAGCCAAACTTTCATAGTCTGGCTAATAAAAAAAATACAGACCCTTAAATTTCAACCATGAAATTATTGTAATCAATTAGGCTATCTTTGAAATTGTATACTTCAGTTAAATATACAAAAAATGAAATTCAAGAAAATAAAAAGAACCCCGAAAATACATGCATGAAGCAATGTAAAAAGAAATGGTTTTCTCAAACATTGTTACCTCGGAGTAATTTGATAAGTCGGAGATGTATGTTTTGGTGAAAGAAGATTGAGAGGAAATCTATTCTTGGATTTAAGTTTTTTCTCTATGCAATCTAACCCCCCTTCTCAATTTTAAATCTGTTTTTTCATTTGCTCCAAAGTGGAGAATTAGAGTTTCCAAATCCACTCATCCTATGGATGTGAGCGAGAGAATCAATTGTTCCGTTTTATGGGAAGGTAGGTTTATTATTATAAACTGACCAAATTTCTCTGTTTTGATTTTGATTTTGAATTTTGAAATGGGAAGAAGATAATATGTAATGAATTTTCTCAATTAAAGCGTGTATTCATGGGACTGACCGCAGTCATGAATTTATCAATTGGGATGAAAAATCAGGACCGATCTTTATCTTTCCTAACTTAGCAAAGCTTCGTTTTATAATACAATACAAAGAAATAGGAAGAAAACTACCTAGCTAGGGTACAACCCTTACTGGATATTGATCAAGTCTCTAATTTATAATGTCACCCATTTTGTGGAGAAACGAAATTAACATAGTCTATTACTATTCACCAACCGCCGCCACCACTACAAAACCATATATATTTCTTTCTCCGCCATAACCACCGCTTACCTACCGTTGGACATTGGTTGTATTTCTAATTTTAAATTAGAAACATCATGTATAAAAATTTTTGTTAAACAAACTTGGGTTGTTAATTAATTTATTCCATTATATTTTTATTTTTATATTCTCTTTTGTATTGCAATCAATTTTATTTTAACGGTTACAACCATGATTTATACAATCGGATACTAAAGGTAGAAAGGGTACCGTCAAGGTGATCCGACGGTCATGATCATATTTTCCTAAATTGTACGGTATCATCCTCAAAATATGATATCTGTTTTTATCAACCGTGCTAAAAACAGTCAACTACATCTTTTTCACAGTACAATATTTCCCATGTTGTAAATATTCAGAATTAATATTGTCCACGATTATTCACCAACATCTACCACCATAAAACCACCCATCGCCACTATTTTTTCCCACACATCTAATATTATTGCCTCCACCACTCACTAACACATGCTCTACCAGACGCTACTTCTTCCACTACCACCATTAATTTCTATCAATATAATTTTTACTAAAATTATTTAGTATTGAAATATTAATTAAGAGGGCATTTATAATGAAAATCTAATAAATTATTCATTATGAGAAATTAATGAGACTAATTAATAAAACACTCATAATGGTTTTAAGTTGAACAAACCAAGGCCGCTGATTATCTTCTCCCTAGAAAAATATGGACCTCTCTTTATTTTGCCTAACTTGTCCAAACTGTGCTTTGTATTCTAGAAGGCATTTTAAAACACATCCTTAAGGCTAGTTCCTATGGATCATGGCAAGAAAACATTTTCCAAAATAGGTGGCATGGAAAATCACCCGCCCACTATGGGAAATGTGTTAAGCAATGGTGTTTCTACCGAACGATATTAGCTAGAGCGCCAGCGATAAAGACTCTATCGCTGACAATCAAAATAATAGCACTCAGACTGAAAGTCTAGCGTCAAAGACTAGTCCCTTGTCTCCGATAAATAGATAGTTTTCAAACTGAAAATTTCCAAGATTTTTACTCAAATTTTCTCTCTATTTCTTTCTTTCTCAATCTCTAAAAAATTTCTCGAAATTTCTCAAATGGCAGAATTTCAAGCTCAACTTTGATTTGGTAACCCACCTTGATTTTTTTGGATTAATACTTCAAATTGATGTTAAGAAAATATGTATAATAGTTATAAAGAAATAGGTAAATAGCAAAGAAGTCTTCAAGTTTTGGATATTAACCAACTCAAACCTGCAACTAAGAAAAAAGCAAACAAGAGTTCAAGGCAACGAGAAAAGGCAAAGAAAATATGAAGACAAAGAAGATTACTAATCACAAAACATAAAGGAAACTCATGAACAAAGCGCATTGATCGGAAGTTATATATGTGAAATTTAGAAGGAAAACGAGATAACGAAGATTGTCTGATATTTTCAAAGTAGAGGAGTTAATGCGGCGCGGTTACGATGGTCGGGTGAAGTATGTGGACCCTCTTTAAATGCTAACACTTCGTACAAAGTAGGATAAAACTTAAAAAAACAGTTTTATTACCTACTGTTTATCTTTTATCTTTTTTTTAACTTCCTACGTTTTCTCAAAAAGAACAACAATTAAGGAGATTTGGAGGGGGCAGGTTTTTTAGTTAAATAGGTGTAAAAAATAAAGAGGGGCAAAATACAAAATGTATGTGTCCCGATGATAGGCGCATTTATATGTCTATTTTGATCTCAATTATCTATTTTGTTAGTGCTCATTTTGCATTTATTATGGCTTTCTATGTCTTTGTAGGTGTTATTGGAGAAATAAACTTTTGCGGAGAAATTGGCTCGAAAAGTGTCATTTGCACTCCCTGGAGAAAATTACTAAAGGCACCCCAGAAGTATGTTAGAGACGCCCCAGAAAAATAGTATTGGCACCCGGAGGACAACTGCTAAAGGGACCCCCATTTCGGATAAGAGACACCCCAATTGATAAGGGGCATCCACCTGTTATTTTACACCCCATATGTTAAAGGCACCCGTATTTTGAATTCAGGGCACTTTATCTTCCCCATTTGAATTTGAAATAGACGGGAAAATAACTTGCATCGAGTTACATAATTAGGGTTCAAGTTTTGGATAAATTTTAATGAGACTAAATCGTTGAAATCAATTGGGTTTACTCCAATGGGCTAAACAAGGATGGTAAGGGTGTTCGTTGAAGTGAAATTGGCTGGATAATCATATTTTCGATCTAAAAGGGAAGAATATATTCATGGGAATTTCAGGCGAGACTAAGAGGAGAGTTTGGTCGTATTTGTTCGCTGGATTTGAAAAGACGAGGGTACCCAAATACCCCACAATCTTTAAAATATCCACCTATAAGTCCTCTTACCGAAAGATTGTCTATGGACAAAGTCGAGACAATACTACAAATTGGTATTCACACTTTGTGTGATCGTCTATGGATACGAGATTGAGACAATACAACAATCAAAGTGTGATTACTTGATAATAGGTTCGGACTTAACCAAACTCTATATGATCACTATCAAGTAATACTGAGTTAATGTTTGTGTAATTTACTTTAAATTATAATAAAAACAATTATAATTGCGGAAGGAAAAGTAAATGACACAGCAAGATTTTGTTAACGAGGAAACCGCAAATGCAGAAAACCCCCGGGACCTAGTCCAGAATTGAATACTCTCATAATTAAGCCGCTATACAAAATCTAAACCAAAACTTCGTATAGTTGAGACCAAGCAACTAAACCAAGTTCACTTAGTTTCTTCAGTATCTATGCGCTTTCGACATTCAATAAGTGCACGTACTGGAACAATTCCTTTGGATCGTATTACAAACAGTAAGGAACAACAAATCTGTTTGGTAACAACTCTCTTGATTCTTTCAAATGAAGATATCTAAAGTCATATGCAAAGGCTCTTCCGTTTAACTAATAAACTCCTTTTCCTGGTAAGATCAATCTATCCAACAACTACCGAAGTAGTAGAGTTTAGATTTGCAATCGATCAATATGGATTCCAACAAGAAACTATAAGGTAATGCCGATCTTACACAACTAATCAATCGAATAAATCCGATTCTAGTTTGATCCTAGCCGATCAAGGGTTATGCACACCAAAAGATATAAAAACCAAATAAGAGGTCTTCTTTTTCTCCAAATTTTCATTAATCTTCAATAAACACCTTCACAACACTACTTGAATCTCTTGTGATCAATCATGCACAGAACGGAGTCTGTTAACAATGGATTATCACAAGATGTCTTTAGATCTACAAACAGTTCTAAAGATCCCGTCGACACTTCGATCTAGTTTGAGTGAATTTTATATCAAAAGAGAAGATTCAAGAATAAACAAACTAGGTGCAATCAAAGTTCAACAACCGTTGGTCAATCAAATCAATCGAAAACTAAAATAAACTGCAATTATCTAGTTTCCCACCAACGGTACTCGTAGAGCTTCTTGATCCCACAGAAGTCTTTAAACGAGCGGTCGTAAGAGATTTCG
>JAJJMB010007077.1:1311574-1583912 GCA_023531105.1 Papaver atlanticum
TCTTGATCCCACAGAAGTCTTTAAACGAGCGGTCGTAAGAGATTTCGCCTAATTAGGGTACTTTCCTCTCCGGATAGACGGCTCCACAAGAAAAAACAAAAAGATGAAGTTTGCCTGGCTCTTAGGATAGCTTGCTAGAAATGCAAACTTGGGTATTTATAGATCAAGGATGTTTGGATACCAAGGAATTTCCAAAATCTAATATTCTCAAGATATGCAATAAATTCCCAAAATCGGTTTTCATAATTCCTGGAAATGCTTTGTCCAATATTTTTGAAATCTCTCAATAGAAATTCTCCAATTAGTAAATGCACCTTACCAATTTTTATTTTCTAGAGATATGCATTTAATTGCTGGTAATTAAAGCATATAAAACTAACAACCTTAATTAAAAGATTCTTAATTTATTTCGGACCGGAATCTCCTTGAGTAATAAAGGAATATCTTTGAACAATAAAAGATAAGAGTTACTGTTCGTGTTCAAAGTATGTTGACATCTTTTCTTTGTAAATCCTCTTTCATATTTACAATCTTGGAATCGATTATACCACATTTCCAAACAAGTTTAGAATTGATTCATCTGTAATCCAAGACAACCATGTGATTGATCAAATATCAAATCACTAATCATGGGTTCACGGTTTTACCAAACACAAGGATCGGTTCTACCTCAATATGGTTTGCTTGTGATCGAACATACAAGTTACCAGGATCGTTACATCAGTTACCAGGATAGGTTACGTCAATTACCGAGACCGGTTACCATATACTCATGGTATTACTTGTGATCAGTTACACAAGTCACTAGGATCGGTTACACCAATTACTAAGACCGGTTACACCAATTACAAGGATCGATTACACAACTCTTTTGTGATCGGTCACACCAATTACTAGGATCGGTCACACCTATTACAAATATCGATCATACCATCTCAGGCGATTACTTAGGATCGGTTACACTATAAAAGTCATACCCAATCATAAGTCAGGCATTGTGATTAGTTATACCAATATACCTAACAAGTTATGATCGGTTCTACTAACTCGCACATATTGGTAATCCAAAGATATGCAATGAATAACAATACCAATAAGCCTATCGATTTCCCTTTTTATTCATAAACCAAGTTCATGAATGTACTTCCTTTAAACAAATGTAAACATTGTTTCCTAGGATGAAATCTTCACCTTTACCCATAAACATAATCATAATAGCATTCATACGATTATGTCGATGTCATATATACGAAGTTCAAAAGATAAGCGTTATACTTCGTATTCTTATTCCTTAACACTATGATCATGTGATCATGTCTTACTACTGGAGTATAATCATTCACAGCAGTTATGTTTTTCAATATAGCACGACTTGAAAGATACGTTTGGAATGAAATAGTTCAAATCAATATTACTAACCTCAAGAGGAAGGATGATGTCGTCGTTGTATCTTGTTACTTCTTCACATTCTTCTGGTCTTCGAGTAATACTTGTATGTCTCATAATCCTAGACTTTCTAGTCTAACTTGACAAGTGAAGGTTTATCTTGTACTTAATAAAGTGACTCTTAGATGAGTTTTGATTCACTAAAATATGACAACCAAACTCTACATACCAACGCTTGGTGGGTTCAACCGAGCTATGCTCTAACAAAATTGGACTGGGATAGGCCTTTTAAGGTTAAGAAAGCTCGGAAATGATCTTATCTACGAATAAAAAGGAAGAAAACCGAGTTTGGAAGTTAACAGAGGTGGTGAGAAAGTCACGGAAATTTTGGAGTTATTCTTGGAAGTTATAACATTATCTTCCCTGTTATATCCGATCTTATTTCTAGAAAGAGTTTGAGAAGTTTGAAAAACCCAGGGAAGACGCGTAGAAAAGATAAAGAGGGTAAGAAATCCCGTGCTTGGAAAGAAATAAACGAATAACATTTTGGAGATTTACTCGAGAGAAAAGGAGCATGTGTATGTATAAATAGCACAGCTTGACTCAAAGAAAGCTATCAGGAGTTGGGGGACCGAACAAAGGTGATTGGGATGCTCTAGTTCGCTGTAGAGAAGTTGCAGGAAGAACACGCACCAGCAGGAAGAAAAGAAGCTTAAGACATTGGACCAACAGTGTCAGTCGCAGAAGCAGTCTTATATTCAACAGGAGAAGCATTTGGTGTTGTTCGTTATTCCCTGCAAAAGACTTTCAGCGACTTGAAGAAACCTTTAGCAACTGTTATTCACGACTGTTTCACTACTTTTCTCTCTTTTCACCTTTGTAAACACTTTTTGAACAATGGAAAAATATTTTGAGCGTGTTTTCACCATGCGAAGCTAAAGCCCATCACTGGGACAATGGAGAAAGCCCTTTTTCATCACAGTGGTAATTCTATTAATTCTTTATATGACTTTTTGCATTAAAATTGAATTGATTTATGATTTCTATTGGATGGTTTTAATTTCAATTGATAGGTCATGCTTAGCTTAAGTGTTTTGATATCCCATGTTTAGATTTTCAATCATTACTTTCGGAATCTACCTTGGCAAAGAATAAGAGTCAATAATCTTTATCATATGAGCTATAATTGTAGAATTGATTTTTGAACCACATGAATATGAGAATTAGTGGAATCCTGAGTCTCAGTACCTCTCGATATTGTGACAATCTTGTATATATATTTGTTAGAATTAGAATTTAAGTCTAGAATCGAGTCTACACAAGTCCGAGTTGAACGAATCTTATTTACCACTTGAAAAACTACATCATTTTTTGGCGCCGCCGACGCAGACTTGTTTTTAGGTTAGGTTTTAGATTTTATTTTTTTTAGGTTTTCATTTTATTTTATTTATTTTGTTAGATTTTACTTTGGATATTTTTGTTTTTGGTGTGCAGGTTTTGCTTGAAGCTAAAAGTGGAAAGTTGGACTTGCCTAAAAAAGGACAGAAAATCCAATTTTTGGTAGGTTTTATTTTCTTTATTTTTGGCTTGTATATATTGTTTGTATATTTATATTTTTTTTAGTATTTTATTTATATAAAAAAAAACATGCACACACCAATTGTGTCGTCATACTACCGAGTTTAGGAAAACTCGTGGATTAGTAAGCTGAACCCGTGCCTTGGGCCTTATGGGAGTTACCAACTGAAAGTCCACAAACCTCAGCCTTGTACCTTTGACCAGTCTTTGACTGTAGGTATATTTTGTTGTGGTAACCCGATCTTACCCATTTTAGTCAGCCTTGCATTTGCATATTCACAATACAATGTCGAACTGGTATTATAATAGCCAATACAATGCATATACGACTGAGCAAAATGGACATTATTCATATTACGACCATAATGTTAATAGTGGTTGGGAATATCAACCTTTTGAAGGTTATGGTTCATACCATGGTGAGCCCAATTACTATCCACATGCGCGTCGGTCATACGAGAAAAATGCTTATATTTCTCATTTACAAGAATCCCTCAGGAAATTAGAGGAGTCGACACGTAAGATAGCTGGGATGAATAACTTAGTTATTGATGAAAGAATAAGTAAACTTTCTACAGAGGAACGCCTCAAACTGATGACTGAGATGAACGAAAGAATTGCTCGGAATAATCTTAATTTCCAATATAGTGTTTCCAATAATACCCTTGAAAATGAGGATAGTTATTTGCATAATCAAAATGACGAGGTTAGAATTGGTAACACTACTTGTCTAGATGAGGTTCAACCATTTTCATGTTATTATAATGATGATTATGATGAGGATAATGTTGATGAAGAATTTGACATTAGTGATCAGGAATTTGTTAGTCCAAATGAACTTTATGATGATAGTGTTAATTCTGGTTCAAATACCGATAATTTTAATGATTATTCTCCTATACAAAAAGACAAGGATTTGACTAGAAATACCACTTTTTTAGAAAATGTAGTATTCCTTTTGATTACGAAGCCGATAATGGTTAAGAGGAACGAGTTTATTCTGAGAATAATATTTTAGAGTCTAAGGATTAAAAAACAATAGTCTTAGACGAAGAAGATGAACTTGTAGAGTTTTTAAATGTGTGTGAGGATGCATCACCTGGGTATAATCTACAAGAAGAAGTTGACCATTTTCAGGATTCAGATGACCTAAAAATTAGGGAAATTGTGACTAGTCTTTCTAGAAACACTGAAAACTCTAAGTTTGGGGGTGATTATCATTCTCCATGTGCGTTAACTCTTAGAAAGGTCCCTCACTTGGGACTTGATATATGTGCCTCAACCATTTTAAAAGATTATCTTCATACACGTTTTCCTGAACCTAGTGATGTCCATAAAGAAGTTCAGTTGTTAAGAACCCATCTTATGATTGATGTGGTTTACCAAGGTTATAATACCCAGATTAACTTTGTTTTCCCACCAAAAAAAATTCTTCCAATTATGGGAACGTATAAGTTTCGAATGTGTCAGTTATTAAATTCTGAATCTAAACTTAAGTACTTTAGGATATTAAAAACGACACATTTGCTTAAGAATGACCATCAATTTCATTGTGGTCAATTGTGTGAGTCAAAACTGATTTACTTTAAGGATCCGCAGTTATTCAGGTTATTATTATGTGCTTCTAAGTTTTTACTTGAGTTTTTCCAGACTCTAATACCTGAACCGGATCTTAGCTTTGAGGAATTCCAGCGCATGAAAATATTTTATCTAGACCCTTTCATAGAGCCTGAACCTGAACCACAGCTAGGTGTAGTTATGTTAAAAGGGAAATTACACAAGGGTGTGCTTTATTTGTCCATTTTATGTTGCAGATTCCTTTTATTTGTGGTAGATTTATTTGGTTTTGATGACCCAAGATATTCCGTCTATTACTTTATGATTTTATGAGGTGACTAATCCTTTCTTAGTCTGGCATAAGACTTTAAACTTAGCACTTATTGGGAGGTAACCCATGCTCATGCAACACGGTAATATCTTTCCTTAACTCTTTTGCTTCAAATGGTAACAGTTTTCTCCTTGTTCATGTTTTTAATTTTATCTTTCGAACATTGAGGATAATGTCAGATTTAATTTTGGGGGTATGGGAGAAACTTTATAGTTGCATTATTAAACTCCAGAGCCTAGAAATTTATGCCTATTAAAGATGGCACTTACCAATCTAAGTGGATGGAAGCATTTAGGTTGTAAGAGTTGAGGAACCAATCTGAGTGGATGTAAACATTTAAATAGAGTCTATTAATAAAAGCAAAGAGCTCAGGTGTTAGAAATAACATGGTAGTTTCGTCATATCTCGTTGAATCCTTTTCACCTTCTGTTTTTCTTTTATTTATTTTAAATATGTTTCTCTAAGTGATTTGGTGGGGCACAGGCATCGAATTGTTACCACTGCTAGGGTGAAATATAGTGATTGAGTATCCAAAAAAAAAAATTAAAAAGAAATGAAATGAAATTTAGACCAGACCATCAGACCAACCATAATAAACTGTTCAATAAAATCAACCGTCGGTTCCCTTGTATATGCCCGACGAGTTTATCTAGAATTAGGATTATCGACCACTAGTTCCCTTGTATATGCCAGTTGTGTTGATATTAGTCACACCAGTATCTCAGTCCATTAGGATAGGTTCATCTTGGCAGTGGCCTTCAGACAGATATGAAAAACACCGTTCACCTTAGTCAATATCAAAACCATCTACGTTTTTCTCTATATCTATCTTCTTAATCTATTCATGTGATTTGTTTATTCCGGATATTGATGTCCATAGTGCGACTATCTGAGTAGAGCTCTGTCACTTATATATGAATTTTAGTATGTGTGTGCAAACTCGTGTACATCAATTAGAATTTCGCATCAGGGTACTTCCTCCTGTAGTCAATGAGAGTATGCCAACAAAGGAGGTTCTTTAGTGCTATTCCAAGGTTCTGCTTAGATAGCTAGGGTCTGGAGTAAAGGTTTTGTGGGTACACCTCTTGTAAACCCTCCCGAGACTATTACTCGGCCACTAAGGTCACCTAGGGGTTTAAAGGCTTGTTGCACACGCTAAGTGCAATCGTGATTCCTGCGACACCGAGTTAAGATTTTATTTTGTAGATTAGATTTGCTCGGGACTAGCAAATAATAAGTTTGGGCGTATTTGATAGACGCATTATGTGTCTATTTTGATCTCAATTATCTATTTTGTTAGTGCTCAATTTGTATTTATTATGGCTTTCTATGTCTTTATAGGTGTTATTGGAGAAATTGGCTCGAAAAGTGTCATTTGCACTCCCTGGAAAAAAATTACTAAAGGCACCCCGGAAGTATGTTGGAGATGTCCCAGAAAAATAGTATTGGCACCCGGAGGACAATTGCTAAAGGGACCCCCATTTCGGATAAGGGGCACCATAATTGATAAGGGGCATCCACATGTTATTTACACCTCATTTGTTAAAGGCACCCGACTTTTGGATTCAGGGCACTTCATTTTCCCCATTTGAATTTGAAAAAGGCGGGAAAATAACTTGCAGCGAGTTACATAATTAGGGTTCGAGTTTTGGATGAATTTTAATGAGACTAAATCGTTGAAATCAATTGGGTTTACTCCAATGGGCAATACATGGATGGTAAGGGTGTTCGATTGAACTGAAATTGGCTGCATAATCATATTTTTGATCAAACATGGAAGAATATAATTTCAGGCGAGACTAAGAGGAGAGTTTGGTCGTATTTGTTCGCTAGATTGGACTGGGATAGGCCTTTTAAGGTTAAGCAATCTCGGTAATGATCTTATCTACGAATAAAAAGGAAGAAAACTGAGTTTGGAAGTAAACAAAGGTGGTGAGAAAGTCACGGAAATTTTGGAGTTATTGGAAGTTATAACATTGTCTTCCCTGTTATATCCGGTCTTATTTCTAGAAAGTGTTTGAGAAGTTTGAAAAACTCATGGAAGACACGTAGAAAAGATAAAGAGGGAAAGAAATCCCGTGCTTGGCAAGAAATAAACGAAGAATATTTTTGGGATTTACTCGAGACAAAAGGGGCTTGTGTATGTATAAATATCACATCTCGACTCAAAGAAAGCTATTGGGAGTTGGGGGACCGAACGGAGGTGATTGGGAAGCTCTGGTTTGCTGCAAAGAAGTTGTAGGAAGAAAACGCACCAGCAGGAAGAAAAGAAGCTTAAGATATTGGACCAACAGTTTCAGTTGCAGAAGCAGTCTTATATTCAACAACAGAAGCATTTGTTGTTATTCGGTATTCCCTGCAAAAGACTTTCAGCGACTGGTAGAAACCTTTAGCAACTGTTTTTCGTGACTATTTCCCTACTTTTCTCTCTTTTCACCTTTGTAAACACTTTTTGAGCAATGAAAAAATATTTTGAGCGTGTTTTCACCATGCGAAGCTAAAGCCCATCATTGAGATAATGGAGGAATCCCTTTTCATCACAATGGTAATTCTATTAATTCTTTATATGACTTTTTGCATTAAAATTTAATTGATTTACGATTTCTATTGGATGGTTGTAATTTAAATTGATAGGTCATGCTTAGCTTAAGTGTTTTGATGTCCCATGCTTTAGATTTAGAGTCATTACTTTCGGAATCTACCTTGGCAAAGAATACGAGTCAATAATCTTTATCATATGAGATATAATTGTAGAATTGATTTTTGAACCACATGAATATGAGAATTGGTGGAATTATAATTTAAGTCTAGAATTGAGTCTACACAAGTCCGAGTTGAGCGAATCTTATTTACCACTTGAAAAACTACATCACCCGACCACATCGTAGCCGGGACGTATGAAATGTATGGAAACCGTGAGTTTCAAAATTTCTAGAAGGATTAAGAATTTTGAAGTGAGTTCAAATCAATTTAAAGTTTTGTATTTACAGGGGTGGGGGAATTCCTGATCGTTTGATGATAAATGCCTGAGCAATTATCATAGCATTGAGTGATATAAATATTATTGATGGTGTTGTGTTGACCATCGAGCGATCCGTTCTCCATCCCGCAATAGAGTGTCTATCACAAGTGCCTAAGTGGTATATTTGCCACTTAGCTACTTTTGTTTGCCACTTTGTCATACCCATAGTGGGTGCAAAAGTGGCAAACCACTTCATATGTCATATACATAAGAACATGCCTGATGAATATAAACATCACTATCAAATTACACATATTTATTATAGTAAAATTTAATAACAACAATCTTTTAAAAAGGTAACTTTAAGAATATGAATTTTATTTATTTATAAGGGTCAACTTGGAGAAGCAAAATTTAAAATGAAAAGGTCATCTTTGATGGGATGGAAGGAATATAAAACTCAAAACCTGAGCAACTAGCTATATCCTTTTTAGTTAAAGAGTGAGTTGTTTCATTTGTTTTAACAAACTTATATAACCAGAAAGAGCGATCTACCAAAAGAAATTTAATGTGAAGAATAATCTTCTGATTTAGCCAGTTAACGTTAGGAGTTGGTTTATTAATAGAATGCACCCTTTGATGCATACATTCCAGTTGTTCCACTTTATGATCGTGGAAAAGCATCGTGGTTTTGCTCCATAATAATTTGCTACAAAATCTCAAATGATTAGCCCAATTTCCATTTTCCTTATTTCTTTAACAAATTAAGCATCCATGTTAATCTATTTATAACCCATTTCAATGGATCCAAAGTATGTATATGTAAGCTTAGATAAGGATTTGATGAAATACCTACAAAATTCTTCCAATTGGTTACTGAATTGCAAAAGTCTTCAAATAGTTAACATATCCTTGGCTTGGTGTTCTGAAAGATGATATAATATTTATGTTTCCTGGTCATCCAAATAGTTACCAGAAAAATACAGATTGTATTCATATCCATGATCAAAGTTATTTTGAAAAGTAGTATTTATAGAAACAAGCTCATCACCCATCTAAGGAAATTAGACCGATTAATAACGACAGTTATAGTATTGCCACCTAATCAACAAACCTAGCATAAGGGTGATCAAAAACAACTATCTTATAGTTTTTAAATCCACACTACAAATTCTACAGTAAGGTCCATGTCTAATTTAAATCCAACAATTTTGTCTCCAGTTGGGACTATATTTTTCAAGCATTTCCATGCAAACAATCTATTTATGTGTGCAAGTTTAGTTTTTCAGAGAGACTTCCATATATTAGTTAGAATATAAGGTTGATAGGATTATATGATGTGGAATTGTTTTCCAAGGTATTTTAAGCACTTTCAACAGAGATATTTCGTCTTTTATATGGCATCCAGATTAGAGTATCCTCATATATTCTTGGGAATGACATAGACATGATTTTTGATGAATATTATCAACAAAACAAGTTATTAACTAAAGTAGCATTCCAATGTCCCGGGGATGGAAAACTCAGCAACAAAAATATAGTGAGAATGATTAACCAAACATGTGCCTGATTCAGATGGATGTCGGAGACTGTTAGAGCATTGCTCGGTCGAACTCACAAGTGTTGCTATCTCAAGCTTGTTGTCAAATTTAGTTGTCAAAACTATATCTTGATTTCTAGTCTACAATTAGTTAAGTCTCGGATTAGGATAGAAGATGTAGTTGAGAAACAGACATCACGATAATCATCATTGTGTTCTACCGTTTGAAGGAGAAATCAACCGAAGCTTTTGGAGAACTTCTTCAACAAAAGGTAAGTGAAGACTTAACCACTTATATCTCAAGTTATATTCATCTTTCTATCTACGAGACGTTGTCGCATAACTAATTAGACTATTGTAAGCATATCAAGAATTTCGAGCCAAGTTAAGGAACTTATCGAAATATATATGACTAAGCTTAATGAACATTTGTTCATACTAGATGAATTTCTGTTAAGGACAATTTATTGTTCATAATCTAAATTATGTTTAAAGATTATCATTCGAAAATAGCCTGGAACAATGATATGTGTCATTGATGTTATTTGGGAACGTGTCGAATTGATCTAGAGAGAAATATAAAACTACTGAAAAATATGGATACAAGACATTATGCATACCAGTTTTACAAACTGGTAAAACTGTTATAGTCCGGAGTCGTAGTACATGTACCTAGTATACGTATCGATGTAGCTATAGTTCGGCGGCGACTTAGTGGTACACATACCTGGTATCCATACCACAAAAAGTCTGTGAACTTGTGGACCCGTAACAGTACTCAAACCAGTACGCGTACTGAAAAAGAACTGTCGATTTTGGAACCGGTGTGGTATCCGTACCCAGTATGCATACCAAAAAAGTTTTGTATATTCCGGAACTAATATTTTTCTTAAAGGTACACATACTTGGTTCACGTACCATGACAAATATAGTTCATGAATAAGGTTGAAGTACATGTATCTGATACACATACTTTTCCTGTCGAATATTTTCAGATGCACATAAAATTATTTCTGTGAGATAATTAGCATTTGAATAAATATCTAAGAACACTATATAGACATGATTGATCACATTATAATTTATAGTTGTGATTCAAACTTAAAAGTCTTAAGTGTTTATGAAAATGATTAAGCTTATGGTTCAATCGACTAGTTTCGGCTAACCAACATTGTCTTTGTACACGGTTCGGTTACGGTTCATCCTAACCAGAGTGGATATCTTGATATGTCAATCACATTTCAAAAATTCATCTAACGGTGGATATTGTTTTCTTGGTTCCAAAGCTATCTTAGCTTAAACCAAAGTAACCTATGCTTTAAAAGTCTATAAAAGGGGAACCTCAAACAACTGGGATCTTTGAATACCGACACTATCTTTGTCTTTCCTAGTTGTAAACTAGAGTCTTCCTCTTCCTAAAACCCTTTTAGGTTTTAGCGACTAAAAATACTTCATAGGAAGAACTTATACTTAGCCTGGCTAGCCCTACTCTCAAAGGTATTGGCTAATTCGTGAAGCCAGGTCCAGCTATCTTTTATCTTGATTGATTTTTGAGCTTGATCCATTAATCAAGATAGATAGAAATCATCAAAGTTCTTTTCGTCTCAGACTTTGTTGATTCCACAAGTTTAATACTTGTGAGATGAATAATAATCTAGTCTGCTCTTCGGGAAGCATAAGTCCGGATTTTGAGGTTATCTAGACTTTGTTCCAGTATCACCTTAATCTACGATCAAAAAGGAAATCACACATATATGCTTATCTATGGGAGGAAAATTGGTTTAAATTCTTCAATTGAGTTGAAGCAACTCTTTGGATGTAAAGGACATCACCTAAGGGAATCATTTCAGCGAAGTCTTGCTGGGATTCAAGAGGCGTAAGGAACACGACTATAACTGAATTTATGTGAGGGTTTAATTCGGTCTCAACTACATTCCATTCCGAAATAAATTAGTAGTATGCTAGTGTTTGTAACGGCTTAATACAGTTTTTTGTTCAATATGGACTAGGTCACGGGATTTTTCTGCATTTGCGGTTACCTCGTTAACAAAATTTATGTGTCTGTGTTATTTCTTCTTTTTTTGCATTATATTGTTTATCTTTATAATTGAAATATCGCAGGTTGTACGTTAATCAATCAAAATAGATAAATCCATCCTTGTTTGTTGGATACGACTTGATTGATTCTTGGATATTGATTTTTGAGATCGTCCAAGAACTCTCACACGTATATCAGGTTCACGGATTTGGTTATGTAAACTTTCTGATTGTGAGAGAAAGAGATATAACTTTAATATTATTCCTTGATTGTGAAAAGACGAGGGTACCCAAATACACCACAATTTTTTAAATATCCACCTATAAGTCCTCTTACCGAAAGTGATTGTCTATGGAAAAAGTCGAGACAATGCAACAAATTGGTATTCACACTTTGTGTGATTGTCTATGGACAAAGTAGAGAAAATACGACTATCAAAGTGTGATTACTTGATAATAGGTTCGGACTTAACCAAACTCTATAGGATCACTATCAAGTAAAGCGGAATTAACGTTTGTGTATTTTACTTCTAATTATAATAAACAATTATAATTGCAACAATAGAAAAGTAAAAGACACATCAAGATTTTGTTAACGAGGAAACCGCAAATGAAAAAAAAAAAAACCCGGGACCTAGTCCAGAATTGAATACTCTCAGAATTAAGCCGTTATACAATATCTAAACCAACTTTGTATAATTGAAACCAAACAACTACCCCTAGTTCACTTAGTTTCCTCAGTATCCCTGCGCTTCCGACTTCGATGAGTGCACGCACTGGAACAAGTCCTTTGGATCGTATTCAAAACAGTAAAGGAACAACAAATATGTTTGGTAACAACTCTATTGATTCTTTGTTTCAAAGAAGTCTTAATTCATATGCAAAGGCTCTTCCATTTAATCTGATAAACTCCTTTGCTTGGTTAGATCAATCCAATCTCTATTACCAAAGTAATAAGATTCAGATTTATAACAATCAAAATAGATCTCAACAGAACTATTAAGTATTACCGATGTCACGCAACTATCAATCGAATAAATCCAATTCTAGTTGGATCCTATCCGATCAAGGTTTGTGGACACCAAAGATATGAGAACTAAATCTTCTTCATCTTCAAATCTTCTTTGATCTTCAATAAACACCTGCACAACACCACTTGAATTTCTTGTGATCAATCACACGCAGAACGAAGTCTGTTAACAATGGATTATCACAAGATGTCTTTAGATCTACAAAAAGTTCTAAATATCCTGTCGATACTTCGATCTAGTTTGAGTGAATCTTATATCAGAAGAGAAGATTCTCAAGAATAAACAAACTAGGTGCAATCAAAGTTTCAACAACCGCTAGTCAATCAAATCAATCGAAAACTAATAATACTGTAATTATGTAGTTTTCCACCAACAGTACTCGTCGAGCTTCTTGATCCTACAGAAGTCTTTAAACGAGCGGTCATAAGAGATTTCACCTAATTAGGATACTTTCCTCTCCGATTAGACGGCTCCACCCGAAACAACAATAATGAAGTTATCCTGGCTCTTAGGATAGTTTGCTAGAAATGCAAACTTAGGTATTTATAGACAAGGGTTGTTTGGACACCAAGGAATTTCCAAAACCAAAAATATTCTCAAGATATGCAATGAATAGCAAAATCCGGTTTTCCTAATTCCAATAAATGCTTGTCCAAAATTTCTGAAATCCCTCAATAGAAAATCTCCAATTAGTAAATGCATATTACTAATTTTTATTCTCTAGAGATATGCTTTTAATTACTGGTAATTAAAGCATATAAAACCAAAAACCTTAATTAAAAGATTCTCAATTTATTTCGGCACATGATCTCCTTGAGTACTAAGGAATATCTTTGAACAATAAAAGATAAGAGTTATTGTACGTGTTCAAGGTATGTTGACATCTTTTCTTTGTAAATCCTCTTTCATATTTACAATCTTGGAATCGATTATACCACACTTCCAAACAAGTTTATAATTGGTTCATATGTATTCCAAGACAACTATGTGATTGATCAAATATCAAATCACAAACATGAGTTCAATCGGTTCTACAAATCACTAGGACCGGTTATACCCTAATATGGAAATACTTGTGATCGGTCACATAAGTTACCAGGACCGGTTACATCAGTTACCAGGATCGGTTACATCAATTACCAGGACCGGTTACCATATTCTCATGGTATTACTTGTGATTGGTCACACCAATTACCAGGACCGGTTACATCAATTACCAGGACCGGTTACACCAATTACAAGGATCGATTACATACTTTCTGTGATCGGTCACACCAATTACTAGGATCGGTCACACCAATTACTAGGATTAGTCACACCAATTAAAAATATCGATCATACCATCTCATGGTGATTACTTAGGATCGGTTACACTAATTGATAAAAACTAGTCATACCAAATCATAAGTCAGGCACTGTGATTAGTTGTACCAAGATACATAACAAAGTTACGATCGGTTCTACCATCCCACACATATTGGTAATCCAAAGATTTGCAATGAATAGTCGTACCAATAAGCCTAATGATTTCCCTTTTGATTCATAAATTAAGTTCATGAATGTACTTCCTTTAAACAAATGTAAAATATTATTTCCTATGATGAAATATTCACCATAACCCATACACATAATCATAACAACAATATAAGATTATGTCGATGTAATATCTACGATGTTAAAAAGATAAGTGTTATACTTCGTAATCTAATTCCCTAATAATATGATCATATGATTATGTCTCACTACTAGAGTAATATATTCATTCACAGCTTCGAAGTTATGTTTTCAATATAGCACGACTTGAAAGATACGTTAGGAATGAAATAGTTCAAGTCAATATTGCTAACCTCAACAAGAAGGATGATGTTGTCGTTGTAGTTCGCTTCTTCTTCACTGGTCTTCGGAGTAATACTTGTATGTCTCAATATTCCTAGACTTTGTAGTCTAACCTAAACGAAGTTGGCTCTAGTTTATAATCAAGCGACTTTAGATGAGTTTTGACACACTAAAATATGACAACCAACCTTGACATGCCAACGCTTGGTGGGTTCAATCGAGCTATGCTCTAACAAATTGAGATTCGTTGAGTTGAACTCTCGGAATTCTATTTAAGTTTGTCCATACAGGTTTCCTAAGAAAAAGTTGGTGGTGTATTTTGGTACCCCCATTTTTTTGAGAGACAAACAACCCAAATATCTAATCAAATTTTAACCTTAGTGCCACGCTAGTATTCCAACAAGTTCTCTCTCTAATTATCTTTGAAGATACCCTTCTATATCCAAGAGAATTTCTTATTCAACTGGTTATGGTGCAGAAACTTCTCATATGGTGAGTACTTAGCTTTTAGAACTTTAACCATGTTCGAGTGTCGCTTGGTCAAACTCACAAATTTTGGTATGTCAAGCTTGTAGTTAGATTTAGTTCATCAAAAAAACTACTAGGCCACATTAGGAATTTTACCACATTTATGTTTTTGGCTTTGTAACATATATAGAGGTTACTTAGTGTGGAACAAAAATATACGTTGCACATTAGAAAATGTGTCGCTTAAACTACTAATTATTATAAAATAATTAAGAATGTATTTCCAACATTTATATGTGTTGTAAATTGTTGTAAATTGTCTTATTTACAAGGTATTTAGGCCAGTTCATATGATATACCAGCTGGCATGGAAACTAGCTGCGCCACCATTGGAACATCGAGAAGTGTTATCTTTCTTATCGAGCGATGATTTGTAGAGCGCCAGTGATAGAGACTATATCACCGGTGATTTAGATTATGTCACTCGACATAAAAAATATCGCCAACGATCGACTCACTCCCGCTTATAAATAAGCAAACATTTTACTGTTAGTCTTCGCACCTTCTCTTCTCCAAACTTTTCTTAACAAAAATCTTACTGATCTTTTGTTTTTATTTTTCTCCTAAATTTTCAAAAAAAATCTTCAAAAAAGAAACAAAAACAAAAAAGTCAAATAATCAAGTAGCACCATAAATAGTGGATTAAAGTATGAGCAGGATAAATAATATAAGTTTCAAATGTTAGAAAACTAGATGGTGTTGGTGTACTCCCTGTTCATTTATCAAGCCATTATAATGAGTTAATTAAAGCCATCCATAATGAGTTAATTCAATCAATTTAAGAGGTGGGGATGGCATGAGTTTTGTACGATGTTCGAGTACTTTTACCTTGTTGTTCAAGAAAGATTCTGAAGATATCCTTGGTGGCGGATGTATTTTGTGTATGAACCCTAGAAACCATAAGACTCAAACTGTTAAAATTTTATTAGAGCAATGATGGAAAAGTACAAATACGTTCTTTTTCAAGAATTTCGAATGTGATAAGTTTATTTCTTCTTGTAATTCAATTTTTAGATTTAGTTTTTAGATTAAATTATATCCAATATAGGTATATGTAAAATTATCGTCATACACAAAATTTAACTATGAATATGTTATTTATATGAGTTACACCGTTAGACTTGTATATGTTGATGAGAATTAAATGTGCGGAAAATGTACTTCCATTTGACAAATCAAAGTGGAGTCGGAAGAAAGATGGAAAGCCCAACTTTAATTATACTTAAATAATCTAGAAGGAAATCCAAAGTATAGAAAACCAAAAGCTTGTGGATTAAGAGTGTGTGGGTTGAAAAGACTTTAAAGAGTTATGCTGAGAAAATGAATGAGAACAAAATAACACAAAAAAATTATTTGTTCCAAGAACATTATGAGGACATCGAATGTTTGTTTGTGCTGTGGAAATTAGGCCAATGTTTATTCCAAATGCTAGCTCAGTGACATTACTTGGTTTTCTCGTCTCGTTAGAAGATTTAGAGAAACCACCAACATATGACTGCGGAGCTGCAGTTTTAGTAGAACTTTACATAACCCTTGGGGAATGCTCGTGTTCCTAATAAGTCTAAATGGTTTTATGGGAGTGTTGGAGGGAAGAACCACATCATATTTTCATCATTTATTTATTATCATCAAAAAAAATTGAAAATATTCTAACCAATAAATGTTATTATTTCAAGTATTGGTGGTATACTCACTTCTGTGTTTGTATACCATATCTTCACAATAACACCGATATTTTTCTATTCATACTGAAGTACAATGTTGATAATTGGACGACAACTCAGATTGAAGATGGATAACATTTTTTCGTGGTTCTTAGGATGCAACAGCTGTGTGAAACAAGTAATAACAGTGTTGTCACGCCCCATATATCAATCAATAAGTACGAAACTCACGAAACCCAAAGTATGCAATAGCTAAGCCTTAAACGGGTTGTGTTGTACGGTTCTATTTCTGAAAAAGATATTTGGTATTACGGCGAAAGATACCTTCTTCATCCACAAGGAAGAAAGGTAAAAGGCATCAACGCTATCCAAGTGGAATTTTTTTTTGCGATGAATGGTTAATTTTGGCAAGGGATGGTCCACATTACGAAAATAACTCAAGATTTGATCCAGGAGACTCGTGATGAAGTTGATTACCTTTGTTGGTTTAACAAGATTACAAGTCAAATATTGTTATGGAATCGCAAAAATTGGGCCGAGTGGATTTCCCAATTGTTAGGTAGGATTATAATGGGGAGTGATTATCTTCTGTTAGAGCACTGCTCGATCGAACTCGCAACAGTTACTATCTCAAGCTTGTTTGTCAAGTTTAGTTGATCAAAACTATATTTGATTTCTAGCTACTTATAGCTATGTCCCGGATTAGGATATAAGTGTGTAGTTGAGCATTGGACTTCAAGGCGTTCACCAATTTAAGAAGAAGATTTACTGAAGATCCTGGAAGTACTTCATCAACAAAAGGTATATAGAGACTAAAACTTATCTACCACTCAGAAGTATATTCTGTTATATCTTCTAAAAGAGACTAAGTCGTATAACTATATAGACTTTTACATTATACACATTTGAAATTTTGAGCCGAGTTTATCTCGTTTATATATTTCTCGAAATACATGTTGGAAGCTTTTTAACTTTAGCTAGTTCATCATCTACTTGACGAGTTTAGTTGTAGACAATTTATTTGTTGGAAACTAAATATTAAGTCAAAAAGATCATGTGAAAATTACCTTGAACATCTTACATGATTTGTGTGAGACAATCATTGGATGTTAACTTGGGAAGTTTCGTATTGATCGATTAATCACTTGAAAATTACTAGAAGCTAGTGGTATGTGTAAGATTACCATTGTTATCTTCAAAGGATGTTTCAATGATTAAATGAAAGTTTAAGAACTCCTACCAATGGATGGATATATAACACAGTATCTTTTATGCGACTGTGAAGTTCTAGTTCATTTCCGGAACTACGGTTTATGAACAGGTTACGAACGGGTTTAACTGTCGAAGGTCCGAAACTGTGGTTTACGAACAGGGTTTGTGAACTGTTAGACTTGGTCAGGTCTGGAACTGTGGTTCGCGTACTCTATTTGCGAACACAGTGGTTAGGTTCTAAAATCGGTAAGTATAACTTTTCATACTCATGAACTCAGGTTCGTTTGTGAACTAAAGTCCCTGGAACTTTAATGAAATAAGGTATGCAAACTTGTTTTGTAAACCGTGGCATTATGTTCATGAATTGGTTCTTGTATAAGTACTTTGTACAACTACAAACCAAACCGAATATGTTACAAATTGTTCATGGATATTTCTATGAGATAGTGAACATTTGAACAACTTTCTTAAAGCACTTTAAGATTCATTTGATTATATATCATGATTGATTGATCATCATATTTTATCTAGAAGTGTTAGATGAATATGGCTAAACTATAAGTGTTCATGTGGCTAACTTCGGTTAACTGTTATTGAGCCAACGATTATACACGTTTAGGTACGGTTAATCCATATCAAAATATAAGTATATTTCTTTTGTGTGTATCAAGGTAATACCATCTAATGGTGGATATTGATTGCTTATTTTCTAAGCAGACTTAGCTGAATCTTAAATCAGGAGTTCATCTAACGGTGAATATCAATTGATGTGTTACTAAGCTATCTTAGCTTTGATTGTAAGCAACCCTGATTTGAAAGACTATATAAGGGTCTAGCATCTGGGAAACCTAGTCCAGGCACTCTCGTGTGTCCTAGTTGCAAACTAGAGTCGATTCTCCATTAACCTAGGGTTTTCCAAAACCATTATTAGGTTAACGACTTGAAGACTTCATTTGGGATTCGTGAAGCCAAATCCAACTATTTTCTTTTTAGTTACGTATTCTGATCTTACTTTTTCTATCGTATTGAATTTAATCTTCTCTAAGATTTTCTAGAGATTTATCTCCGATAGGTAAGATAGAAAAGTAATCACAACATTTTTTCGTCTCAGACTCTTATGATTCCGCAATAACTTCTTCTATTAATCAGTTAGGTTATTGTGAGGTGACTAATATTTCTAGGCTGCTCTTCGGGAGTATATGACCGAATCATTAGTTGAGTTTCCTATTCACCTTGATTTATCTTAAGATGGAAACAACAACCATAATATACTTATATGTGGGAGAAAGATTTGTTTATAATTCTTCAAATTTGGGTCGTAGCAACTCTTAGTTGTGGGTGAGATCAGTTAAGGGAATCACTACGCCGAGTCCTGCTGAGATTCAAGAGGCGTAAGGAAGGCAAATATACCTTAATCGGTGAAGAATTGGTTAGGGCTCAACTGTATTCCAGTCCGAAGTTCACTTGTAGTAGGCTAGAGTCTGTAGCGGCTTAATACAGTATGGTGTTCAAATCTGGACTAGATCCTGAGGTTTTTCTGCATTTGCGGTTTCCTCGTTAACAAAATTTCTGGTGTATGTGTTATTTCTTTTCCGTATTGTATTTGTTTATATAATTGAAATATCACAGGTTGTGCATAGTTCAATCATAGTTGATCTGACCTTGTTTGTTAGATAGGACTTGATTGACACTTGGACATTGGTCTTTGGTACCATCCGAGTTATTCTCATAACAATCAGTCTCGTGGATTTCTATCTAGTTGATTTAATTATTGTATTGAGAAAGAGATAAAGTTCATACAGATTGCAGAACGAATTATTGGGTGTGATTGTTATACCCCCACGTTTTCATTAGGTATCAGAGCAGGCAAACACTCTATGACCTCATAAGTCTGTGTTTGTAGCAATCTGATTACTGTGGACAGAAGTTTATCTCAAACATATGTACATTGTCATGTCGTCCAAAGTTTTTGATTATGCCAAATGTCTGGGGCTTACCTTAAAGGATAACTCCTTATGAGATTCTTTCGGATCCCGATGTAAAAATCTTATGATATGAGGTTCTGATAACATTTCCTCTAAAGTGACAGATGGCTCTATGTCAGAATCTGAGTTGGAACTTAACAAAAGATTAAAAAAATCTGTTGAGATTATTGATTTTCAATCTTCTAAAATTAGATCTCTTGAAGAAAAATATGCTCAGTTCACTGATGAACTTGAGAACTCTCTTGATAGAGAACGAGAACTTTATTGCATTATTAAGTCTTTTTCAAACAATATCGAAAACCTTGTTCAAGAAACTACTCTACAGCGTGAAAAGATTAGTTTTCTTGAAGGTTCTCTTAAAGAAGACTCGGTAAGATACGAACGTTTAACCAAGGATCATTCATCAGAATTAAATATTTGTCGTGTTGAAAAAGAGAAACTAGTTGCATCTCTTATGTTAGACCAGGAACAATGTAACTCCTTGAAAAAGGAAAATTCTGTTTTAGTGAGTAATTTTTCTTCAGTGTTTGGTTTTAATACTCATGTGGTATTACCCAACATGGAGAAAATTGCTCCTAAGGAAATATCTGGTAAGAAACATTTACGTGACTTGTTGATATCCGAAAAGGTTGTGAATCAAAAATGGGATTCTCCACGGGTTTCTTGTCCACGAGTCTGCTCATTTTTTGGGAAAAGGAACCATAGTGTTCTACATTGTTTTGCTAGAAAGACACAGATTACTGATCTTCAAAATCTACTTCTTTTTGCACTGAACGAAGTAAATAGACTGACGGAAACTACAATAGATTTCATTCCTGCAGAAAACCAGGAGTCTCGTAAAAGAGTTTTTCAAGGTCACTTCTCCCGAAAACTCTACATGAATAGTGACTCTCGTAGTGGTGTGACTTCGTACACCACTGGTGTCCATGTTCCCATTGATATTGAGAATATGTCTGGCAATTCTAAGTCTAGAAAATGGGATTCTCTTGACTCTTATTTTCTAAAACGGGACTCAAGAGGTCCCAGACTTAATCCACATAAAAATCCTTCCGATGGAGGTTCAAAAAATTCAATGTTTGAATCTCCTAAAAATAAGGTGTAACTGAAGGAAGGTAAGGAAGATAAGGCATAAATTCTCAGGAGGTATTCACAACTCTTCCCGAAATATATGTACTGCGATCATGTCTCACTTCATTACCTAAATCTAGGTAAGTTCATCCTTGGAACTAACTTGAGAGTTGCAGGGATCACATTTGTGGGATATTCAAGTTGTTCATGTGATTACTTCTGGTTGTGTGCTTCATCTGTTCAGTAAAACAATTTTAAAAATAAAAAACAAAAAAATTTGTTGTTATCATCATATGAAAGTTGAGTCATATCTTGACTCCTAGTAACTGATATATCTTGCTAGTTAATCATGTGCTCTAATTTGAGGTCCTTCTCTTAAAACTTCTAATTATCGAGCTATGAGATAACTGAAATACAGATATTTTATTTCCTCTGTGGATCCTGGTTGATTCATTAACTCTTCTTGTATGGTCCGTGAACGTCCGTGTACTCTTCTTCCTAAGAGTTTATATATGGTTTCTATAAAAAGGGTATTTCCTTTTTTTTCTTTTTTCTTTTTATTGCTAAATCATATATTTATTTATTACCAAAATATAACCAAAGTAAAAATATTAGTCAAGAAATACCAAGACTAATTTTGAATACAACAAAACAAAACTGAAAGCAAGGAGAAATTATTTACATCAAAAATTATTTAAAAGAATCTGAAATATGGAGTATCTTCATCTTCCATCCTTCCAATGAACTGTGGTTTATCTTCATAACATATCACCTCCCCTCTGCTAAGAGTAGTGCCCTTTTTGGCTAACTTATCAGCAGAGAAGTTAGCCTCTCTGTAACTATGTTTAAAACATATACTTCTTATTTTTTTCAGTACTCTCTTCCATCTATTAACCACAATCCAAATAATTTTATCATTGGAGAATGCTGTCAGTCAGGGTCGGAGGCAGAAATTTTGCTATGGGGAGGCAAAAAAATTTAATGGTTGGCAATAAGGCAAAAAAGGCTTGGGATTCTTATTTTTCATGAAAGTTGGGGGAAATTAGGCTTGGGAGCCAGCCCAGCAGGGTAGGCAACTGCCCACCCTTGCCATGGGATGGCTCCGCCACTGCTGTCAGTACTGCTTTAGAATCAAGACTAAAGCATACATCTAAAAATTGTTTCTTGACTGCCCATTCACCTGCAGTTACTAGAGTCATAACTTATGCAATATGATTTGTGGATATACCCATCCCACCAGTAACTGCTCCAACACATTTTCCTGTATCACTTCTACCAATGAATCCAAATCCTGCAACACCTGGGTTGCCCTTAGCAGCACCATCACAACATATTAAAATCTAGTTCTGTCTAGGCAATGTGAACCTAATCTCTTTTACTCTTACATATTTCCTCCTAACACCCTTTATATCAAAATGCATTAGTACATTCAAATCATAAAAACTATTGTGCATCCCCCCCTTCATTCTTACCTTGCACTCTCTAGTGAAGCTCAAAATTTTATGTTTAATGCTTCCAAAGTTAGGATTTTCACCTTCATATATTCTCTTATTTCCACTCAACCATATTTCCACCATCAAGGTGAATGCATTGATGTATCAGATTTCCTTGACAATAGTACTTTTACTTTTGGCACAATTAAGGACATCCTCAAAGTTTGAAGGGAGTAAAAAATTAAACATACCTCCTAGCCAATGTCATAGTTGCTCACTGAAAGAACAACTCCAAAGTATATGATTCATATTATCCTGTCCATCCCCACAAAGGTAACATTTTGAAACTGCGTTGAAACCTTTCTTCCTCACATTCTCCTCAGTTGCAACTGCTCCCCTCAAAATCTTCCACATATTATAAGTTGTATAAGGGTGTATACATGGACTCCACACTTTCTTTGCCCAATGAACAATAGGAAATTTCTGTCTGACCAACTGTATAGCATTAGCCACTGTAAATTTACCATTTATATCATTCACCCATATCCTTCTGTCTATCCCCTCTCCAATACTTGGTAATTCATTAACATTCACCATACCACTCATCTCTACTGGGATTTGCCATTCACCATTGACAATTAACTCATTGAACCTCATGTCTTGATGTTGTATAACAAAAGCATCCATCTCAAAAAAAAAAATATGCAGAACTCTTCAAGATCTCATGAAGTGATTGATCTTGATATGGAAGAAGATATCAAAGGATGCATCTCGGTTCAAGAACTTGTTTTGGAAAATATGATTGCAAGAAAGGAGTACAACTCTTGGATTGCTGAATCTGTCAAGGATTTAATTCATTATCAAAATGACTCAAAGGTTGAATTTGAAAACCTACAACTGCAAATAAATCATCTAATTGATGGCCAGACCAAAATCCTTAAAAAACAAAAGGTCTTGGTACTGAACCAGGAGAAGCTTATCTCTGAATGCATCAAGGCCAGGCAACTTGCTGCCATTGTTGATCGAAAGGTGAATGTTCTAACTCATGAACATTGAGTTTCCATAGTCAAGAGAATCAAGGATATCAACGATACATTTTATGATGGAGTCATGGGAAGGTATGAAGTTATCAAAGAAGTCTGAATCTTAATGTCTATGAAACTTCTTATGGGAATTTATTCTTATGTTTAAGAAGGATAACTAGGATTTGGTATAGCAAATATTGTGATTACACATAGTTATTTCCAACGTTTTTCATCTTGCAATGTTTTTAGATTTACTTATTTAAATTCTAAGTTATTTGGAAGATGATCTTACAGTATTTAATCTTATTGGTTTTATATATTGCAAATGTCTTACGAGATATATATGTGTTTACGTTCGTGAACTGTATTGTTTTCTTATATATGCTCAAAAGTTAGGTCTATTATGTCTGTTAGAGCACTGCTCGGTCGAACTCGCAGGCGTTGTTATCTCAAGCTTGTTTGTCAAGTTTAGTTGACAAAACTATAAGTCTTGATTTCTAGTCTACTTATAGCTAAGTCTCGGATTAGGATAGTAAGTGTAGTTGAGCCTTAGACTCCACGGCGTTCATCGAATGAAGACGAATAACTACTCAAGGGAACTTGTGGAACTTCATCAACAAAAGGTATGTGGAGACTTGAACTTATCCATCACTCAAAAGTCTATCTATTCTATCTCCTATTTTGAGACAAAAGTCGTATTGCAATATAGACTTCGATTATACACATTTGCTATTTCGAGCCGAGTTTATCTCGCTTATCTATTTCTCGAAATATGTGTTGGTAAGCTTTCTCTTTGGCCAAGTTCATCTTTACTCGTGATGAAAGTCATGTTGATTATTTCAATAACTTGAAGGATTATCTCTGAGAATCGGTGTCAACTCGGGCGCTCGAATCGGTCATTAAATTCTTCATCGATCTTCGTTTTCACTGGATAATTCATTTAATTTCAGGTGGTTTTTTGTTCAGATCTTATGATTGGTGGTTACTTATTATAGTTTTATCATCTTTAATTCATTAAAAACATGGAAAATCAATCAGAAACACCATTTGTTTCTAGGTCAACTTCAACAACTTTGGGAAAAAAATTCTCGATGCAAAACAATTCAGTCAACAATCAGGAGCGGGTTTGCAACAATCCAGTTTGTGTCATACCAGATGATTTGATTGATGAAAGCTTGGATGAATGGAGATTTAGCTTAATTGGTAGGTTGGATCTTGTTAAGCTTAAATTTGATGCTGTAGTGCCGATTCTAACAAAACAATGGAAATTGAAAGGTACAGTTCAATGTACTCCACTTGGTAAAAGTTTTTTCATAATCAAATTAGATAATGCTGATGATAAACACTACATTTGGGAGGGGTATTGGCCAGTTGAAGCTCAAACTTTAAAACTTAAAGCATGGGAACCTAATTTTAATCCTGCTTGTCAAAAATTGAACACAGCTTTTGTTTGGACCAAGTTTACTGGATTAAGTATAGAGTATTGGAAGGAGAGTATTCTGATGCATATTGGGAGATCGATTGGTAAACCAGTTAAGGTAGATGATACAACTCTAAAAAGAGAAGCTGGATACTATGCTAGAGTTCTAATTGAGATTGATTTAACAAAAAGTATTCCTAGTAAGGTGCAAGTTGATACTAAGTATGGGAATTTTGAGCAAGAAGTACAATTCACAAATCTTCCAAAATTTTGTAATCATTGTTCTGTGATTGGTCATTATACTTATGAATGTAGAGCTAAAAGGCAGGAACAAAATCAAGGAGCTCCAGTTTTGCCTAAAGATGCAACTAAAGTTTGGAGGAGAGTGGAAAAAAAACAAAAGAATAAAGGATTTGATATTTGTTTCACAGAAGAGGAAATGGCAGCAAAACTTCAATCATCTCAACAAATTCTAGATGACTTACAGGTTGTCCAAGAGGTGGAAAATATTATAACTTCAATCAGTCCTCAGGTGAGAATGAGGCAGAATGCTCAAAGAAATAAGAGAAAAATGTTAATTCTGGTAAATTTCAAGCACTTCAAGATATGAATGAGAATATTTTATAATCCTTTAGTGAATTTCCTAATTTATCAGTTGATCAAGTAATTCAGGCTGTTACTAGTTCTCCTTCAATAAATACTGGGGTTAAAGTGATACCTTCTGGTGATCAAATTGCAAAGCCAGTTGAGCAGAATACTGTAAAACAGAAAAATAATGTGGGTAAAGTCACTATAAGGAAGCAAGCTGTAAATTTGAATACTATTGGCAGTAAATTTGGGACACTGAGAAGTGGTGCTTCTCAACCACATTCATCTAAATGAGAGTAATGTATTGGAATATCATAGGCTTGAGGAGACTTAAAGCCAAAGATAAACTCAAAAGTTTGGTCCATTCATTTTGTCCTTCTTTAGTTTTTATTGCTGAACAAAAGGTAAGATCAACTTCAGATTATTGCAAAAGATTAAATTGACCTAATATGCATTACAAATTAATTCATAACTCAACTTCTAATAAGAAAGGTAATATTTGGATGTTTTGGAGCTCAAGTATTACACCTCCTTCAGTGGTATCTATTTCTGCTCAAGCTATCACTGTGGATGTTGGAGGATCTCTAGTAACAGGTATTCATGTTGCATGTTTAACTATTGATAGAAGAGAGCTTTGGGAGGAATTGGAGTTTTTAAGTTCTTTTGATAAACCATGGATGGTCATTGGTGATTTTAATACAATAATGTGTGCTGGGAAAAAATGGGGGAATAAGTCCTTTAACAATTTCCATGAATGAGTTTAACAATTTCCTTCATTTTTGTGGTTTAATGCAAGCACCAGAATCTGGAATTGAATTCTCTTGGTGTAATAACAGAGTAGGCTCTAAGAGAATTGTATGTAATCTGGATAGAGCAGTTTTCAATGCAAAATGGCTAGACAAGTATCCTGGTTGGAGCTATAAAGTGGGTGCAAGAGGGATTTCAGATCATAGTACTCTTTTAGGAGCAAATGTAGTCATGCCAAAGCCTGCAAATGTTCCTTTCATGGCATTAAAGGTAAGGCTCAGTCATCCTGATTTTTTGAAGTTAATAAAAGAAACTTGGGAAGTTGAGGTAATTGGAAATCCTGCATTCATTTTTTTGAATAAACTTAAGCACTTGAAGCAAGTCATAAAAGATTGGAATTGGAATATTTTTGGTGATGTGAGAATTCAGTTGCAGAATGCAGAAAAAGAAGTAAAACAAGCAGCACTAATCTCTAATAGGTTACCAGATGATATTGGTTTAATGGACAAACTTGTTACTGCTAGAGTAAAATAGGAAATCCTAGTACAAAGAAGTAAGGAAATAGCTCAACAAAAAGCTAGAGTTCAGTGGTTGAAGGAGGGTGCTTCAAATTCAAAAAAAATTCTTACTTCTATAAAGATAAGACAGGCTCATAATGCAATCACAGAATTAGAAAGCTCATATGGGAGTATTGTATCTACTCAACAAGATATATCAAGAAATTTGGTGGAATATTTTGAAAATAAGTTTAAAAAACAGGATGCAACATATTTTTGCAAACATTCCTAAAGTCATAACTTATGAAGACAACCTGATGCTTAGTGATATTCCAAGTAATGAGGAAATTAAAAAAGCAGTATTTGAGATGGATCCAGATAGTGCACCTGGTCCAGATGGCTTCTCTGGTTGGTTTTATAGAAGTACATGGCATATAATTGGCAAGGAATTCATTGCATCAATTCAATACTGTTGGAGCAGAAGATTTATTCCTAAAGGCATGAATGCAAACTTTCTTACTCTAATTCCAAAAGTTCAAGGTGCCAAGAAAGCCAATCAATTTAGGCCCATTGGATTAAGTAATTTCTGTTTTAAAATAATAACCAAAATAATTACTTCTAGAATGGGTGATGTGGTTGAGAAAGTAGTTTCCCCTCAGCAAGGTGCTTTTATCAAAGGAAGAAATATACAACATCAAATAGTGTTAGCATCTTAATTAATAAATGAAATGCAGACAACTAGAAGGGGAGGAAATGTTGGTCTGAAATTGGATATAACACAAGCATATGATTCCATTAGTTAGGACTTCTTATTTCAAGCTATGCTTACTTTTGGAATCTCATCTCAATTCATTCACTGGCTTACTGTGCTATTTCAATCCACTAGGATATCTGTGATGGTAAATGGAGGTCCCGCGGGATTCTTCTCTATTGGCAGAGGCTTGAAGCAAGGTGACCCCTTATCACCTATTTTATTTGTGATTGCTCAGGAAATTTTAAGTAGAAGAATATCTTTCTTAGTTGCAGAGAAAAAATTACTTCCAATGGTAAACAGAAATGGTATTCAACAAACTCATATATTCTTTGCTGATGACATTTTATTGTTCTGTAATGGTGATAAAAGGAATATTGAGAAGTTATTGAATCTTTTGAAAGATTATCAAATTTCATCTGGACAGATTGTAAGTTTGGAGAAAATAAAATGTTTTATAGGGGTTACTACTGAAAGCAGAAAGATGCAGATTGCCAGTATGTGTGGTATGTCATTATCACATTTCCCAGATAAATATCTAGGTGTTAATATTGTACCTAGAAGAATAAAATCAAGTCATGTGTGGGGTTGTGTGGATCAACTAAAGAGCAAGATGCCTGGATGGATGGGAAAGATGTTATCTTTTCAAGAAAGGCTCATTTTGGTGAAACATGTTTTATGCAGCATGCCAATATACACCATGTATGTATATAAATGGCCTAGAAAAGTTCTTCTTGAATGTGACAGAATACTTATAAATTTCCTTTGGTCTGGAGATCCATCAAATAAGAAACTTTTAACAGTCAAATGGGAAGAGGTTAATGCTCCATTTTCAGAAGGAGGACTGGGACTAAGAAGCTTAGAAGACATTAACAAATCACTCCTTATGAAATTGGCTTGAAAAATGCAGAATGGAGATGATAAATGGTCAAAAAAAAATCAGGCTAAATTTAAAGATAAAAATGGTTTGTGGATAAATTACTATAAGAAGTCTTCCATATGGCCTGGAATGAAATGGGTGCTGGATGATGTTTTTAATAATTCAAGATGGTTAGTTGGAAATGGTGAAAGCATCTCAGTGTGGAATGACATTTGGATAACAAGTGAGCCACTAAAAACTCTCTTCCCTGGAAATTCATTCATGCTACAGAATCCTGAGCTTAAGGTGCAACAATTATTAAGAAACAATGAATGGGTTATTCCTGATGAAATGGCACATTTGGTAGATACTAATGAGTTACCAGTAGTGGATGGTAAGAAAGACAGGAAAATATGGGTATGGTCAAAAACAGGTGATTTCACAGTTGCATCTGCTGTTAACTGTATAAGGAAAAAAATTCCTGAAATGCATTGGACAAAAAAAAAATGGAAAAAAACTTTTCATCCAAGTGTTTCAAGTAACTTGTGGAAGATACTAAGAGGTGTATGGAATACAGATGACAACATGAGGAAAAGGGGTTTGAAGTTAGCATCTAGATGTTCCTTTTGCAAGCAATCTGAGGAAAATACAGAACATATTCTATGGTATTGCAATTTCAGTGAGAAGATTTGGCAATGGCTGGGTGGTATATTTTCTTTCTTTAATCCTATATCAATTGATGAGGTTTTCAATTTAACATAATCCAAAAGCCCAGCAGTAAAAGAAGTCTGGAGGACTGCTGCTTTCATAACTATGAAAGAATTATGCTTCCTTAGAAACAGAGCAGTTTTTGATGATATACAACCAAATGCAGAAGCCTTAAAGCAGAGGATAATGCAGTGTACTAAGGAATATGAAGTTAGAATGAATGGTTGTATGTGGAATACAGTGGAGGACTTACAAATTCTGAAAACCTTTGGAATGAAATGCAGGAGAGTGAAGCATATCAAAATACAGTAAATTTTATTTTCTTTTCCCACTGGTGATCAAATTTTGTTATGTTGTGATGGAGCAGCAAGAAATAACCCTGGAGAGGCAGGATATGGGTTTGTAGGGAGAGATTCAAATGGAACTGTTTTAATTGTTGTTGCAGGTGGAATGGGTATTGCAACAAACTTCATGGCAGAGGTTTATGCAATCATAAATGCATGTGAATGGGCTATTAGCAAAGGTTTCTTGAAGATATGCATTAGATCTGATTCCCAGGCAGTTATAAACTCTTTTTCAGCCAGAAAAGTTTCTTGGTATGTGAAGACAAGGTGGAACAAAATAGTTGATATACTTATTAGCTGCCAATTCATTCATAGTTACAGGGAAGTTAACTTCTCTGTTGATGGTCTTGCAAAGATGGGAGCTCTCCTACCTAGAGGTGAAAAGAGAATTTTCTTATGTAGACCTTCTTTTATGTTACACATGGAAAATCCTGATATTACATATTATAGGTTTAGTTGAAAATTGTAAAGAAGCTTGCCTGTTTGCTTCTATTTTAGAGCTTTGTTGTTATTTTTGAACAACTTTTGTAAACTCATTTTTGAAAATCAATACAATTATTATTAAGCAAAAAAAAATCAATAACTTGAAAATCGCTTTGATGGAAAATAATTTGTGAATAACAACTATATAACATCCTCTAAGAAAGTTTCAATGATTGAAATGAGAGTATAGAAAATGTAACCATCTTTGGATATAAACATAGTGTGTTCTCACATTTGTGTAAATTTCCAAAACCGGGAACCCAAAGTATGCATACCCGTACGCGTACTGGTGGTTGTTGGAAATCCGGGCAAGTATGCGTACCCGTACGCATACTGGCGGAAAGTTCACGTCCGTGAATTTCTGCTGGAGTTTGAAAGTGAAAAAACAAACTCAATCCGGTTACTTAAGTACGCGTACCCGTTTGCATACTTAGGTAGGTTACTTTCTAAAATCGGTTTGTTCATGAACTAAAACATTTATATATAAAGGAATGCAATCTTTGCAAACCGTGGCTATAATGTTCATGAATCGATTCGAGTGAATCAAAACCGATTTTGGTTCGATTGTGTCTTGTATACTTCTATAAGATCTAAGCAATTGAATAACTCTCTAACTAGTTCATTTGAGTCATTTGAACTAGTTATGGTGAAGATGAATAAGGTTGATATGAAAGTGCTCCTATGGCAAACCATTGGTTAACTATTGTTCAACCAACTAAGTGTACACATTTAGATACGGTTACTCAAACCTAAATGAAGTTACATTTCATTTGTGTATAACAAGCTAAGTTCAATCTAACAGTTGAAAGATATTAGCTTGAATATAATCAGGTTTTCATCTAACGGTGAATATTGAATGATTTGTTACCAAGGTAACTTAGATTGCAAACCCTGATTTGAAGATTATATAAAGGAAAACTCTAGCAACTGGGAAACCTAATCCCCACACCTATGTGTGATACTAGTTGTATAAGCTAGAGTCGATTCTCCTTTAACCTTAGGTTTTTCAAGAAACCCTGTAGGTTAACGACATAAAGATTTCATTGGGATTGTGAAGCCAGACCCAACTATTTTCTCTGTAGTCGTGTGATCTGATCTTGTTGTTTCTATCGTGTTTGAGTGCAATCATAAGATTGGCTTGAGATTTATATCTCTGATAGGCAAGATAGAAAAGTAGTCACAAACACCTTCTTCTCATCGTTTGTGATTCCATAATATCTTGTTTCGTTAATCGATTAAGATTATTGTGAGGTGATTGATAATTCTAGGCTGTTCTTCGGGAATATAAGTACGGGTTATCAATTGGTTCCTTTTCACCTTGATTTATCAAAAGACAGAACAAAAACTCGTAGGTTAATCTGTGGGAGACAGATTAATCTATTCAATAGACTTTTCTGTGCGATACAAATTTGTTTATCAAGTCTTCGACTTTGGGTCGTAGCAACTCTTGGTTGTGGGTGAGATTATCAAAGGGAATCAAGTGTGTAGTATCCTGCTGGGATCAGAGACGTAAGGAACGCAACTGTACCTTGAATCAGTATGAGATTGATTAGGGTTCAACTACAGTCCAGACCGAAGTTAGCTTTGTAGTAGGCTAGTGTCTGTAGCGGCTTAATATAGTGTGGTGTTCAAATCTGTACTAGGTCCCGGGGGTTTTCTGCATTTGCGGTTTCCTCGTTAACAAAACTTCTGGTGTCTGTGTTATTTCTTTTCCGCATTATATTTTGTTATATAATTGAAATATCACAGGTTGTGCGTTGAATCGATCAATTGGTAAATCCAACCTTTGGTTGTTGATTGAAATTGATTGATCCTTGAACATTGGTCTTTGGTTCCGTTCAAGTTATCTCTCTTATATTCAATCGGGCTCGCAAATTATTATTTGTTTGATTGCGGATTGAATTGAGAGATTGAGATATAACTCTTTGATATACTTTTCTTAAGATTGAGTCTAACTGTCTAGTTGATTCTCTTGTAAGTATATTGGAGTTAGTCCATACAGATTGCTAAGCGAAATATTGGGTGAGGTTGTTAGACCCCTTCTTTTTCAATTGGAATCAGAGCAGGCAAACACGTTTAAGACCTCATAAGTCTGTGTTTGTAGCGATCTGACTCTCTGGACAGAAGTTCATCTCTTGCATTTACGCACACCAAAATGTCTTCCAAAGATTTTAATTATGCCAAATGTCTTGGGATTGCATCAAAGGATAACTCCTTAGATGATTCTTCTGAATCCCGAGGTAGAAAAGTTGTTTTATCAGATTATGATAACATTCCCTCAATTGAGACATTTGACACTTTGTCAAAAGTTGAAATGGATCTCACTAGAATCTCAAAAAAATCTACTGAGTTTATTGATTTTCATAATCATGCTCAGCCCATTGATGAATTTGAAAAGTCTCTTGGTCGAGAATGTGAACTTTATAGTATCATTGAGTCCTTCTCCAACAATATCGAAAAACTAATTCAAGAAACTGCCCTACAGCGTGAAAAGATTAGTGTTCTTGAGGATATTGTTAAACAAGATTCAATTAGAGAAAAACGTTTGATCGAGACTCATTCATCTGATCTAAACAGACTTTGTGCTGAAAAAGAGAAACTGGGTGCATCCCTTTTTCTAGCCCAGGAACAGTGCAAATCCTTGAAAAAGGAAAACTCTGTTTTAATGAGAAATTCTTCTGTACCGATTCTCAGACAGAATTACAGTACATGAAGAAATGTTCTCCAAAGGAAGTTCTTACTAAGAAGTGTTTACATATCTTGCAATCTTCTAATAGGGCTATGAATTTAAAACAGGTTCCTTCCAATGTTTCTCTTCCACGAACCTTTTCCTTCTGTGGGAAAGGGAATCATTATGTTTCACACTGTTTTGCTAGAAAGAAACAGATTTCTGACATTCAAAGTCTACTTCTCTTCGTTGTCAACAGGGTGAACTGTCTGACGACACCTACGATGGATTCTATCCCCGCAGAAAATCAGAAGTCTCATGCACAAGATTTCCAAAGACATTTTTCTAGGAATCTATATAAGAATTGTGTTCCTCTTTGTAGTACTGACTCTTACACCACAAATGTACTCATTCCCAGTGCTAATGAGAGAAAGTCTGGAAGATCCAAGTATAGGAAATGGATTTCTCTAAATCCTGGCCCTCTGGAACCAATTTCAAGAGGTCCTAGATTTTGTCCTCAGAAAAATCCTTCTGATGGATATGTTAAACAGGTTGTGTCTTATTCCTCTGGGATGAAAATCAACCGAAGAAAGGTAAGGAATACAAAGGTCAGGCATTCAGATGGCACTTTCAACTCATCTCTCAATAATCGTGGTGGGATTACATCTCACTTAGCTACCTAGCTCTAAGGTTTTCATCCTTGTATCTAACTTAAGAGTTGCAAGGATGACTTTTGTGAGATGCTCAAGTCGACTGAAAGTTACCATCTGTCTTTAGTTTGTTTTGTTGTTTTCTTCTTTAGTGAACAAAGAGTCAATTCTTGACTCCAAGTAACTTATGTATCTTCCTCTTATGCTCTGATTAAATCTCTTAATTATTGAGCATTGAAGATATCTGAGAACAGAATGTATTTTCCTAGTTTTGGATCGTTTCCGATCCATTTTCGGTCCACAAACGTGCTTGTATTTCTTGAGAATTTTTAGGGTTTCCTTAAAAAAGGGCGGTTCTCTCTTGTTCGTAAATACATATATATTATATTGTTTTTCCTTCCCTAATAAAACAAAAATGGAAAACTTCTCAAGACCTCAAGAAGTGGTGAATCTTGAGATGGAAGAAGACATTAAAGGATGGAATTCCATTCAAGACCTCTTCTTGAAAAAGATAATTGAAAGGAAAGAGTACAACTCCTGGATTGGAGAATCTGTCAAGGATTTAAAAAAAAAATCAGAATGACTCTAAGGTTGAATTTGCAAATCTTCAACTGCAAATTAATCAGCTTCTTGATGGCCACACCAAAATCCTTGATAATCAAAAGATCTTGATCAGGAATCAAAATAAACTCATCTTGGATTTTGCTTAAGCGAGGCATCTTGCCCGTGTCGTTGATCGAAAAGTTAATGTTCTAACTCATAAACATGGGGTCTATACCGTCAAAAGAATCAAAGACATCAGTGATACCTTTTGTGATGGACCGTTTCAAAGGTATGAAGGTTTCAAAGAAACTTGATTCTCATTAATGTCTAGGAAACTTCTTATAAGAATTTATTATTATGTTTTAAGAAGGATAACTAGGGTTTGGAATAGCCATTATTGTGAGTACACATAGCTATTTCCAACGATTTTCATATTGCAATGTTTTTAGATTTATTTATTTAAATTCTAAAGTTTATTTGGAAGATGATTTTGCAGTATTAATCTTTATGGTTTTATATATTGCAACTTGTTATGGGATATGTATGTTTGCATCCGTGAACTTGGATTGTCCCATACATGGTCAAAAGTTAAGTCTTTCATATGTCAGTATGCAAGTATTGATAAAAGATTGAATGAACTTTTGACAAAAAAAAGTTAAGCCTATTATGTCATTATGCAAATATTGATGGAAGATAGGATGAACTTTTGTTTACAAAGATTAAAGTCTATTATATGTCATTATGCAAATAGTGATGAAAAATAGAATGAATCTTTGTTTATTCCTCACTATTGATCTTCCCTGATCCATATCTTTATGTAAGTACTGTGCGGCTCCGTAAATTTTCTTATGTGAGCATTTCCAATTAAATTAATCATTAGTTCTCTTGTGGTTAATTTAATTGAGATTGTTGGATACAAATTCATATTCTTATGTGATTTTTTATTATCCAAAGAAATCCTTTTTTTCTAATGAAAGTAAGGCCGCTCTTGTTGTTCTTTCAGGAATGACATTTTATGTGGGAGAGTTCTTAATTGAAGTTGTTCTCAATTGCCAAATCTTAGTGGGGAGTGCGGCTGTGGAATATTATAGGGGTTATCTTGTATCTTTATAAACTCCTTGATGAATGCATTTAGTTTCGGTTATATGATTGCATCTAAAAAGTTGATATGTGCTTTTCTTTTGGTCATGAAGTATCTCTGTGGAAATTTCATGAGGATCCCACTAGTTTTCGTACCTTTGTCAATTTTATTGACAAAAAGGGGGAGAATTAATGTGCAGTTCTCACTACAAATACATATGGTTTTCGGATCATTATGTAAGGGGGAGTGGTTTTCATGTGAGATGAAGTATTGACTAAGGGGGAGTGATACATATCACCATAGTATTATTGTCGAAGTTGTGATACAATTGAACTTTGATACTGTATAATGATACTATGACACTGTATAACAATGATTGAAAGTTATTGTTTTCCCATTGTTATAGCTACGGATCTCAACAACGATGATGCTGAATTGAATACCTTTGGAATCATTGGAGTACTTGGAAGTGACGAAGATTTCGAGTAATGTTGAAGAACCAAGGAGATCAAACATTTGGATGAGAAGCTACAAAGTTTATTTATTTTGTATTCCATATGTATTGATAGTTTTGTCACCAAAAATTGACAAAGGGGGAGATTGTTAGAGCACTGCTCGGTCGAACTCGCAAGCGTTGATATCTCAAGCTTGTTTGTAAGGTTTAGTTGCCAAAACTATAAGTCTTGATTTCAAGTCTACTTATAGCTAAGTCTCGGATTAGGTTAGTAAGTGTAGTTGAGCCTTAGACTCTATGGCGTTCATCAAATGAAGACGAAGAACTACTCAAGGGAACTTGTGGAACTTCATCAACAAAAGGTATGTGGAGACTTGAACTTATCTATCACTCAAAAGTATATCTAATCTATCTCTTATTTTGAGACAAAAGTCGTATTGCTATATAGACTTCGATTATACACATTTGCTATTTCTAGCCGAGTTTATCTTGCTTATCTATTTCTCGAAATATGTGTTTGTAATCTTTCGCTTTGGCCAAGTTCATCTTTACTCGTGAAGAAAGTCATGTTGATTATTTCAATAACTTGAAAATCGCTTTGATGAAAAATAGTTTATGAATAACAACTATATAACATCCTCTAAAAATGTTTCAATGATTGAAATGAGAGTTTAGAACATGTAACCATATTTGGATATAATCATAGTGTGTTCTCACATTTGTGTAAAAGTCCAAAAGTATGCGTACCCGTACGCGTACTGGCGGTTGTTGGAAATCCGGGCAAGTTCACGTCCGTGAATTTCTGCTGGAGTTTGAAAGTGAAAAAACAAACTCAATCCGGTTACTTAAGTACGCGTACCCGTTTGCATACTTAGGTAGGTTACTTTCTAAAATCGGTTTGTTCATGAACTAAAACATTTATATATAAAGGAATGCAATCTTTGCAAACCGTGGCTATAATGTTCATGAATCGATTCGAGTGAATCAAAACCGATTTTTGTTCGATTGTGTCTTGTATACTTCTATAAGATCTAAGCAATTGAACAACTCTCTAACTAGTTCATTTGAGTCATTTGAACTAGTTATGGTGAAGATGAATAAGGTTGATATGAAAGTGCTCCTATGGCCAACCATTGGTTAACTATTGTTCAACCAACTAAGTGTACACATTTAGATACGGTTACTCAAACCTAAATGAAGTTACATTTCATTTGTGTATAACAAGCTAAGTTCAATCTAACGGTTGAAAGATATTAGCTTGAATCTAATCAGGTTTTCATCTAACGGTGAATATTGAATGATTTGTTACCAAGGTAACTTAGATTGCAAACCCTGATTTGAAGACTATATAAAGGAGAACTCTAGCAACTGGGAAACCTAATCCCCACACCTCTTATGTGATACTAGTTGCATAACCTAGAGTCGATTCTCCTTTAACCTTAGGTTTTTCACGAAAACCTGTAGGTTAATGACTTAAAGACTTCATTGGGATTGTGAAGCCAGACCAAACTATTTTATCTGTAGTTGCGTGATCTGATCTTGCTGTTTCTATCATGTTTGAGTGCAATTGTAAGATTGGCTTGAGATTTATATCTCCGATATGCAAGATAGAAAAGTAGTCACAAACACCTTCGTCTCATCGTTTGTGATTCCACAATATCATGTTTCGTTAATTTATTAAGATTATTGTGAGGTGATTGATAATTCTAGGCTGTTCTTCGGGAATATAAGTCCGGGTTATCAATTGGTTCCTATTCACCTTGATTTATCAAAAGACAGAACAAAAACTCGTAGGTTTATCTGTGGGAGAAAGATTTATCTATTCAATAGACTTTTCGGTATGATACAGATTTGTTTATCAAGTCTTCGACTTTGGGTCGTAGCAACTCTTGGTTGTGGGTTAGATCAGCTAATGGAATCAAGTGCGTTATATCCTGTTGGGATCAGAGATGTAAGGAACGCAACTGTACCTTGAATCAGTGTGAGATTGATTAGGGTTCAACTACAGTCCAGACCGAAGTTAGCTTTGTAGTAGGCTAGTGTCTGTAGCGGCTTAATATAGTGTGGTGTTCAAATCTGGACTAGTTCCCGGGGTTTTTCTGCATTTGTTGTTTCCTCGTTAACAAAACTTCTGGTGTCTGTGTTTTTTCTTTTCCACATTATATTTTGTTATATAATTGAAATATCACAGGTTGTGCGTTGAATCGATCAATTGTTAAATCCAACCTTTGGTTGTTGATTGAAATTGATTGATCCTTGAACATTGGTCTTTGGTACCGTTCAAGTTATCTCTCTTATATTCAATCGGGCTCGCAAATTATTATTTGTTTGATTGCGGATTAAATTGAGATATTGAGATATAACTCTTTGATATACTTTTCTTAAGATTGAGTCTAACTGTCTAATTGATTCTCTTGTAAGTATATTGGAGTTAGTCCTTACAAATTGCTAAGTGAAATATTGGGTGAGGATGTTAAACCCCCGCTTTTTCAATGTCTTTATGCAAATATTGATAAAAGATGGAATGAACTTTGTGACAAACTTCCGTAATATTGATCTTTCCCTAATCTACTATTATGTGAAAGTACTATATTTACTCTGTAAATGTTCTTATGTTGATTGTTTCCGGTTAAATTAATCATAAAGTTTTTAGTTCACTTGATGATATTTTGGACATTAACAATTCGTGTCCAAAGAAATTCTTCTTTTCTCGTAAAAGTAAGGTCTCTCATGTTGTTTTCTTGGGAATGACATCAAATGGGGGAGTTCTTAAATTAACTTGTGCTTAATTGCCATATCTTTGTGGGGAGAGTGGTTGTGGAATTTTAAGGGGTTAACTTGTATCTTAATAAACTCCTTGATGAATACACTAAGTTTCGACTATGTGAAATCATCGAATCAAATTTGATATGCTTTCTTTTTAGTCATGAATTATCTTTTGAGAATTCATTATGATCTCATAAGTTTTCATACCTTTGCCAATTTATATTGACAAAAAGGGGGAGAATTATTTTGTAGTTCTCACTACGTACATATGGTTTACGGATCATTATGTAAGGGTAGTGGATTTTATTCTGAGATGGAAGTATTGATTAAGGGGGAGTGATACATATCACCATAGTATTATGTCAAAGTTGTGATGCAATTGGAATTTGATTTTATATAATAATACTATGACACTGAATAACAATGATTGAGCACTTTCATGTTCGTATTGTTGTTGCTACGGATCTTCAACAACAATGATGCTGAGTTTAACACATTCAGAATCGATGGAGAACTTGAAGTAACGAAGAATTCAAGTAAGTTGAAGAGCCAAGGAAATCAAGCATGAAGGATCAGAAGCTACAAAGTTTATTTATTTTGTAATCCATATGTATTGATCATTAAAATTGATAAAGGGGGAGATTATTAGAGCATTGCTCGGTCGAACTTGCAAGAGTTGTTATCTCAAGCTTGTTTGTCAAATTTAATTGACCAAAACTATATACTTGATTTATAGTCTACTTATAGCTATGTCTCGGATTAGGATAGAAGTGTGTAATTGAGCACTAGACTTCACGGCGTTCACTAATTGAAGAAGAAGATCTACTGAAGAGCTTGGAAGAACTTCATCAACAAAAAGTATGTGGAGACTAGAACTTATCTATCACTCAGAAGTCTATTCTATTCTATCTTCTACAAGAGACTAAGTTATATAGCTATATAGACTTTTACATTATACACATTTGAAATTTCGATCCGAGTTTATCTCGTTTATATATTTCTCGAAATATGTGTTGGAAGCTTTTTAGCTTTAGCTAAGTTCATCATCTACTTGACGAGTTTAGTTGTAGACAATTTATTTGTTGGAAACTAAATATTAAGTCAAGATGATCATGTGAAAATTACCTTGAACATCTTACATGATTTGTGTGAGACAACCATTCGATGTTAACTCCTATTGATCGATTAATCACTTGATAATTACTAGAAGCTAGTGGTATGTGTATGATTACCATTGTTGTCTTCCAAAGATGTTTCAATGATTAAATGACAATTTTAGAACTACTACCAATGGATGGATATAACATAGTATGTGTATCTTTTATGCGAACTGTGAAGTTCTAGTTCAGGTCCGGAACTCTTGTTTGCGAACGGGTTTAATTGTCGAAGGTTCGGAACTGTTGTTTGCGAACAATATTTGCGAACGGTTAGACTTGGTCAAGTCCGGAACTGTGGTTCGCGTACTCTGTTTGCGAACACATTGGTTAAGTTCTAAAATCGGTAAGTATGACTTTTCATACTCATGAACTCAGGTTCATTTGCGAACTAAAGTCCTTGGAACTTTAATGAAATAAGGTATGCGAACTTGTTTTGCAAACCTTGGCATTATGTTCATAAATTGGTTCTCGTATAAGTACTTTGTACAACTACAAACCAAACCGAATATGTTTCAAATTGTTCATGGATATTTCTATGAGATAATGAACATTTGAACAACTCGCTTAAAGCACTTTTAGATTCATTTGATCATCTATCATGATTGATTGATCATCATATTTGATCTAGAAATGTTAGATAAATATGGATAAACAATAAGTCTTCATGTGGCTAACTTCGGTTAACTTTTATTGAGCCAATGGTTATACACGTTTAGGTACGGTTCATCCATATATAAATACAAGTATATTTCATTTGTGTGTATCGAGCTAATACCATCTAATATGGAGATTGATTGCTAATTTTATAAGCATACTTAGCTTGAATCTTAAATCAGGAATTCATCTAACGGTGAATATCAATTGCTTTGTTACTAAGTTATCTTAGCTTTGATTGTAAGCAGCCTTTTGATTCTTTCTCTGTCTACATAGAGTCTAGAAAGGAAACAAAGAAACCCATCTTTAAACAAGGATGGAGATGTCTTTTTCATCTTCCAACATAAAATAAAAGAAATTGAGAGTTCTCTTGGGTGTATGTAATGTAATGTCGTCTCAATTTCTTACTTATTCCTTCTAAATCATTCACTTCTCGACTGAATGCCGCGTAACATTGACTCCTTTTACGCAATTATGAACTAACCTTTCTCGATTCAAATGCAACTTCTCCTTTTTGAGGAGAATTCTCAAACTAACTGCAGGAATCGAACCTACGAATTGCCCTGTTTCAGTCATGGATGCAAAGAGACTTGGCGAGTGAAGCTTCTAGAGCTTCTATTTATGCCCCTTGGTTGAAAGACTATATGAGGGAGAACTCTAGCATCTGGGAAACCTAATCCCAACACTTTCGTGTGTCCTAGTTGCCAACTAGAGTCGATTCTCCATTAACCTAGGGTTTTCCAAAACCATTATTAGGTTAAAGACTTGAAGACTTCATTTGGGATTCGTGAAACCAAATCCAACTATTTTCTCTGTAGTTACGTATTCTGATCTTACTTTTTCTATCGTATTTAGTTTAATCTTCTCTAAGATTTTCTCGAGATTTATCTCCGATAGTAAGATGTAAAAAGAAATCACAACAGTTCTTCATCTCAGACTCTTGTGATTCCGCAATAACTTCTTATGTTAATCAGTTAGCTTATTATGAGGTGACTAATATTTCTAGGATGCTCTTCGGGAGTATAAGACCGGATTATTAGTTGAGTTTCCTGTTCACCTTGATTTATCTTAATACGGAAACAACAACCAGAATAGACTTATCTGTGGGAGACAAATTTGTGTATAAGTTTCCGACTTTGGGTCATACCAACTCTTAGTTGTGGGTGAAATCAGCTAAGGGAATCACGTGCGCAGAGTCCTGTTGGGATTCAAGAGGCGTAAAGAACGCAATTGTACCTTAATCGTTGTGAGACTTGGTTAGGGCTCAACTACATTCAAGTCTAAAGTTAACTTGTAGTAGGATAGAGTCTGTAGCAGCTTAATACAGTGTGGTATTCAAATCTGGAATAGGTCCTGGGGTTTTTATACATTTGCGTTTTCCTCGTTAACAAAATTTCTGGTGTCTGTGTTATTTCTTTTCCGCATTATATTTGTTTATATAATTGAAATATCACAGGTTGTGCGTAGTTCAATCATAGTTGATACATCCGACCTTGTTTGTTGGATAAGACTTGATTGACACTCGGACATTGGTCTTTGGTACCATCTGAGTTATTCTCATAATAATCAGTCTCACAGATTTCTATCTAATTGATTTACTGATTGTATTGAGAAAGAGATAAAGCTCTTTGATATCTTTCTTGATTGAGTCTCACTTTTGAGTTGGTGCTCTCGGAATTATATTGGAGTTTAGTCCATACAGATCGCCGAACGAAATATTGGGTGTGGTTGTTATACCCCCGCGTTTTCATCTTCCTTCCCAACCTCCACCAAAAACGAACAACATATTTTGTATCCTAGTAGTCAAAAGGGTTCATCGTCGTCTATGCCACCATTTTCTTGGAATGCACAGACTATATCTTTCGAATGAGATATTATTATTGTCCTATTGTTCCTAGTTGTCTCGAACAGACTCATCCATATTGGGGGTAGAAGCTATACCGGAGCAGTATCAGAGCCAGTTGAATGAGTATAACGATATAGTACATGGATTTCAGAGATCCCACTTAAGTGAGATGCAAAAACTTAGGGATAGCATGATGTTTGACTTCTCTATGCTGGCAAATTCCAGTCATGGTAATATAGGTTTCATCCATGGTGATGTAAGTTAAAGTCATGATGGTGTACGTTCAAGTCCTGGTGGTTCTAGTTAACAAAGTTTGAGAATTCGTGGAAGTCATGGAAGTCAAAGAAGTCGTCATTTTACTTCAAATGTAGTGGCAAATACTTAACTAGCACCAGGTGATGAAGTCTGTGACATGGAAACAACTCCCAGAGGTTTTTTTAACCAAATGCCAACTGACACTTTGACTCTTCTTGGTAGCTTAAACATTAAGGAAGCTAGGGAATCTACTCTTTATACCCCAATTTCCTCATCCGCGTCAGCATTTCACCCATTTCAAGATTTCTATCGCGTTCCCCTCCGAAATGATCCCCCTCGGGTTACTATTCAAGGGTCTGGAGATGATTCTCTTGATGAGACTCAACCACCAAGTTAGGCCAAACTAGTGAGTTTTCTCTGCTATGTTGGACACCACTCTTGATCTAGAAAACCCGTCGGCTTGGATCTTTAATGGTCAGGGAAATCGGTAGTTATGAATGTAATTTAATTTCAATCTTTTATGATGTATTTGTTTTGTTTTTATTAATGATATCTTAAAATTAATGTTCAAATATAAAAGGGTTTTACATTTCATTAAATTTTATAAGTAGCCCAAATATTCAATTATCAATTAAAAAACACAATCGCCTTACATGACAATACTATCACATAACACTTAATCAACATTAAATCTTTGCACATGAATCTTATAGAGTTCATATAATTCATCATGCTTAAACACTCTTCTATTGAGCTCAACAAATTTGGAATAAGTTCTAATTTTTGGAAAAACAAACAAAAAAGAGTTAATATGATTTTAATTAAATAAAACTGAGTCATCAAGAAAAGTTATTAAGATACTCACTAGTTCGTCGATGGACAATCCAGGATGATCCCCTTATATCATCCATACAATTTGCGCATAATTTTTCTTTCCCTTATTGATAAAGGAAACTCAATTTCGAAGGATGGATTTTATTTTTATTTTATTTTTTGAATTTTCATTATCCACTAATGCCACAAACCTTTTGAAGATACTATCTCATAATTAAAAGTTGTTAATTGAAGTTTACATAGCTTGCAACTTATATCCGGGATCGAATAATAACAACATCTTGTGCACGAGTGAGAAGCATCAGTCATGTCAGTGAAATGATCACTAGCAATTTCAATGTAGAGATGGTGTAAGTAAAACGGTTTGAAGTTGAGTATTTATATATAGGATTTATATTTATGACAGTCGGATGATGAACCATTGGGCGATGATCTTTGCGTCAGGAGATAGTATTTATATCGCTGGCATTCTAATGACCAAAGAGTCGTATTTGTCCAACATATCGGCTTTGGGGCTCCTTTAGGTATTCTGAGCGCTTCAGCTCTGCTTTATTTTTCCATTTTGAGCACTTCAGATCTCCTCCATTTAGGTCTTTGGAGTGTTTCAGCTCTACGGTAAAACTTTTTTAATATAATACTCGATAAAATAATAGAATTTTCTGGTCTCGACTCGGGCCCTTAGTGCTAAAATAATAATTCGATAATATTATAATATAATACATTCCAATAATTTCCCTTAAACATTATTAGGTCTCAAACATTATATAATATAATAATTCTATTAGAAAAAAAATCATACATATATAATTTATATATAAATTATAAGTTAAATAATATTTATATTAAGTTAGGGTTTGTGAATACATCGGATGTAGTATAATATTAATGTTTCTATTATTTCCAATTTTTCAATATCTAGAAAAGTTCTTCAAATTAGTCAATCGTTACACATCCTACATACTTTATGTCAAACCGAAATGGTTAAAATAAAAAATAAAAAATAGGATTTGTTCTTAAATTAATATATTATTAACATATCTATAAAATAATAAAATATTAGATTATCGATTATGTTATATTTCTTTAAAATAATAGGATTAGGATGGTCCCAAACCTTTTTTATTTTATAGAAGTTTTACTGTATTAATAAAAATAAAAAATAAAGAGGAATTTTATGGGTGATTAAGCCTAAAATGAGCTATGTACAAGTTATTGAGTGGGATTAAAAAGACGATGAATCGAGTCAGATTTAACAACCGCAATTTGGTCCAGACTTAAATAGATTTATTATTACAAATGTTTCAAACATCGAAGGAATTTGAGACTAAATAATCACCCAACAAATAAAATACTTGGCTGCAAGGTAAAGAGTTAAAATGGAAGAAGGGCAGAAGCAATGGATTTTTCAAAAAACCTAGTATCAACTCACCATATCTCTTTGTTTCTGTCTTTCCATTGCATCAAATGTATGGAGTGGAGTTCCACTGCATCAAATGTCCGGAGTTCCATGCATAATATAAAAGCAAAACGAAATGCTTAAAATTTCATTTAGAACCACAAAAACCCTTGGAAATGGATCTAGCAGATCAAGTGAAAAGACAAATTAACCAAATTAATTCGTGTAAATCCAAAGATACTGACTCAAGTACATTACAGTAATTTAAATGTCATTGTTTGAAATTTCATTGCATAATTTCTCAATGCTATTCATACAATCAAAATAATGAGTAAATCGACCTGGGAAGCAAAATTGAACGTTCTTAGGCAATGGGGTTGGTCAAAAACACAAATTGGACATTTAATTAATGTCCAGCCTCGTTTGATGACACTATCTGAGAAGAATATATCAGAGACCATGGATTACCTTGTGAATCAAATAGGTATTAGTTCATCAGTTGTTGCTAAAAACCCAAGGATGTTAGAGTATAGCTTGGAGAACATGATTAAACCTTGATGGTCTCTTTATCAAGGTTTAGTCTCTAAGGGTCTCACTAGTGAATGTGAAATTCGCATTACTTCACTTTTGAACATGAGCAAGGAGGCGTTCGATAAGGTCTTGATTAAGTATCAAGAAAAATCTCATGAGCAAATGAAGGTATGTTATAGACTTATCTGAATCTATAACATATTACATAGTACTTAGTCGACTCTTTTTCATAATCCTTCTTCTCATTGGTATGTTAGCTGTATGTATGCTTGGTTTGTTCTCTTTAAAAGTAAAAATGTGTGTGTACCTGGTTGTTTGTCTTACATTTTGGCAAGAAGAAAAATACTCGTCTCAAACTAAAAATTTCCATGTTAACCAGTAATCTAATGCACTCGTCATGGAGGGTTCACAAAGTGAAGAAATATATTTTTCTCCAGAAAGGCTAAGAAGGTTGTTACAAAGTCGAAGAAAAGAGCAGAGGTAGAAGAAATATCTTTTTCTCCAGAAAGGGCTAAGAAAGTTGTTAAAAAGTCGAAGAAAATAGCAGAGGTAGAAGAAGTATCTGTTTCTCCATAAAAGGCTAAGAAGGTTGTTAAAAAATCGAAGAAAATAACAGAGGTGGAAGAAGTATTTGTTTCTCCAGAAAAGGCTAAGAAGGTTGTTAAAAAGTTGAAGAAAAAAGCAGAGGTAGAGCAGTTCAAGATAGTAAGAAGAAGGGATTGCCTCTATGATTGGAAAAATATTGATTGATAATGATGGCCTTTTCTTGGCAACTCTAACAATGTTGCTGAACTATGGGCTATCAGAGATGGTATGCAACTTGCTTTACATCTTGGTGTTAATAAGTTAGTTGTTGAAAGTATTCTCAGTTTGCTGTGAGTATGTATAAGACTTGTAAGCTAGGGAACTGGTTCTGCATAGGTTTGTTGCCGGACATTAGAGTCATATCCTTTCTTTTTGATCAGGTTGTGTTTCAACATCTGCTGATATTTTGTCTAAAAAAGCAAATGAGGGTCTTACGGATATTTGGGTTGGTGTCCCTCCTTATTTTTTAATCATATTTTGTATAGTGATGTTTCGGTAAGAGCCCTCCCCCAGGTTTGTAAGGCTCACTTATTTTATTCTTACCAAAAAATAAAAGAAAAAAAAAACGAAAATGTCTTCATCTAATTCATGGACATGGATTTCATTACTTTAAAACATCCTTGAAACATTAATAATAAGGTGACTGGAAATTACATCTCATCATATCTGTTTCGACTGTGTATAACACATTACAGTAAAACTTTTTTAATATAATATTTTTGATAAAATGATAGAATTTTCTGGTTCCGACTCGAGCCCTTAGTGCTAAAATAATAAATTCGAAAATATTATTATATAATACATTCCAATAATTTCCCTTAAACATTATTAGGTCCCAAACATTGTATAAAATAATAATTCTATTAGAAAAAAAAAATCATACATATATAATTTATATATAAATTATATGTTAAATAATATTTATATTAAGTTAGGGTTTGTGAATACATCGGATGTGGTATAATATAAATGTTTCTTTCAATATCTAGAAAATTCCTTCAAATTAGTCAATCGTTGCACATCCTACGTACTTTATGTCAAACTAAAATGGTTAAAACAAAAAATAAAAAATAGGAATTGTTCTTAAATTAATATATAATTAACATATCTATAAAATAATAAATATTAAATTATATATTATGTAATATATCTGTAAAATAATAGGATTAGGATGGTCCCAAACCTATTATTTTATAGAAGTTTTATTGTACTTTGTTTTCCATCCTGAACATATTATCAGCTCTACTGGATTTAATTATCTGGGTGTTTCAGCTATCAAAGCGATTAAGATCTTGAGTTCTTATTAATTAAGCATCTGAGCTTTTCAGCTCTCATGAATCTAAGCGTCTAATCTTTTTTGCTCTTAAGAATTTAAAGGTATCAACTTTTTTAGTTCTTATGACTTTAAGAATTTGAGTGTTTCAGCTCCCTCAAATTCAAACATCTAAGTGTTTCATCTCTCTACGGTTTAAGCACTTTTGCTTTCTATAAAATCAGTGTGTATCAACTTCCATTAAGGGAATAATATTTTACACTCTTAGCATTTCAACTTTCGTGATTGAAATAGTAGTTCCCTATTGATAATACTTTTTCGGGTGGATAATATTATATGGATAACCCAGCTCTTCACCGAGTTGGTTTTTCAGTCTGTATGACCCCTTCCCATCTTCTCAGATATTATGTAGGGTCCTTCCCATGCTCCCCGAGTTTACCCAGTTTATATTCAGCGCTACTTGTAGAACTTCTTTTAGCACCAGGTCACCAATTGTCAGATCCCTTGGCCTGACATGCTTCTGGTTCTTTCTCATGCACCTCTGCTTCTTTTCCAGTTGTATTAGTGCTCTTTCTCTTTTCAGATCAACTTATTCAATCGCTTTTAGGATAACTTTATCATTTCTGCCTAAGTTGGCTAACAGTGTTCTGTGGTCGGGAATTTCATCTCAGTGGGTAAGACAACTTCCATATCAAATGCTAAAGAGAATAGATATTCCAGTATTGAAGATATCTTTGTTGATCTATAGGCCCATAGCACTTCGTGCAATATTCTGCCGAACTTCCTTTAACAACATCAAAAAAAAATCTTTATATATGACAATAAAGTCTTGTTTAAAATTTCTACCTGTCTGTTTCCATGTGGGAAATTTGGCGTGCTGAACCTGTTTCATTCGGTGATTAGCTATTGTCCATCCCTTATACCATGTTGTCTTTAGCAATTTTTGGTCAACATATCATAATTTCAAGCGTTGTATGGTTTAAGAAGCATACTTTTGCTGTATATTTTTGTTTCTGCGGAATTCTACTAGTCTTTCATATTTGAGTTGTATCCCATTGTCAACTACCAGCGTCATGGATAATCCAAATGTACAGTTCCAATAGGAATTTGCTGATATCGCTTTCTGTAATTGTTACCAGCGCTTTCGCCTCAACCCACACTGAAAAATAATCCGTGTCAACCAATAGATATTTTCTGCCTCCATGCGCGTGTATTTCAACAGATTTTTAGTTCAATTTCAGCTTTAAAAGCTTGAACTTTTGCTTCATAATATTTTCTCATTTGCTTTTAAAGTAAGTTGTGAGTTTGAAACTGTTACCATAGTGAATTGACTCATAATGTCCAATGGCCAAGGAGTGAAGACGCTATGCAGGGTTTCTGCTGGTGCGTGTATCTTGTTGTCGTATCTGCACTTCCCAGATACTCACAGTTTAATTATCACTGTATTTTCCATGTCACTTTAGGGACATTCCTTTCTTCTTACGCTAAAGGGCCATTTTTCCGTGAAATTTCTGACATGTGTAATCTGGTACTTGCATTTTTGCTCTGTACCTTTCAAAGCTTTATTGCATATCTTTTTAACATCTTCCGCTGCTTTTTTTTTGTGTGGCCAGAAATAGCCTTGGGATCTTTCCTTTTCGACTAGAGACCTTTTTCCAGGGTGGTTACCACAATCCCCTGAGTGTATTTCAGCTAGGATTTGTTCTCTGTACACCATCTAGGAGCTGATATCCGGTTGCTTTGGTTTTAATCTTTCTTTCCCTTTGTTGGTCGTCTGGTAATATTTTGGACTCGAGGTAGCTGAAGATTCCTTTTGCCATCGAAACATCTCTTGTTTCAAATTGACCTTCTACCTGCTTTGTCGTAGCCCCTAATGGACACAAAAACAAAATCCCCAATAATAAAATATTTTGCTGTTGTTCTGACAAGGGCTACACATAACAGTGATCCATACATGCAGAACAAGTAACAGAGTTTACTTTACCACCCCATTTTAGGAAAGGAACTGCTCTGTTTACAAACAATTTGAAAGATGATCTAAATGTAAAGACAGGGGAATACTTATCCTAAAGGAAAATAAAAAGTCAAAGAGTAGACAAAGAAACAAATCCCTGAACGATACCCCCATCTTTCTTAGGATTACACATACTATATATGCAATTATATTCTACAACGGCTATGGGAAGTTCTAATAATATACTGTACTCAGACTGTTCTATACCCTGTAGTTTTACTTCAATTGGTAATACGATTAGAGTACCCCACCTCACAGTCAATCATCCAAAACAATCATCCCACCCCTTCTCTTTGGTTCGGTATCAGCCATATCCACATCTACTGATCCTTCCACTGAACTTGACACAGGTATTGATGAATCATTGGACTCAGCAACTTCAGAGCTATCCTTTGCAGAATTTAAAAAAGCTGACAGAGGCTCTGAATCTGCTTCAGAAACCTTTGGCAGGGAATCCAACTTTTCACCAACTCTGGAATCATCTCCATCTTTTCTTGTTAGACACTCACCTCCAGAAACAGTATCCTGGGCTGATTGATCAGATACCACTTTGATTTCTTTGGGAGGTGTGGTGGTATTTGGTGGAGTAAAAATATGTTGCAAGTCCTCCTTAATGGCTTCAATACGAGAGATGCTCTCTTTCAAGGTAAAACCGGCAGGTTTAATTTCGTCTTGTGGCTGAAGTGAATCTTGGATGCCCTCTCCAACTACTTTACACAGCTGGTGGAGGATTATTTACAAACAAAAAAGGGTAAATAGGGATGCTGGGATTTACAAGTGTCATTAAATATTTTGCTATATCCAGAAAAGACTAACGAGAAAACAAGAAGCTACTTTAAGAAAAACACCCAGCCAAAGTTTGAGGGAACGAGGCCGACCTTGTTTAACACAAGTACTAACATTTGACAAGTAAAATTGAGGTTTCATGATCAACTGTAACGACATAATAATACCAGCATGTTAGTTTACCTCATTATAAAGCCTTCCCATATTAATACGATCTGAACTGTCATCACAGGCAACAGTTTTTAATTCTTCAAGAGCTGCAGACACCCAACCTTATATAAGAATAAACTTTCAAATAAAATCTAGCAGATAACATTGATATTTATGCATCGCCGATCTCGGCCGCATTATCATCTAAATAAAGAACCTAAATATTAAGTAACTAAAAATTAAAGAAATAATCCACAATGCGGAAAAAGTGAAGATGATTACCCTGTCCACTGATCTAGTCACATATATAAACAAAACTACTCTAGTAGATTTATATTGGGTTTTTTGTTTTGTATCCTAACAAGATAGGTATTGACTTCAAACTATTATAATAACCTAAATGATGTCAACAGAACAAAGTTAGTATTTACTCCGTTGTGCGTAACATGATCCATGCCAAAACTAACTTTCATAATGCAAAATTTACATATGGACAACTCTATAGCTTCGCAAAAAATTCTGAAAATCAGATATAAGCTTACCAATTGGTTCGATCGGAGGAAGAGGTTCACCAGTTTGGGCATCATTCCCCAAGGAAGTAGGACTCTCGACGTCAACAACATTTCGAGCACCATTTGACACCTCATTTGGTTGATCATCACCCTGAGACCGCCCCCAAAAGAAAAAAAATTGAATGAGGGTCATTCATTACCCTACAAACAAATCTGATGTAGGACCCATTTGCATATATATGCATCTCCACATTTAAAAAAATAAATCATTATTCATCAACACCGTCAATCTTTCCCTGTAAAGACTTTGAGATCTCATCATAATTCGGAGAAGAGTCAACTGTCGTCAACATATGGAACACACATAGAGCACAAACATGCCCAATTTGGTTTTTCATCTAACAATGTAGGGAATTATGACTCGGGATTTATCTTGCATTGAATACTTATGTTGTGGAGATAAGAGTAGGTGAAGATACACCACGAATGTGATCACATCTAATCATATCATTAAACTGGAGTTACATGTAGCCACATTAATAGGAGGTGAAGTAACAAAAAGATAACTTACAAAATAAACTTTCTGGTATTCTGCATCGAGTCCTTTCTCCAAAAGAAGTACTCTTTTTTTAATAAACTCAACCAATCTTCTCTGCATCTCCCTGAAATTATACAGCATAGAAGGATCCTGAAACACTTGGGCACGGTTAGCGTTCTCTGCGGTACCCTGTGCGAAATCAAACTTGGAATCATTTACACCACCAGATCCCATTGATTGCTTATTGGATGTCATTTCAGGATTAACTGGACTGACACCAGCATTCACTTGAGAAGCTCCAGAGGATAAAGTATTTATAAAGGGTAAATTTTGCTCCTGGCAAATGATCTCTTGAAGATGCAAATCCTTATCATCAACAATATTTTGCCATCTTCCATACCCATGCCTAATGATTTAAAAAGAAAAAAAAAATCAGATAACAAAATGGGAAAAAGATGTACGCTGTACTGCACCAATTGAAGAGTGTATTTATACACATCAGTAACTGGTTCAACCTGAGGGAGTCTTTTAGTAGATTGGCAATTCACCATATTCTAAGTATGTAAGTACTTAAGGTGTGTGACACAAATGATCTCTCATAAAGGTAAGTAACCAAAACCAGCTACCATAAAGACAATGCAGATGCTTTAAATTGGAATCCAAGAAGTCGTGGACCCATATGATCATGATCTCCTCAAGAATAAGATATTTCATGTATATACTTGCACGGTCGCATGATGGCAAATGTTAAAATGTGCAAGTCTAGCTCTAACAACCTGTAAAGATCTCATTTCAGACTCTAATTCTACAATATCCTCCACACTGCCATTACAGGCACGTCAGTTTCTCATATTCATGGCATAACGACCAAGAAACAAGGCCTGGGCCAAAATTCATATGACATTGTAACGACCAAAAAATTAAAATGAAATGCAAACAAAAATGCACAACTAAATAATTGCCAGCAATTAGCTACATATCTAAGAATCACAATGGAATAAAATTCTGGCAAACATACTTCAGAACTGCATGCAATAACAATAAGTCATGTTCCTCCCTCCATGACTTTCCACTCTTCAGCCCAGGATAGCGTGAAATGATGTTTTCCGCAAAAAGGGGATTACCAGGTTGTTCTTGTTGAAGCTGTACCTGTTACATTCCTGAAGATTAGTAATTTCTGAAATCTGTTCAACATGTGCTTCAAGTACTGGTGTGACATATGCAGTTCGGAAAGAACATAGTGTAACTTTAATACAACCAGAAATCATCCAAAAACCTTTTAGTTTAAATAGGACAGTGAGGTTAGATAATTAGATCCAACAAACTTACTACCACCTGTAAGTAAGACAGCTTTAAAAGCGGACTACTATTATACCCTTCCAACATAAGTGCAACCACATGTAACAAAATTATATCAACCAGATAGTTACTTGCCTTTTCTTTGATCAACATCAACACTGCAATCCTCACAAGTACATCTTGTATCCTAAGTCCTTCTTTTGGAACGCCATCTGTTGCAAAGCCAGACGACAAACCAAAATCTAGTAAAATATCAAGAAAGTCTAAAAAATAATAACGCAAACAAGCAAAGGCATATAAATGTTCTAAAAAAATACCAAGCGACACTAATAAGAAGTGCACAGGACTAGGTACAAGGAAAAATTACCTGAAAAGCATGGTGCATCACTAATTTCCTCAGTAATATGTGACAAAAAGAGAGTTCCATATCTGAAGAAGTGAAGATTAAAATCAAGGCATTGCATAACCACCATCTGAAATGGGATAACTTCACACATCACGGAAACCCATTTGGCTAAAGGTTTACTTACAAATGCTGCATTGCATGCAACAAAGCATGATGCTAATAAATTTCTTAATATCCGGGAAAAAAAACAACGAGGACCTATTTATAAAACAGGAACTACTGCAACAATATGGAACAAACTAATAACTGAATAAAATTCCACAGCACAATACTCTACTTTGTATGTGGTCCTACTGGTACTTCTCTTTATTGGCAAGTGCTAGCATTCTAATTCAAATGTCAAATCTATTTCATAAAGAAATTTAATATAAAACTGACGGATTCATGTTCTTAATATAATTTTCCTCCCTTAAAATTGTTTCAGGTACTGGGAAATTTTAAAAATGAACACATACTCTTTGATTTCCTCGTATGCCTTCTGCTTCAAGCGAGGAGCAAACTCAGCCCAATCATAATCACCTACTCCAAACCTGAAAGATGATCAAGGTTTCAGCCTTCAAGGAATAGGCACAAGATGAGAAAATAGGATCTTTTGTTTCTCACTCATATGAATAGATGTGACAAAGATCGCCAGAAAAAAAGAAAAAAAATCAGGTTCAATCCACGATATCAGTTAGCATCCAGAATCACGTTTGTCAACAATAGAATCTTAAAATATGCCCCTCTTGAAGGCCAATCTATGATGTGCGCTACCTTTTCATACTTCCCTCAAACCCCATGATTCTCCAAATTATACAAGTGACTGCTAGATACAAGCACTAAGGTCCAGATATTAGTCATCAAAAATCTAAAGTGTGTAGGATGCACCTATTTCCATCATATTTCGTGGTCTTTTTGTGTGACTACAAGATGTTTTGATATGTCTTGGTTGATCTCATTACCTCATCAATATCTGGACAAATGCAGCCCTTTGGCTTTGGTTGAATCCGAGAACTCTGAATGAATTTCCCTCACCTTCCATTAGAGGAATCGGTCCGCTGGCATCCGCTGTTAAGAGTTTAAACTCACAGTTATGCTACTACAGGAAATATATGCACCAACTAATTTATCAAAGATGAAGACTAAAATGACTGAAGATACCACGTGCTTTCTTCTTTGACTGAGGCTTCTTTCCTGCTGCAGTCCCAGGAGGGATCATTTCAGCATCAACCCAGTCAGCTTCAGTAACATCAAATTCTTCATCAGAACTAGCATCTTCAAGTCCAGCAAGGTCATCCTCTTCGACAGAAACCATCTGATACAACCCAAAAACATCCATAAAGCAAGAATGAACTAGAAACCCAAGTTGTTCAGACATTCTAAAATTCACAACAGATGATAAAAAACAAAAATGCTTTTAACAAATGTGAAACATAAGCTACAACAGTTGGGGGAACAAAAGAAAACATAATTGAACTATTTTCCAATTTCAGACTATAAGGATGCCCTGGTAGCCAGAACTTATGAGACAAAAGACCCTGGTAGGTAGAACTTGTGGCTTTGAAAAAATGCAGGCAGCAATGCAAATGTATTTCTGCAGTAGCTCATGGCCCTTATTTACTTTTTCATGTATTTCCCATCGTCAACCTCATCAAATTACAGATGGAGTTTAAAAACCTACCTGTTTCCGGCTTCTCTTTCCCTTCCCCATAGCAGTGAATTCTTCAACTTTATGCTCTTCATATCTGTCCTTTAACAGATCTTCCCAGTAAACTTTTGTTTCTGCATTGCTGGCAGCAGGCTTATTCAGCATGGACGCCTTCTGTGTTTCTGCTTCAGCTGCTGCTTGCACTTCATCTATGTATTCAAAATTTGCTACCTACGATAGATTACACAAATGCATTTTTAAAATTCCAAGAAAAATGACAGTACGTAATGAAGCAATGCAGTAGTATACCCATCGCTAATCACTACTAATGTCAGAGAATGATAACAACAGCATTTATATATTTTTTCAATATTTAAAAATGAAAAACAAATATAAAGAAATATGAAAAACAAATAAGCAATAGAGCCATCTCTCAAGCATACCGGGTATGATAAATGACAGTTTGAGCTCACGAAATTGCGACATTAACTAAAGGGCACAACATACATCAAACATCTTAGCCGAGGATACTTGACATTTTAGAGGAAAAATGTCCCAAGTCATCTTTCCATCAAGAGCTTTACTTAACTTGGCCAATGCATGATGTAAGGCAATCAAGTTTCATAGGTGTGGCCATCTTAGCATGTTTTAGTTCACAGCAAGCCTATGGCTCGAGATAATAATCGAAAGAGAACAATTACAAGAGCTTACACGCAACGGTGGCAAAACCCTATTAGAGTCCAAGTTCTTCTACCCTCGAGTCTCAGAAGAAACAGGGAAGTCATCTCCTTCTATTCCCAGTCCATCTACCGAACGTTTCTTTGGAAGGACTAGGTTTTATTGAAGGGGCATGAATCCAAATTCTATTTAACGGGATCCAAGAAGAGCAAATGCATATCGCGCTTTTGACATACCAACCAATGAAGGAGGCTCGAATTAATATATAAACAAGTCGAAAGCCCTTAGATGATCTCTAAAACTCTTCCTATGCAGGTAATCCAGACTAAAGATTAATGTGCCTCAGAAAGTGTACCATCGTTCCTAGGCGATTACACTTTCAGACCACTCAAATTTCATTCAAGTACCACTATTTCAGCTTTAATAACACTTTTCATCTGCGATATAATTTGTATCTAAATATCCAAATTTAACAAAAAAATCCATTTCATTTAAGCAATATCACGCAGTGCTATACCCTTAATGCATCTTGATTTCTCCTGACATTCCGAAGTATAGGACTCATCTCAGAATCACACAGTGGGTACTTCATTCCAAAGTCCCAACTACAACTGCAAAAGTTCTCTCAGTTCCCACTCACCTCTTATGGCAAATTTTTAAATGTGGCGCACTTCAATAGATCAAAACAAAAATTAAAAAAAAATTGTTTGCCCCATTAGGACCCAAACCCAGAAAAAATTGGCAAGATATAAGCAAGGAAAAGTGCTTTGCTTGTAGTTTGGACACTAAATGAGAGAGAAGGGTGGTGAATATTTCATTTCCGCAATTGCCGAAAACTTATACGCTCGTTTTGGCTTTAGATGTTATAGGCCTAATGCACATCACAATCAAAATCCAAAAATTATTTTCTAACAATTAAGGCACTTAATCTCATTTGCATCATGAAAAAATTTCATGCATACCAGGGGGACCCTTGAGTTCAATTACTTCTTCCATGCTGCTTAAACTAACTCAAAATCCCATGTCTCATGCCATTCCGAAACTTCATAGCGGTTACCTTCAAACCCCTATTCCACTGACTAGATGAGTGATCAAATCTTGGTGGGGCATTTAATCAAGCACCTGCATTGTACTCTTGTGCTCATCTTCACCAGAGGATGGGTTACTCATCTTATAGCTATCATGACTCAGCTTATGAATCCTGGGACAACACAGAAATCCTTTACTAACAAACAGATGACTCCACTAAGCTTAGATCCCACTCAAAAAATAATTCTTATCTCAATCCAAAACTCTACGCAAATCTTCTACCAATTAAACTCCTATCTCCTATAGAGTTGACACAAGGAAGAATCATGAAGTTAATGTTATTAAATTCTACAGAAGGCACCCAACGAATATCTAGAACTAGATACTAATTTTATCTAAAGCAACATTGTTGGATCCAAGAAAAGGAAATTGGGTTCACTAGTTTTCCAGATCCCTCGATGACAAACAAAAAACAGTTTTATCTAGCTAACAACCCATTTAATAGCACTATGAGATGCAAAATCAAGATAGAAAGATGAAGGATTTATAAAACCCATATAAGGACAATTTTTTTGCAGGACCAAATTAATGAAATGTAGGATTTGCAGAACCAAAAATAAGGACAAACAAGTGTTTGAAAAACTAAAAAAGGAGAGGCAAAATAAGGACACACGAGGTTATGCACAATAAAATAGGAAAGGTATGACTGAGAATGTGATTTCTATGAGACAAAGAACAAACATTGCCATCAATTTTAAGACATGAGATCAAATTTAAGGTAATCGCAGGTTAAAGGGAATAGATATCCAGCAATTAATTAAGAGGTTGCTCAGACTTTTTGATTATTTAAAGGTTCTAAATGATATTTATGACTAACAAGATCTTAAGACGCATGTAATCTTCTCATTACAAAGAAACGACAGAGATGGAGAACTGCTCATCTTCACATTGCTTATTTATCATTTTTAAAGTAAAGCGCGCATTCCCTTGTATATGTGGACAAAAGTCACCATTTATCATGGATGGTTTGTTAAGAACAATAGAAAATTTTCTCGACATCAGGGCCCAATACATGTACATGCACAGACACTATTGAGTGGGAAAGGGAGAGAAACCTTAAAGGCTTTTAAAAAGCCGCCATCATCAACCACGTCATCTACTGTAGCCTCTTCCGCACCAGCTTGATCACGATCCAGCAATCTATTCAAGGTAAAACCCATAATAACAGACAGTACTATAAGTAACGAACATAAACTTCAAATTTGTTGACAGTGGAAGTTAAGATAAAAGAGAAGGGCAGAACAAATTTCACCTATCTATTGCAGCATCATCATAGTGTATTTGACGAGCTTTTCCAGCTTCATCACTCTCATCCGCAAAAAGCTCTTTCGAACCATATCTTATGATGTCGTCTAGCTCTTCCTGAAAATAATGTTTTAACATCACAGCTGTTCTTTGCTAGGAAGAACGAACAAAAAGAAATGCAATCATTCCACATATTTGACGCATAGAGACTTTAGAGCAAAGCTATACCTGATTTATATTTTGTGCTTTGAGTTTCCCCACAACCAGATGCTCCAAAACCATTTTCTTTTTAGTCAGCTGCATCATTCTTTCCTCAATGGTTCCTCTAGTTATCAGCCGATAAATCATTACCTGACATGTGGGCAAGAATCAACAAGCATGCAACTTGCACTGACTTTTACCAATTTTCAACTATAAACACGTGGCAACAAGCCCCCGCACTTGCACCTTATAGCAAAAATAAGATTCCAGTTCATCGAACCAGTAATTAAACAGTGGAATCAAACCTTATTGGTCTGACCGAGCCGGTGAGCTCTAGCCATGGCTTGTAAATCAGCATGAGGATTCCAATCACTGCAGAATATAAAGGTTTTGTGAATGCTGAACATAGGAAGATAGAGTAATACTAATAAATGATAACAATTTGACAGAGATCAAGAAATTAAACAAGCATATGTATTATGCACTCTAGAAAAGAAAGTTAAATATAAAGAAACAAGTAACCACCTGTCATAAATGATGACTGTGTCAGCAGTAGCAAGATTTATTCCCAACCCCCCAGCTCTGGTAGAGAGCAGAAAACAAAATCTGGAAGAGTTATTGGCATTAAAGCGATCTATTCGGACTTGTCTCTCTGCTCCACTGACTTTTCCATCAATCCGTTCATATAGCCATTTCTTGAAAATAGAAGCTCCAGTATATCAACACAAGACACTCTTATAACACCAAAAAGTAAACTCGTGCAAGCCCCTACTCGTTTTTACTAAATTCACATTACTAAAATTTCTTCGGAATAGAAACACTAGAGCATTAACGCACAATATTCACAAGAGCAAAACACCGGTTCGGAAAATAATTTTAATTAGCAGAACCGAATACTGATAAAATTCTTTGGAAATTTACCTTATAGATACAATAGTCTTCCAGTAAATCTAGCATGTGCTGAAACTGTGTATATATAAGAACTCTATGCCCTTGTTCTTTAAGCTTCACCATCATTTTGTCCAATAAATGCAATTTTCCAGAAGTATCCAGAAGCTGCCTGCAAATTGGAAAAGAATACAAAAGCACCGAAAATGGAAATTATTGTTAATTTGAAGATTAAATTGTAGAAATAATTTTTTGTAACAAAGGCACACCAGTTCTCTAGATTTTGCTGTGTTCCCATACCAATAGTTGTGGATACTTCAGTGCGTACTATATTGTATTATGTTAGTAATGGAGTGCATATCTCATTTGTATAATTAACAAGACAACATATTATCCCGCTTTACATAGTTAGGGAAATTCTATGGCAGAATATAAATATTTAATATGCGACCTGAAACTAGCAATTTGACGAACTAACATTAGCAGTAGGCGAAGGATCAAATTCATAGCATGTTACCTGTAAGCTTCGGTAGGATCTTCTATATCCGGTTCAACTCCATCTAGCATATATGCATGACAGCACAGCTTACGTAGTTCCATAACCACATTTATAAGAGAAATCTGCATAAATTATGAAAAACGAAAGTAAGCAAAAATTGTTATGCTTCCAATTACAACTGCAAACACTAAGATGGTTATTCATCACAATTATGCATTCTTACATGCCCACCACCCTTGCGAGTCAGTATCTCATAATTCCGAGTCAAGATGGCTTTGTAGTATTCTTTCTGCTTGCTACTTAATTCCACGCGTAAAATGAGTTCCTTCTTAGGTGGCATTTCCTTCAATACATCCTTTTTTACTCCTACAGTTGTCGCACGATTTATTTATTTTTAACTCCAACAATCATGAGAAGAACTGAGGTAAAGCTAAGCACATATAAACTAAGACATGAAATTATTTCTGTTCGTCCTTCTAAATATCTGTCATAGGAAAACAACTACAAGTAAAAGAGACAACAACTTTTAAAATATGAAGCCAACAAGAACAACCAAATACTATCATTTCAGCCACCACAAATTAGTTATGGGTTATACATAATGCACGCAACAGGCTTATTCTGGTTATTTCACCTGTAAGGGTGGAAAGATGTTAAAAGAATGATGCCCTTAGAAGTGGTGTTAGAGTAGAGATGTGGCATCAGCAGATCAAAATCCAACATGCTTTCGCAGATGAGGATACTAATATGAGGATGTGGAAAGATTTGTCTGATGACAAAAGAACAACCACTATGTATATTCATATTCGTAGTCAAATTTGGACAACCAATCAAACCTCTAAGGAACCATAAAGTACATAACATTGTACTTTCACTTCAGAAATGAAATCAAAATGCATTCTTCATCGAAAAACATGTCAGTTATGAAAGTAGTCCAAGATAATTAAATGAAAGATGCGAAGAAACCAATATTGTCAGTGGAATAGAAGCAGATTTAGATTTGTACTTCTGAGAAGATGTGGCGCCAACATCTTATGGAGCCTTGCAATCTGCTCTTCTTGATTGATATCCTTAAACTCCTCTTGGAACTCCTCCAAACTCGAAAACTGCAAGTATCTACTGCAAGTCAAAACCATTTTCCTATCTTTGGAATCTACCTTGGTTTTTTGTTGGTAAGTATCAATGGGACATAAAACTGACCTTTCCAGCATCTAGGAAGTGCATCAGCATGAACAGCTCATCAAGATTGTTCTGCAGAGCATATCAAACAGGAACCATCAGTGTTCCTACAAAGAATCAAAAATGCACAGCTAACTAAAAGGAACATGAATGGCACAACAAAGTCACCAGTGATACACTGGTCGCTGAAAAACTCAACACAAATCTTATCGCGGAAAACATCGCTGAAGCAAAAGCAGAATGTAATGTCAGGTACATGAAATGGTTTGGGCCAACAGAACCACTACTCAACACTTTTGTTACTTTATGCTTTGGTTTTTCATCTTTCATGATCACGATATTATGGAAGGAAATAACCCATGGTGCACAAAATTAGGCTACAAATGAAGAAACAAAGCCCGAGTAAGAAGAAGAATAAACCTGTAGAGGAGTCCCAGTTAGAAGCGTGCGATGATTACTGGAGTATTGCTTCAGTGAAATAAATAATTTTGAATCTTTGTTCTTAAGCCGATGGCCTTCATCAACAATCTACAAAACATATATCCACATTTGAGTAGCAATACATGTTGCCAACTAGCTAGGAATGCAACCAGCATATGAGTAATGAGTATTACCACACACTCCCACTTAATCGGTTTCAAGGAGGCTGAGTCTAAATTAATCATTTCATATGACGTTAGAAGGACGTCAAATTTTATTCTATCTTGCTTGCTTTCAGACAAAACTTGACCAGCCTTCTTTTTCTTCAGCTTCTTAGATTGACCTTTAGGGAAGTAAAATTCATATTCCCTAATGACAGAACGAGCCGCAGAAGACCCGACATACATCACCTGAAACAAGTTTATTTTGAACCCAGATCACAACTTCATAAAACAATTTCTCTGTAAACCCTTGTTGGTTAACTATAAAATAATTAGTTACAAGGTGCAAATTGCTTATGGGGCTTTTCGTCCATTGCAGGATAGTTCAAATAACTGTACGACATAAAAAAATATTGAAGGACAAAGAATGAGGTGTTCACCACCAAGTATATAGAAATGGTTAGTAAGGTTGATCAGTGTTTAAAATAGCGAAAGCGTAAAGCGATGCGCTCACTTAGTAAAGCGTAAAGCGATGCGCTCACTTAGTAAAGCGTAAAGCGCTATTAAAAAGCGTTAGTAAAGCGCTGCCCCGCAAATTAGGTAGTAATATAAAGAACTAAATACTTATAAATGTAAATGAAACTTCCTAGCAGAAAATCATAGAATCTGTATGAAACTAAGTTGTGAATGGAAATTAAGAAGTTGTGAAGACAAAGGGTCTGAAGAATAGAAGATGATTATCATACAAGATGATGATCACTAATGAGAAGAAAAAGAGGAAGAAGAAAGGGCGATAAAATATAAGTAGAAGAAGAAACGTTTTCTTCTTATAGAATATACAAGTTTAAGAGATTTGTTTGGTTTTTTTATTATAGGGCCTATTATTTACTGGGCTATGCTTAAAAGCCCATCTTTAGAAAAAAAAAAATTAACCTAATTTCATAGCGGAAGTTATGAAGCGTTTTGGAACCGAGGCGTTAAAAAGCGCGCCCCCAGAACGCTTTTTTAAACACTGAGGTTGATAAGTCCAGAGACATACATACCACATTCATGTGCGGCGCCCAGGTTGCAAACTCACGTTCCCAGTTGCGTAAGGTTGAAAGAGGAGCAACTACTAAATGAGGATAGAGATTTTCTTCGAATAAAGATCCCAGGAAAGCAATACTCTGTATGGTTTTCCCTGCACTCAATGACAATCCTCAGCCATGCATCTACAGTGATGCCATCAATCAAAAAGGAAAAAAAAAAAAACTAAATTCTTCATTATAAAACATAAGTCTTACCGAGACCCATTTCATCTGCAAGGATGACATGTGTCATTTTAGACCAAGAGAACCGTAAAAAGTTTAACCCTTCGAGCTGGTAAGGATGTAGAGAACCTACACCAATGCAACGCAATAATAAGATGTTTATGATCATCTAATCAAGATAAATGAAGTAAAAGGTTCACAGCACATATATATAGAACATTAGAAAAGAACCATATGCCTTGAAGAAAATGGATGTTCTGCGAAAGCATGTACCTCCAGTAAGAAAATCAGGGCTACGTTCATAATGCTGAAATTCTTTCGGCTTCTTTTTGGCTTCCTTTGCATCTCGGATAGCATTTTTCTGCTTACTGGAGGATGGATTGCGAGACTGTGAATTGATTCTGTCGAATCTTTTGATTTCAGGTTGGAATGCAGATATGTCAGATTCAACTTCCCAATAGCACTCGTCGTAGCCAAGCTCTTTCCACTTCACAAGGAACTCCCTCTCGTCACCATTCTGCCTGAACGTAACAAAAGTACAACATAAAAATGCATTTAAAGATCAAGGAATTTGGTTACAGAGAATAAACAACTATACAGTGTAACAACTAGGATTAATGGTTCATAAGATTTCAATGTCTTTCGTGATGATTCAGAGCTCGGTCGAACACTTATAAATTACAATGCGCCAGAATCCAACATATGTTTCAATCTGAAACATAAAATGAAGTGTTTCATATTGAAGAAGAAAGCACAGCATTTTAAGTGGTGAAAGTATACAACCATATCAAAGCTTTTGAACCTAAACAAACTCTTAGAGACTCTTATACAACGAAATATGTACACAAGTACACCCGAATTATGCTACCTTTATAAAGCAAACCAACAACATTTTGCAGATATCTTTCAACAGAAGGCATCACAACTAAAAAAATGGGTGTGTGCGCTAAGGAATGAAATAAATTAAATAAGGAATATCAAAACAAATGATCTTTAACCTGCTAGCGAGAATCCTATCAACGGTAGTCCATTCAGGACGAATTGCCACGAAGTCATCTTCGGAGTTATTCGCAGTCGTTGACTTATTGTTGAAATTATTTACTTTAGTCCTCAGACCAGGATGTGCCTTGAAAGCTTTTAGAAACTCCTTCTCCGGCACCCTGAGTCAATAGTAGATAACAGATTCGTGAATTCCAAAATCTCAAAGCACTAGATGGCCCACATGGAACAAGACCCAGTATGGCAGCAAGCGCATTAACAGCTATTGACATATCTTCTGTAAGCGGGAAAAGCTAATTAGCAATTGAAATGATGCTGAAAGATCTTTTAGTAAAACGAAGAACCCAACCAAATGCCAGTTTTATTTCGTAAGACAACAAAGGGACACATTTTAACTTAATCAGTTTTTAAGAAGAACTACCATGTGCAGTGCAGATACGATAGTCCTTTCCACTTGACAAGGTATTGCTTAACGAATATTTGCTTGGAACCCAGCTTGGAAGCATCACTGTCTTCTGCTATGGTGGGTCGCATTTCACAATCTAATATCTTGTCAATGTCATTTAGAGGGCTCAGCTGCAACAGCCAAAAAAACGAATCACCAAACTGGGACATCAACTATCAGATCCAAAGATAATTAATTATCTCCTGGTACTGTATACATTCAGGAGTGGCCATAAGGTGGATCAACAAAAAACCAGCAGTGATCAAATTCAAAAACAATGAACCATTAGTCTAGTAACATACACATTCTGGGCACTTCCAGCTGTTAGGAGGAGATCTTAAAGGAGGAAGCAAACATTTAGCATGGTACGCGTATGTGCATGTCTCGCATTCAAGAAGATCCCCATTTTCTCCGCAGCCTTGACATGAATCAGCTTTCTACAATTGAATTGGAAGCACAAATATAAGAATACCTTATTGTTACTTGGAAGCGTGGAAATACAAGAATTGGGGGGAAATAAGCAGTAGATAAATTATGCCACAAATAGTAAACCAAATGAATCATCTTCGACATAGGACTTTATATTTTAATAAGCACGGGTGTGTGTTAATGTTAACATGCATAGTCTGCTTCATTACATAGAAATAGGAAAGTCAATATCCAGAAATATGTACATTCTTGTCTTTTCAAGATGGTGTGCTCGGGTATTATTTTTTTCTTTGATGAGTAACTGCAGGTTCAGAAGCCAAGTGAAGATAGATATGAAATAAATATTAGGAATACTCATGAACGGAGTGGTGCAAATTTTTGTTTTTCCACATTTACACCAACAGCGAAACAACTCATTTCAACACTGATTCATTACCCTCTAGTTTGAACTGAAAAGAGAGACATTCATATGATAGTATACAAAAATAACAAAAGAGAGACAAAATTAGCATCTCATTCCACAACACCTGGACTATCGAAACAATAAAAGGTGCAGAATGAAGAAGAAAACTTACGGCGTCGGTTCTGACATATCTTTCAGGCTTTTCTTGTGTACGCCCAGATCGTTGCTCAAAATCGGCTTCATCATCCGATTCATCGATATTATATGACGGTCTTCGATCTGACCTAATCCGCAGTCTCTCCACCAAACTACTCATCTCCTACAATCAGATTATGATGCTAGTTGGCAATTTTCTTTGAAGAGTTGCGAATATTGGGAGGAAAAACTTTAGAGAGAGACACAAAGAGTTCTAAAACAGTTAAGCACATGCCCAGAACCGATCTTAAACAAGTAAAAAGGATCATTTGAATGCAACACTCATGCTTCCCAAGAAATACTAGGAAATAAAGGCTCAAGGAAACCTGAATCACTTGGTCTATTTTGGGAACAGGTGAAGAATTCTAAGATTGTACAAACCCGCAATCCTTATAGGCATTTACGGAGTTCGAAATTCTTGGGTAGGATATGTAAAACTTGGTTTGCAGTATACACTATATCTCAATTTTCCAGGACTGGATTCTTACATCCGTTCTGAGTTTCCACACCATGACATCATAAAAGGGTGCTCATTATTTTCTCCAAAAGAGAGTAAATGTTTCACATCAAATCCGTAAAGCCAAACTAAGCAAGATGTCAATCTCTTAAATTCTACTAAGTAAATGATCAGCTTCTAAAAAGCTACCCCATAGATTTGTTTCAGAAAGGTAACAATTAGACTACACATGACAGGCATTGTAATCTACACCTGACCTATGCACACATTAATTCCCAAGAACACAAAACGGAGTCATCCATAACTCCTCTAATCGCAGAATTACTCTTTGATCTTCTCTAGAAAGTTAACCAAGTTCCATAATTAAATCATAAAGTATAAACAGCCTTTGTTTCTACTAACATAATGATTGGTCTCATGAGGCTAAAGATACTTTTACATTTGAAACACGAACAAAATCCACACCGAAAAAATTGGAAACGAGTACATTATTAGCTACAGAAACAAATGTGATATGTGATGTGACGTGTGGTACACGGTAAACCAAATGGTGGATACAGCATGCAAAAGTTGCATTAGTCACCACTCTCTCTCTCTCTCTCTCTCTCTAGAAAAATTCACGCTCGCATTTAGAGTGGTGAATCATATCCATTTGTATGCACTGGAAACGGAGCAAAATATGCAAGTACACTCCCTATATCAACATCATTAATTGGTAGTTTTGGTCATATGTTACATGCAATAATGGATCCCTCTTTCCCACCTGGAAAACCTCGCCTCGCATTTATAAGGGTGAACCAGCTGTATACGCTGGAATCATCACAATATCTGCAAGAAGCACTTCTTTACAGATATCTCAGGGGATCATAATTTAATTCCAGAAGTAAACTGTAATTTACCCAATCGGTAAGCTTTCATGCAACGTTCCCCTGTTACTAAACCTATCATTAAGAGCTGTACATCATTTGTTTCTGGTAGAATCGGCACAAACATTAAAGGGAATCTAAACGACCCTAGTAAAACATTTTACATCGGCTGATCTAACTAGTCAATGATTAACCATCCCTCTTCTAATGTCAAAACAGAATTCAATATATTAAATAAGTTTACCTGAGCCAACTACCCACCCCACTGTTTGTTTGTTTGTTTTTCTTTTGGTAGGAATATTAGATTTAATTTGATCCATAACTCAAACATGTTTACTAGGGATTCTACTTACTACTATAATAGCAGACAAATATGCGAAATTCATACAGATATAACGTATAACTACAAACAAACATCCAACACTAAACTTCTTAAACACATTCTCGAACAGTAAACTAAGTGAAGCTCAACAACATTTCAAAAATTCAACAACAAAATTTCATCAACAGAAAGAAATCACAGGAACTTCAAAAATCAACTCAGATAAAGAAAGCTTTCAGTATTAGAGATCCTTTCTTCTTCTCGTTTTTCTCCCAAGAGATCAGAGAAACTAGGGTTTGAAGAAATGATCAATTACAAACCATAATAATAACACATAGCTTAGTTACTCACAACAACATCTTCGATGAATGAATTGCTTATAAATGAATGAGTGAATTATAAGAAGAGACGCAGAAATGTTGGTGAGTTCGTACCTGAGATTTTCGTCAGCACAAAGACGACGACGACGAGAAGAATTAATAAAGACTGACTGAAGAAACCAACCAGGCTGTGTGATTTTGGGGTTTCCTCTTTCATTTCCTTTCAAATTAAAATTAACCCTTTAGCGCAAACAAATATAACGAAAATACCACTCTATAAAAAAGTTGGCCTCAGAAGAGCATATCTCATGGGCTCACTGGTATGGGCTTATGAAACCTGTTAGTAATTTCAAAAGAAACCAGTTTTGAGGCATAAGAAGGGTTTATAAGTTGTCCTAACGGTGGGTAGATTACTAAGTCATTCTTTATTATTTTAAATTATTTAAATATTTTTCATTTCAAAATGGTTTGCGGCGCAGCTTGTTGCTCGCTTGCCTGCTATGTAAAAGACACTATATTGATAATTTGAATAAAATTACTTCATATCTAAACCTAAACTAATCAAAACCAAATACCATTTTCATTTCTAACCTAGTCTGTTAGAGCATAGCTCGGTTGAACCCACCAAGCGTTGGTATGTCAAGTTTAGTTGTCATATTTTAGTGAGTCAAAACTCATTTAAGAGTCGCTTGATTATGTACTAGAGACAACTTCGTTTAGGTTAGACTAGAAAGTCTAGGAATGTTGAGACATACAAGTATTACTAGAAGACCTGAAGAACGTGAAGAAGTAACGAGTTACAACGACGACATCATCCTTCCTCTTGAGGTTAGTAATATTGACTTGAACTGTTTCATTTCTAACGTATCTTTCAAGTCGTGCTATATTGAAAACATAACTGCGAAACTGTGTATTGGATATATTACTCTAGTAGTGAGACATGATCATATGATCACAATATTAGGGAATTAGACTACAAAGTATAACGCTTATCTTTTGAACTTCGCATATATGACATCGACATAATCTTATGAATGTTGTTATGATTATGTGAATGGGTATTGGTGAAGATTTCATCCTAGGAAACAATGTTTTACATTTGTTTAAAGGAAGTACATTCATGAACTTGTTTTATGAATCGAAAGGAAAATCGCTAGGCTTATTGGTACGGCTATTCATTGCAAATCTAGTAGTGAGACATGATCATATGATCATAGTATTAGGGAATTAGACTACGAAGTATAACGCTTATCTTTTGAACTTCGTAGATATGACATCGACATAATCTTATGAATGTTGTTATGATTATGTGAATGGGTAATGGTGAAGATTTCATCCTAGGAAACAATGTTTTACATTTGTTTAAAGGAAGTACATTCATAAACTTGTTTTATGAATCGAAAGGGAAATCGCTAGGCTTATTGGTACGGCTATTCATTGCAAATCTTTGGATTACCAATATGTGTGAGATGGTAGAACCGATCGTAACTTTGTTATGTATCTTGGTAAAACTAATCACAATGCCTGACTTATGATTTGGTATGACTAGTTTTGATTAATTAGTGTAACCGATCCTAAGTAATCACCCGAGATGGTATGATCGATATTTGTAAATGGTGTGACCGATCCTAGTAATTGGTGTAACCGATCAAAGAGAGTTGTGTAATCGATCCTTGTAATTGGTGTAACCGATCCTAGTAATTGGTGTAACCGATCCTAGTGACTGGTGTGACCGATCACAAGCAATACCATGAGTATATGGTAACCGGTCCTGGTAATTGATGTAATCTATCCTGGTAACTGATGTAACCGGTCCTGGTAACTTGTGTGACCGATCACAAGTGCTTCCATATGAGGGTATAACCGATCCTAGTGATTGGTAAAACCGATTGAACCCATGTAAGTGATTTGATATTTAATCAATCACATAGTTGTCTTAGAATACAGATGAACCAATTTTAAACGTGTTTGGAAGTGTGGTATAATCGATTCCAAGATTGTAAATATGAAAGAGGATTTACAAAGAAGAGATGTCAACATACTTTGAACACGTATAGTAACTCTTATCTTTTATTGTTCAAAGATATTTCTTAGTACTCAAGGAGATCTTGTACCGAAATAAATTAAGAATCTTTTAATTAAGGTTGTTAGTTTTATATGCTTTAATTACCAGCAGTTAAATGCATATCTCTATATAATAAAAATTAGTAATGTGCATTTACTAATTGGAGATTTTTTATTGAGAGATTTCGAAATATATTGGACAAAGCATTTACTGGAATTATGAAATCGAATGGGCATTTATTGCATTTCTTGAGAATACATTCGGTTTTAGAAATTCCTTGGTATCCAAACATCCTTGGTTTATAAATACCTAAGTTTACATTTCTATCAAACTATCCTAATAGCTAGGCAAACTTCATCTGTTTGTTGTTTCTGGTGGAGCTGTCTATTCGGAGAGGAAAGTAAACTAATTAGGCGAAATCTCTTACGACCGCTCGTTTAAAGACTTATGTGGGATCAAGAAGCTCTACGAATACCGTTGGTGGGAAACTAGATAATTGCTGTGTTATTAGTTTTCGATTGAATTGATTGACTAACGGTTGTTGAAACTTTGATTGCACCTAGTTTGTTTATTCATGAGAATCTTCTCTTCTGATATAAGATTCACTCAAACTAGATCGAAGTATCGACGGGATCTTTAGAACTGTTTGTAGATCTAAAGACATCTTGTGATAATCCATTGTTAACAGACTCCATTCTGTGTGTGATTGATCACAAGAGATTCAAGTGGTGTTTTGTAGGTTTTAATTGAAGATTAAAGAAGATTTGAAGACAAATGAGATTTCTTATTGGTTTCTCATATCTTTGTGTTGCACAAACCTTGATCGGCTGGGATCTAACTAGAATCGGATTTATTCGATTGATTAGTTGCGTGAGATCGGTAACGCCTAATAGTTCTTTTGAGATCTATTTTGATTGTTACAAATCCGAATCTTATTACTTAGGTAATAGAGATTGGATTGATCTAACCAGGCAAAGGATTTTATTAGCTTAAACGGAAGAGCCTTTGCATATGACTTGAGATATCTTATCTTAAAGAATCAATAGAGTTGTTACCAAACAGATTTGTTGTTCCTTTACTGTTTGGAATACGATTCAAAGGAATTGCTCCGGTGCGTGCACTCATCGAAGTCGGAAGCGCAGGGATACTGAGGAAACTAAATGAACTAGGGGTAGTTGCTAGGTCTCAATTATACAAAGTTGGTTTAGATTTTATATATCGGCTTAATTCTGAGAGTATTCAATTCTGGACTAGGTGCCGGGGTTTTTCTGCATTTGCAGTTTCCTCATTAACAAAATCTTGCCGTGTCTTTTACTTTTCTATTTTCGCAATTATAATTGTTAATTATAATTAGAAGTAAAATACACAAACGTTAAATCCGCTTTACTAGATAGTGATCCTATAGAGTTTGGTTAAGTCCGAACCTATTATCAAGTAATCACACTTTGGTTGTTGTATTGTCTCGATCTCGTATCGATAAACAATCACACAAAGTCTGAATACCGATTTGTAGTATTGTTTCGACTTTTTCCATAGATAATCACTTTCGGTAAGAGGACTTATAGGTGGATAAATTAAAGATTATGGTGTATTTGGGTACCCTCGTCTTTTCAATTGGTATCAGAGCAGGCAAACACGAAAAAATCTAATAATATGTGTTTGGTACGATCCAACCTATAAGAAATGAACTCGAGTTCATATAAATCGATTTCAGTTAACATATCGCCAAGATTTGACGGAACAAACTATCTATGGTGGAAATCTGCTATGAGATCTTTTATTCAATCACGAGACTTTAATACTTGGCTATTAGTCGCTGATGGTTATAATCGCCCGAAAGTAGAAAATTCAGAAACTGAGTTTAAACGCTTCGTGGATTATACAAGCGAAGAAAAGGCTTTTGCAAAACAGAATTCAAATGGTTTGAATGCTATTATACATGATGTAAGTCGTGATCTACAACATCATGTATCAACATGCCAAACTTCAAAGGAAGCTTGGGATAACCTTCAGATCGTATTCGAAGGTAACTCATCAGAAAAGGAAGCTAGACTTCAAACTCTCACTTCTGATTGGGAAAACCTTCGAATGGATGACAATGACACTTTTGAAGAGTTACATATTAAATTCTCCGAGATAGTTAATGCTTTTTTTTCTCTTGGAAAGACTATTTCTGAAAAAGATATAGTGTGCAAAATTCTCAGATCGTGGCCATCTAGATACAAATCTAAGAAACATGCAATTATTCAAGACTTTCACGAAGCACACTCGTTGGAAAGTTAAAGATCTTTGATCATGAATCACAATCTATTCAAGCTAAAGGAATTGCTTTTAAAGCTGCAAAATTTCCAAAAGCTCATGTGGAGAAAGATAGATTGATGAATGATTCTGATGAACTGATTACAGAAGATTCTGATAATGAAATTGAACACTCATTATCATTAATCACTAGACAGTTTCGAGATCTCTTAAAAAAGAGAAATAAGAGGTTTATAAAGATGCTCATTGATCTTCTCGACCCCGTGATCGAGTTCCTATCAAGAACAAAAAGGATCAAGAAGAAGATGATGAATATCAGCCTCAGTGCTTTAAGTGTAAGGGTTTTGGTCATATGGCTAAAGACTGTCCTAATATTTGGAAATACACTGGGAGCAAGACATTAGCTGTAACTCTAGACGAGAGCTCTGATTCATATGATTTTGAAGAAGAAGAAACAACTAATATTGCACTAACTGTTAATTTGATTCCCTCTTCCTCCATTAGTGATTTAACCATTTTAAAAATGGACATGTCTTCCGATGTTGAAAAATCATCTAATGGTAAAGGGAAAAATAAGACAAAGTGTAAAACTGTCTCAAAAACAAGGATTGTTAAAAAGTGCATATGCAACTCCAACCAATCTCAAGAAACTTCGTTAATTCGAGGTAACAAGAAAAGATTTTTTTCATACGATACTAGATCAAGGACAAACTGGTTGTTCTAAATCCCATGAAGAGATAAAATATCATACTAATACCGCCTAATCGGTATTAGAATTGCATCCTCACCTTGTATGCCGAATTTGTGTGTGAGGAAGTAAAAATCAAGGCACTTATGTGTAGATCATGGGAATAAAATCTAGTAATTGAAAATATATTTAAGATATTCGTATTTTTAGGAATATTATATTTTCGGAAGTATGAAAAATGTAAAAAGGTCCTTCTCATTCTCTGGTCATTCCTTATCCGAACTATGAGTCAGGATCCGATGAATTCTTTTGAAAAGGTGCTTGGTCTGAAAGATCTCTTTAAGAATAAATCTGCACCTTCTCTTGATGCTAAGAAACCTAAGAGGAAAATCAAAAAGAGAGATTGGCTTAGCAAGAAGGAAACAGAGAATATGCTGAAGAAAGATCGGTGTATTGAGGTATTGACACACTTTTGTGTTCAATCAAAGACAGAATTACATGTACTTGCAGAATCCTTCACGAAAACATCTCAACTGCAAGAAATTTTGGTCAAGCTACAAGGTTATCTACTTGAAGAAATTCACAAGTTGAAGACTGAAAGTAATAATCTGCCTTCCTCTAGTACCGATATGAAGGATTAAGTTGCTCATAAAATAAGAATAGACTCTTATATGGTAAAAATAGACATCATTCTTTTGATTTATTTCGATTATTGTATAAGGTCTATTTTGAATAAAACTATCATTATTTATGAATAAAATTATTATTTTATAATTTTTCTTGTGATAGTTTCCGATTACATAGCTTGTGCATGAATGTCTATATTTTTGCTATGTATTTTCGGTTTACGGGATGTCTGATTTCGGTTTTCATAACCTTAATATTCGATCTCATATGATGTGTACCCTTATGGTTTGTGTGGCTTTTTGATTTAGCGGGATTAAGTTCTAGCCCATGTTGGTAGGCTTTATCAAAGGATCATAAGGTGTTCCGATTAAAACTTATATGTGAAAAGTCACAATATGTTGAATCAATTTGTGTTTACATGAGTTGTCTTTAGCATAACATTTGTGTTTCGGGTTTTCAACTTTTGCTATTGGCACGCATTAGTTAAAAACCAATTCAACCTTTCTCTGGTAAAGGATGCTTTTGTTGTTGTTCTTTTGTTCTTGCGAGAGGATGACAACAAACTGGGGGGAGTTCTTATTTGAACTTGCGCTTAATGATATATCTTTCTGGGGAGAAGAGGATGCGGAATCTGAGGTAACGAATTTGTTAGTTAATCGTTTTCATGTTTAAGAACAGCCTGTTTATATTGCATATATTTTTCTTTTTCTTAACAAAATTTCGGTACAATTGATATATTCCATTATGATGTGTATGGATGTGTGTGTGTGATCCAATTGTTTCCGGTTAAGAAAAACTGTGTCAATTTATTTAGCTTATTGTTTGGTATCTTCTTTATTGTTGGGTATCAAGTGTTTTTGCTTAACAAAATTTCGGTGCAATTTCGGTGCTATAATGTCTATGTTTGTTTCAATTGCTTCCGGTTAAGAAAATAATTATGCAAGTCAATTTATTTTGGTTTGTATGTATTTTTTATGGCTTAACGAAATACAGGATCATTTGTTTAGTCCAATTCGATTCCAGATAATAGAAACTAAGTTAATTCTGATCTTAGTTAGACTTATCAAATTGAAGGATTCGGTTATTCAAGTCTAATCGAATGCCTTGACAAGAAAAACTAGTTAATTAACCTAGTGTTTTGTCTTGTCTAAAGAGAAAGGTCTAAGTTATTTTCTGAATAATTAGAGCCTGATGAGAGAAATAAAGTTAATTCTGATCTTTATTTTGGTCTTATCGAAACAAGCGATTGTATGTTTACAATCAGTTTAACAAGGGAACTAAGTTTCTTAGTCAATTTGTTAAACTATTAGGAAAATTTATTTGGGCAATAGTTTTCCTTGATAACATATTAAAACTAAATTACTTGTAGTTTCGGTTTTAATATTGGTTATCTAAAGTGGTATGTGAAACCTTCGTGCTTAACTCTTATAGGTTGTTTACAAGTCTTTTATATTTGTAAGATCCGTTCGGTTTGACCTTTATTTGCTCGAAGATCATTGTTTTTTGTTTTTTTACGTTTCAGAAGAACAATTTGCCTGATATTGGATTATCACGTTTTCATCCGAACCTAGTTTATAATGAAGAAGACCTTTAGGTTCAGTTGATTATTTGATATATTACTTTCAGCCGAACCTTATTTATTTCGGATAAAATCTATGTTTGGCTAGTTCGAAAAGCTAGATTAATAGATGAATTCATAAAGGGTTCCACTAAGACAAGGTTCGGCTGATACAATATCTAAACTGCAAGCCGAACCTTTAGCTTGTAAGGTTAGTCTCATATTGGAAATGCATTTGTATAGCCGAACTTATAACTTGTATTTTTACACTACCAAGTTCGGTTGTATCATAGGAAGCCGAACATGATTCTGTAAGTCGCAACTTATAAAAAAAAAAACTAAAAAGTACAAGTTCGTCCAACAACGATTGATGTTCGAATAAGCTGAACGTCAAATAATTTTTTCACACACTTAGGTTCACCTTAGAAATATCAGGCGAACGGTTCTTCCCAAAAATATTCGGCTAGTAATTTTATAGTCGAATCCAACAATGAATATCCGTAGAAGTTTGTAGATTAAAATTCAATTTTTTAGGAATTCAACCTAAAAAATTGAGATTAAACATCTTCTACAACTATACCTGTGAATCTGATTTGAATCACACATTTTGGTCACTTCCAATCACTAAAATCTCGAACACCAAGCTTGTTTTTCACTTTTTTTTTTCCTCTCAAAAACCCTAACTCTTTCACACAATTATGATTTCTCTATTAATTTACCACTAATAACTTAATTTTAATCATTAACATTAAGATCTAATCATTAACACTAATTAAGTAAGGTCATAATTGTCATTATAAAAAAACGGTGGATAAGGGGTGATGAGTTTTTTTACATAGTCACCATATTTTGACACCATTTGGTATGCCTCAAAACAGGATTTTTTTTTTCAAAATTTCAAAAAGACTATTCTTTAAGACCAGTCCTTTTTTGAAGGAATTTTTAAGCTATACGACCATCTACTCATTGGTTATAAGGGGTGTTCTAACTCCTAATAAAGCACTAAGTTACCCTTCGATCTAAATTAATTTGATCTAATCCACATTTAATGATATTTAAACATAATAGTCCATGAAAACCAAAAAATCAAAATCATCTTAGAAGAATTTTTTCAGATTTGAAAAAAAATGTTCTCCTCTTTTTCCCTCTTCCATAAACGTTTCTCATTGTCAATAAGTTGTCGATTCATAAAAAATTCGTCATCGATTAATCTCAACTCAAAATGCCTCGACGTAAACGGTCTGGTCGAGATATAAATCAACCCCCAAGTTGAAGAAGAACTTGAAGAGGCATCATAAGTGTGGTTGAGCCCGAAATCGAAGCTTTAACTCGCGAACTAAATCTTGATTATTCATGGATGTACATAAGAAGGTATTTTCTGATAAACCCTTTAACTTTTAAACGTTTTTTATTGATAAATTTAGTTGTAATTACCAAATAGGGGTTCAAATAGTAGTTGCAGATGCATGTTCACTGGGAAAATTTGGAAGAAAAAAAAAACTAGATGAGCTAACCGAACCTTAGGAAATCCAAACACCAAGAACAGTTCGGTTATGAGACTTAAAAAAAATATAGACTAGGTAACCGAACTTTAAGGATAAAAGAACCGCAATAACAGTTCGATTATGAGTATATGGATTTTCCTCTTCTCGAACTTTTAGGTTGACTATCACATTGAATTGTTAAGTTAGGAAAAAAAAATCTTGATTTCTTAACCGAACTTTGCATTGTGTATTGTGTTTTGAAGCCGGATTCTTTGATTGATAACCAAACCTTATACATTTTAGTTAAGTATTTTTTTATTTTTTTATTTCTTCTTCTTATGGATAATTTGAAAGTTAAAGCAATAGCTCTAGTGGAAAATTCAAGAACTCCCACTCCTTTCCACTGTTTACATACAGGTGCAAATAAACGTGGTATCAAAATACCAAGTAAGGGGGGATGTTACTGGGAATAGTAAACTGTGATGTGAACCAAGAATTTGGTAGTTGAGTATCAGACATCACCCATGAAGACTGAAGATCGACAAAGACATTTGGAGAACTTCTGTATCAGATATGTGGAGAATGAAACGTTCCATTTTACTAACTTTCTTACCATTCTATCCTTCTGAGACGATATTGTATGACTTTTAGTATATTTACAAAGAAGAAGTTCCGAGTCAAGCTTGTCTTGTTAAAAATCTCGAAATATGATTCTAAGTAAAGATGTTCAACGATCCTTAACAATATTAGTTATAAACAATTTATTCTGTGAATTAATTTGTGGATCGATTGAAAATTTTCCACGCAAATGATTTCATCATGCGGGAATGTTTCAAATATCATAAGAGAGAAATATTGAACTTTCAGATATTTCTACTCATGATAGGTTGGCGAACCAGTTCGGAAACCATAAATATCTGAGTTTCAGAAATACGGGAGGGTTGGCGAACCAGTATGCAAACCGCAAGTTCAGTTGAAGACTGTTCACGAACTGTTGTTAACTGAAATTTAAAAGTTGCTATTAAAGGCTAGCAGTTGACGAACCAGGTACACGAACCCTGGTCAACTGAGTTTTGTAGTCTTGTAGGGTTGGCGAACCCGGTTCACAAACCGTAGCATCCTGACTCGTGAGCAATCCTAACGGTTCACGAACCGTTGTACCAACTGTCCCAGTTTAAGATTTTGGTATATGCTCAAAGACTTATTTTTTTAAATATGTTTAGCATTACTAGAACTCTCTCGAACACTTCTAAGACTTCATTGATCACTCAAACACTTATGTGTGTGCATCATGATTAAATTCTTAGGTGTTTAAATGAACGTCAAATTGCTTTAGTTCTTTGGCATACTTACCAAACCGAACAATCATTATACACGGTTCTAGGACCGGTTCCTAGTGTATATTCTTCTATTGTATTTTCAAGACCTAAAAGTGTTTGTTTGATTCTCAAGTTATCTTAGATTAAATTATAAGAAACCCCTGGCCCATGAAAATCTATGAATAGAGATGCTCTTTCAACTGGGAAAATCAATCCCTGACACTTTGTGTCCTATTTGATTATAGAGTCGTCCTCTATAGACATAAGTTTCCCCTGAGAAACATAATTAAGTCTACGACTAAAAGACTTCGCTTTGGGGATTCGTGAATCCAGGTCCGACTATCTTTACCTTGATGGTTCGTATATCCTGATCTTGCTTTTCTGTTATTGAGGTTTTCGTAATCTCTTTTAGGAAAGATAGATAGTAATCACAAAGTTTTTTTCGCCTCAGACTTTGTGATTCCTATAGATAGGTATCTGTAAACTGATCTTAATTGATCTTTTGAAGATTGTTCTTGAGAGGTGGTTAAGAATCAAGGCTGCTTTTCGTGAGTTGTAAGTTCCAGATTTGTGAAGTTTGTTAGCTTTGTCTATCGCAAACAGATTTCCTCACCTTAAACTTTGATCTAAACGGAAATCAAATAGGCTTATTTGTTAGAGGAATATTGGTATCAAAAGTCTTCACTTAGGTTGAAGAAACTCTTAGGCTGTAAAGGACGTCAGCTAAGGGAATGAATTGCGTAGAGCCTTGCGAGGTTCAAGAGACCTATTGAGCGCGACTGTAACTGAATCGCTTGGAGGGAGGATTTGGTCTCAACTACATTCCAGTCCAAAGTTTGGATAGTATGCTAGTTTCTGTAGCGTCTCAATACAGTTTGGTGTTCAAATCTGGACGAGGTCCCGGGGGTTTTCTTCTATTGTGGTTTCCTCGTTAGCAAAACTTCTGGTGTCTTGTATTTTTTCGTTTTCCGCATTATATTGTTTATCTTTATAATTGGTTTTACAAAGGTTTGTACGTATTCAATCTAAGTATATACATCCGCTTATTGTAATCGATTACGAGACTAGTTTCTTGTAGAATTTGTATCTTGAAAGATAGATAACAAGTTTAATAACTTGGCAGAATTCCGATTGAATTATTTGGATATGCCTAAATTGATGTTGGATATTGATTTTTGAGATCGTCCAAGTACTCTGCTTAACAATAAGGTTACAGACTCTAAGTCTATATACATATTGATTGATTAAGGTTTGAGATATAAACTTTATATACATATTGTCAAGGATCATTCAATTGGTTTACTTGCAATTGTATTAAGCTTTGTCCATACAGGTTGTCGAATGAAAAAGTTGGGTGTGTACTTGATACACCTTGCTTCCCAATGTAGGCTGTGACCGGTTTTACCTTATAAAATAATCAGGTAGGGATCGTAACTACCTTATAAAAATAATCAGGTAGGATCAGTCACGCCTTGACTTCCGATATAAGTAGGGATTGGTTATACCTTGTCATCTAGTATTGGTCACCTAGAAGATATTCAATAAAGAACCGGACCAATACATTCATTGATTTCCTTTCGACTACGAAACAAGTTTGTATATGTACTTCCTTTAAACAATTTATAAATCATTGTTTCCTAGGATGAAATCAACACCAATATCTTACACATAATCAAGTAACTAAATACATAAATTATGTTGATGTCGTATTTAAGAAATCCAAAAGATAAGCGTTATACTTCGTAATTCAATACGACCAATTACGATAACTTCGCATGTTATGTTTTCAATCGTAAAAGACTGGAAAGAAACAAGATAGAAATGGAACAAGTCAAGTCTGTAGTTACTAACCTCAAGCTAAAGGAAAATGTCTTTGTTGTCTTCAATCCATCTTCAGATCTTCGTGAGTAACCGGAGCACCATATTTCTATTGTTTCTAGCCTAACCTAACGAAGTTGACTCTAGTTCACATATTAAATGACTTGAGTTTTGGAACTAAATATGACAACCAAACTTGACATACCAACGCTTGGTGGGTTTAACCGAGCAATGCTCTAAGAATTCATGTAGTACTTATATATGTTCAACTTTCTGAGGATGTGGAGGCATGATTCGTGCTCAAAACTCGTTGTTCTTGTTCTTTCCCATTCCTCTCGAATTTTTTCGTTGCTGCAGTTTAAACGTATATAACTTAGCTATTACAACAAATTGATAAAAGATATATAAAAAATCAATTAAACAATTTGCAATGCAACTTATCATAGCGACTTCAGTATCACCGCTTGCTCTCTGTCGGTTCATTTGCATCATCAAAGCTACCGAACTTTTCAGGTCTTTGCTAATTATACCAAAACGGCTTGACAACCCAGAAGCATCACGGTTTTTTGGACTCCCAGTTTCCTGACTAAATTCTGTAAAAATATTCCCACAAAAGCGCTTATGTGGATGTTGAACACCATTGATTGGATCAGTCGTATGTGCTACATAATCTCTGCAAATAGCTTTATCTTCATCCAGACTGTACTTTGGACCGCAAACTTTTTGTGATGTAGTATTTTGTGTTTCTGATGAGCTTGCCATTTTTGTGAGAGTTTTTTTTCTAAAGATACTGAGATTTGGATTATGAGATTGAAAGATTAAGATTAAATTGAAATTATAAGAAGTTATTGGTGTAAAAGGTGATTTTGGAGTTGAAATTGGTTCGATTTATAGGGAGTGGAATTAGAGATGTTGGATGAGACTAGCCGTTGCCGGCTCAATCTAGAACGATCATCTCAATGTGAGATGAGACTCACCTACATTTGTGCCGCTACTCGGCTCAGTTGAGGCCGACCGGCCTTATGTGGGGCAGGCGTTTGAGGTTGAGACGTGATGGACAACCACTTTCATTTGAGGGTTTGTCCGTCCACTTTACTGTTTTGCCGGTCCTATTATACGGGGTAAATGGAAAAATTTGTGGACTTGCTCATTGAGGAAATATTCATCGCTATCTCCACAAGTGACGAAAGAACATTGATGGGGGAGTTATCTGCACAAGTGGTTGAGCTTTCTGTGATTATAAATGTATTTGGTAGGGTTCATTTGGTCAGAATCCCTAGTTAGCAAGTAAACTTTCTCTCTTGCTAGGAAGCACCTATGGACACAGACACAACACGAACACCCATACCGGCATGTCGTGCTTCACAGCTCTCTTGGGATCATTTTTTGCTCTCCCTCTTGCAACTTTGCTCTTCAACAAAAGTTGTTTTTAAACAAAAAAACTCGAAACATGGAAACTAACTTTTGAATAGCTGCCACGCAAACACTCCCGGGACAGTTGCATAAAAGTGCTGCATATACCAAGTATTCCACCCAACATATGGCGGTTTGATAGTTTGGATCAACACTGCTTGGCAAGGTAACAAGATTTATGGTTACGTACTACCGTTGGAAGCGAGTTTGCAATGAACTCAGCAAGACAAGAATTAGATGAGCATATGAGGAGGAACCTAGAGGAATTCATCAACTCTGCATAAAAGCAGAGAGTACCAGGACTTTGCCATGCAAATATAAAGAGTTCTTCAAAACACCGCAATTGAACAACATGGAAAACCCTCATTCCAGTGAACTGTTCAACTTCCAATTTCTGCACATTAATCAGTGACTAACACCATGTTACTACACAGTCTGCCTAGAGACTGCCATATGAACAAATACGGATCAGCATTATGTTACTCATCTCTTAAAAGTTGCAGACCAACTGTGGCAACTATGTTCTAATCTAAACTACAGGGATCACAGATTCATCTAATCGTTCTCCGCCGGGAGATCAAGGAAATAACTAACTGGCCCATGCATTAATGCTATTACATACAAACACAATAATGCTACTATAACAGACTGATGCTTAAAATTGAAAAAAAAAAATCAGGAGAAAAGATGACAACGTTCTTAATGTTCTGAGGTACCCATATTAAAACATTCTCTATCATCTTTGTCATTATGAGAATGTGTGCTCTTGCAAACAACAATTGTATTTAAGCAACACTAACTTGAACAAAAGGCATTCACCGAGAGAAAGATAAAATACCAATAGACTCAATATTTGTGAAATCAGGAACCTATATGAAATGATATTTTCAGTCGCCATATTGTTTTCTTGCTCAAACTTGATCTATACTCCAAAAATTTTGTAAAAATATAACATTGTTTTCCTTTACAAAATAAGAACAGAAACATTTAGAGACTGTAAGCATAAACAACACTATATAAACTATAAAATCAAAGCATAAGAAGATCAGAAAGGGGTTATGTATTGCTCTTCCCGAAAAAGAGAGGGGATTGAAGATTTATACTCCTTCAAAGAGGTTAAACCTTCAATGCCACTTGATCTTCCCATGAAATTTTTCTCTTACCAGGCCGACTCGACCCGTTCATTACCTCCCTACAAACCAACATGTTTGCATCACTAGGATGTTGCTGTTGCTGTTCTACTCTGCGTGAATAACTCCTCTTAGGTTTTTTCTCCATTCTCATAGGAGGTTCCGGATGATGACTGACATAATAATCCCCAACATCATCTTCCCCATTCTGCAATTCAACTGAACAAATAAAAAAAAAAGAACGGCACAAACAATTAAAAGTACAGAGAAAGTTTTACTAATTACCGAAATCTGATTCAAATCCAATACTGGAGAAGGCTTGGGCATCCTGTAAGATTCCTTATGACTCATAGGAGCCTGTGATCGTACTAGATCTCTGTCTATCCTAGGTGTGTTAGGAGACTGGCTTCTCATCAAGAATTTGTATCTTCGCCTCAAGAAACTACAAAATCCCAAATAAGAAAACACAAGCATCATCAAGCTGTCCGAAATACGTTAACAACACAAACATGATCCGATCTTTCTTGTCCTCAAAAACCACAAACAAACAATGATTTTGTGTGTTGTTATTCCTAGGTTTTGTTGTTGTTGTTGTTGTTTTTGCCAAGAAATTAAAATCAGAGCAACATAATTAGGAATTTAAGAAAAAACACATACCGAACTTCAGCCAAAAGGGTTAGTTTCCTCTGCTTATCTTTATGCAATTTCTTCTTCATGGCATCAGTTTCCTGCAGATATAGAAGAATAAAAATATAATCAATTTTGATCTCAAGATATAAAAATAACCCTAAATCTAAAGATCTAAGAGAAACCCATAGATTACCTTTTGCAATTCATTGAAATCCTGAATCAAACTTTGATGTTTATTAAACCTATTTCTTGATTCTTCGTCATAAGAAAAAGGGGATGAAGACGATTCAAAAGAAACCCCTTTCATCTTCCTCTTCAACATCTCAACAACAATAGAAACCACAGAGATCTCACAGATAAGAAGAGAGAAGATATGTAAAAAAGAAAGATAAGAAGAAAGAAGAATAAATAATGATGTGGGGGTTGAAAAGAAGAAACTTTGATATGAAGAGAGAAGAAAGAAAGTGATTTTTGGGAGGTTGCAGCAGAAGGGTATTTGTGAGATATTGCTGTTGTTGTATTATCTATTATTAATAAATGGTTACCTCCTCCTCTTCCTCCTCCTCCTACTAGTAGTAGTATCATATTCATAGGGTTTGGTTGGAAGACATTGGAAGATAACATCTTTCCTTGCTTTCCTTTGTTTTTGTTTTTCTTTGTAACATAATAAATTTTGGTCCAGCTGGGGCCATCGTCATTTCTGTAGACAAACGCCAAGAGAAGATTATTAAGAAAAAAACTAAAGAAAAGGATCTGTTTGTGTTAATTGTGATGGCTGGTTGGTTTTGGGTTTGTTTGGTTGGGTGGACTTTGTCTGTCGCCTGTGTATTTGTTTTAAGAGAAAGACTCTTCTTTTCTTTTGCTTTTGATGGGGGTGTTTGTGCGTCTATCAATTCACATCTTTCTTTCTCTCTCTGCCTAAAAACTTCATCTTTTTTTCTTTCTTCTGAGTTTTGGTATTCCTATGGTGGTTGGTCTTACAGAAATACCCTTGTTTCTCATGAATCAGACTTTTCCTTGTGCATCGAACATTCAACCAATGGTGACACTCATTGATTTTGACTACTTAATGTGGAAGAAAGAAATTTCATTTCTGTTCATCATTAATGGAAGGTAGAGACTGATTCATGGGCTAGTGGTGGTGCTGGTTGTATTTACTAATGGAATTATTAATTACTGTTTTAAGTGTACTCTAAATTTTTAATTAAGAGTACTTTAAAAAGTTTAATAGCACAAAAAAGGGTACATGGAGGAGGGGTATCTTAGTAAAAGAGATGCTAAAAATGGGATGATTGTTATTTTTTTACAGACAAAAGTTGTTAGTGAAGAGAAGGGAAGGACAGGGTCTCTGTTCTGTGGATGATCGATCAATGGTGCCATTTTTCTCCCTGTGTAAAACTTGTTGCTGTCATGACTCATCACTTTCATCATGCCTTTATTATTAAATTTAATTTCAGGTACAACGATGAGACTGAGAGAGAGGCCTTGGCTCGGCTCGGCTTGGCTCGGCTCTATCTTGAATGCCTTTAGTAGAGGGTTACTTTCACAATTTATAAAGGGATACCAGTATTATAGGACAAATATATGTTAACAGATCCTGACTGTCAGATCGCTGAATTGGTATCATCCCCATAAATAGTGGTATCCCCTTTATAAATCATGGTTACTTTAGACAAGAGTCATTCAACTCTTATAACAAATTTTAAGAAAAATGATGGATGGATGCAATAGCTGTTGAACTTGGAACATTGGGTTTGCTACAACAGAGTACAGAGAATGGGTTTGCTACAACAGAGTACAGAGAATACCCCGTAAAAGAACTACACGAAAACCTGCCGTTTCTCAAAATAATCCCCAGAAGAGAAAGGGAGAACCCTCTTGGGAAAATGGTGGGTGCCGGCTGAATGTCATGGGATCCAGTGATAAAAAGTCATGAGAGAGCGTGTTTGTTAGGAATTTTTGTTCCAAGGAAAAACTTTACTACAACTACTCCTGTTAGCGCCATTTCTTCCTTGCCAGTAATCACCTGCCAAGTTAAAAATACAGTAAAAATATATGATTACAAACTGTAATCCAAAAATTTAAGGACTAGATTAGGGTGTACGCTAGTGGAAAAGAAGCATTTGACCATGGCATGAATGAAAGAAGACGATTTCAGGTAGAAAGGGAGGAATTCAAAGACAAAGATAAGATAGAACCTTATCTCGGATCCAGCATTATTAGATACAGCTTCTTTCTTTTTTTCCCTCACCTCACACGTGATTCATGGCCTTCAGGCAAATCATCTCCTGGGGTAACAACAACTTTCTTTCATATTAGTATCCGAACAAAAAGACTTCACCATGTCAAGAACAGAAAAGAGGGAGTAGTGGCAACATGTACATGATTTAGAATGTGAGCACATGCAAGTTATCACGTTAAACCAGTGCAAAACTGTATATTGTTATATGAGAGTATAACTAAGCATATGCCGTTATCTGTTGAACATGTTAAGGCAGGAAAGCACAACTAAAATGAATTATTTCATATAAATGGAGTTCATTCTAATACAAGTACATGATTCTGCTCTCCAGCAGAGATCCGACCAGCATTTACACTTTTAACTAAGGAATAAAGTACATACTTACATTTATGCTTTTACGTATTGAACATGGCATGACACCTGAATCTTACCCAATAGCACGGTTGGCAATTGAAACAGATCCACAGTCTTCTCCAACACCGTGCTTAAAATTTGTCTTCACAGTGATAAGTCTAGGCCACCAAACTCTAAAAAATAGGATCCTACTTTAATTCTTTTGATGGTCAAACACCAAGAAAGTGCGACTGATAAGAGTACCAAAATTATTGGGCACGGTTAGTGTTGCTCTCTCGACTGAACTGACTGAACTAGGTTGAATTCTTCACATCACTCAACCATCTGAAGTACCTAGCGGGAAAATCAATTCATGACAACATAAGTGAATGAACAGATAAATATGCACACAACATTCAAAGTAATGAATGTGAATGATAGATAATTTCAGTGAACGTAGAAATTATCGACAAAATAGAAAGTATTTCAGGATGTAAATAGAAACACTTGGAAGTGGTTTTGAACAGAGATTAGAATTGGTTATCGACAAAATGAGAGAACGAAAGTTGGATTTCAACTGCCCAATAAGGAATAGCATGTAACTATTTCAACTAGAACAAATAGCCAATGTAAACAAATAAAAATATTAAGTACTTACTTCATCTCGAGATTGATTAGGAAGTTGAGCAAATGTCCCTTTATTGGGGATGCAGCCGCCAACCCTCATCTTTTTATAAACTGCATATGCCCGATCAGGATTGTCGGACATGCTATACCCTCGAATGAGAGCATTATATGTGAAAACATTAGGTTCAAGTCCCTGCAGTTGCAGTTCTTCATACATTTCTCCTGCTTCCTCTACCATTCCAACCTTCCCAAGATTGAGTATTAATGAATTATATGTATAGAGATCAGGAAAAATCCCTTTAATCTTCATCTCCTTCATAAGAGTAAAGGCCTCTTTTAACCTCCCTGCTCTTCCGAGTCCATTTATCATCAGATTGTAAGCAACTAAATCAGGTTCAAGGCCAGTAAAGGTTATTTCCTCGAAGTAGTGCATAGCATCAGTCACCCTCCCCACCATGCAGAGGCTTTCCGCAAGAATAGTATACGACTTCAAATCAGGTCTAATTCCTTCTTTCAACATCCTCTTGAACAACTCAATGGCAGTATCGACTTCACCAACTTTTCCAAACCCGTTTATTAGAATGTTATAAATAGCGCAATTTGGTTTGCATCCATATTCCACCATTTCCTCAAAGAACTGCTTTGCTTCCTCGACTCTCCCAGACTTTGAAAGTCCATCTATGATCGGCCCAAAAGTACAAGGAGTTGGAGAGAAGTCTCCACTCATAAGATCGAAATAGTAGTCTATGGCCTCATCTATTTTGTTGCAGTTGACAAGGCCAGAGATTATGATGTTATGAGTGATGGTGATTGGTTCACATCCCTTCAAGAGCATCTCTTCTTTTAGCTCCAGAAGTTTGTCAGCTTTCTCAGTCTTACCAAGGTCATCTAGTAACAAATTGTATGTGGAAACATTAGGATCACAGCCAGCATCTTTCATCTCCCCAAACAGGCTCCAAGCTAACACAGAAAATTGATCTTGAAGCAGACAATCAATTAAAGGATTATATGATTTAAGGGTTGGTGAAACTCCATATTCCTTTGTGAATTTCTCAAATACTTGATAAGCATGGAGGGAATTCTTAGGTTTCAAATATCTAATTATAACAGAAACCAACGAATCATCCTCACAAAGCTTAGCTGACACCACTAGTTCAGCAAAGCGAATGGATTCGTCGATTTCAGCTTCACCTAAAATTCCACTCATGAGAATTTCCCAAGAAGACTTAGTGGCTTGGTGCTCAGCCTGAAGGAAAAATTTCTCGGCGATTTTCAAACCATCTTCAATCCGCCGGTGTTTAACCATAAAAGGAAGGAGAGTGCACAAAGTTATCAAATCAGGGGAAACAATTTTTTTCATCTGATGGAAGATCCAGAAAGCAGCATTAACCTTATCTTCTTTAACTAAACCATGTATGATTGTGTTGTAAGTAGAAACATCAGGTCTACAATCCATTTCCGACATTTTACAAAGCAATTTCAAGGCCATATCTACCTCACCAGCCTTGCAAAGACAATCTAGAAGAGTGTTAAATGTCACTGTGTTTGGAGAGCAACCGTTTGAATCCATTACTTCAAATAATTCTATGGCTTTTTTTATTTTACCTTCCTTACCTAGCCCTGATAATAAAGTATTGTAGGTTACAACTGTAGGAGCAAGCTTCATCTCCTTCATTTTAAGAAACATATTCCAAGCGTCGTCTACCTGGTCCCCTTTGTAAAGCACGTCTATCAACGAATTCATTGTAATCTCATCAGGATCGCACCCACATTCAATCATCTCAGAAAGCAACTTTACAGCTTCATCAACTTTACCCGCCTTGCTGTAACACTTAATCATCATATTGTAAGTTATAGAATCTGGAGCAGGGCCACTGTTCTTTAGCCCATGAAGAACATCCTTTGCCGAACCAACTTTACCCAACTCTGCAAGACTATACAAGTAAACATTGCAAGCAACAATGTTAGGAACAATTCCCTTATTCTTCATCTTCTCAAAGGCCTCAAGAGCTTTACCAGGCTCCCCATTCTTGCCATAGTGGTCTATGAAGAGGACATATGTATATGCTGTGGGTTCAGGACTCTGGGTTTCCATGTGGGAGAACAATTCCAATGCTTCATGCAATCTATTCACTCTCAAAAGGCCACCAATTATTGTATTGTAAGTATGTAGATTTGGTAAAATACCTTTGCTTCTCATAATATCCAATGTGCCAAATGCTTCGTCAGTCTTCCCGCCTTTGCACAAAGCATCAACGAGTATTGTAAAGGTAATCACATCAGGAGAATAACCATCCGCTTCCATTTGGCGCCAAAACTCTTTTACGGAATCCAAATCCCCACAATCGCTAAACTTGTTCAGCAGCGTGATATAAGTTACCCGGTCAGGTTTTTGATTGATGGATCTTTTCATTTTTAGGAACAATTCCTTGGCGTCATTGGTTCTTCCTGCATTGCAAAGAGCATCAATGAGAACAGTATAGGTAACTACATCAGGCCCACACCCTTCCTCTTCCATCCTTCTCAAAATTCCATACGCATCGTCAATTCTCCCTTCCCGGCCGAGGATCCTAATACATATAGTGAAGGTATAAATATTTGGTCTCAAACCCAAGCTTTCCATCTCTTCCAATAAACCCAATACAGTCTCAGTATCTCTTAGCTTTCCTAAAGCTACCATCAGCGCGGAATAAGTCTTCAAGCTTGGTTTAAGACCCTGAGAGACCATTTTTCTATAGACCTCCAAAGCTTCTCTACGATACCCGGATTGAATGAGAAAATGAATCAACCCATTATAAGAAAAAGCATTTAAAACGAAACCAGCACTACTCATTCGATCAATAGCATGAGGGGCTTTGCGAATACCTCCCCTTATATTAAGACCCTTCAAAATTGTCAAGAAAGTTTGTAAATCCCTCCTAATAATCTGTTTCTGCATTAAATCAAACACAACAGCCATGTCTTCCACTCTTCTGTGAACCCTCATGAATTCAAGCATATAGTTACATGATACAGTAGTATGAACAATATTAGGTTGTTGTGCAACAGATTGAAAATAAGACAAAGCCTGAACTGGATCAGACATAGACTTAAGTACCCTAATAACCTCCTCATCAGAACGCCACCCACTACTTGTTGGTTTCCCCTCTCCCATTTCCAATGAACTTTTCACTAAAAACCCACAAATACCTACTTGTTTTCTTCTAGATTTCTTCTTCCAATTTCTTCCACTACTAGCATTAGCATACCCATCTGTTAAAACCTTCAAATTCTCAATTTTTCTTCTTTTCATAAACTGATGATACTCATTTGCGAAAGGACTTGGTTTGAAATCATATTGAACAACACTAAACCTTAAATTACATGTACACATTGATGATGATGATGATGAAGCTGATACCTCTAACAAACCAAAATTGCAACAAACAAACAAGTATATTAACTAATAAGAATATCCAAACTCATTCATATTATCCCTTCAAATACAAAGAAGAAAACCTTCCTTACTTATCTGTGTTTCTGAAAAGGTGACACCTTTCTCCTCCTTCTTCCTCTTCTTCTACAGGGTGAGCGAGTGGTGACAGTAAGTTATTGGAGTCCTTGATTCTTTTCTTTTTGGAAGAAGATAATAGGAAAGCAAATATCTTTGAACGAGGGGGTATTATGTAAATAATAATGAAATGGAGGGTAATATCCAGAAAATAGTAGAATATTGAAGTTTATAGATTCACCACCTCACCCCCTCTCTCCGATATTGATATCTTCTTGGTTTGGTACCCTTCATTCTAATGGCATCAACTACTGCTATTACTGGTTCTATCTCTCATCTCCACAGACAAAATGACGTGAAAAGTCCTACCTTTTCTTCAGCTTCTCTATGTAAAGCTACTACCTTTACTCCTTTTTTTTTCTTCTTTTTTTTCTTCCTTTGAATGTTTGCTTTTCATTGTAAAGTTTATCTGTTTGAATTATGAATTTAGGGTTCATCTTATGTTAAAAATAACATCATATATGTACTAGGGTTTTGTTTCTTCAACTATGATAGAAAAATTAGTTTCAATCTTTCAAATGCTAACTACACACATTTAGGGGTTGCTGGAATTGTGGTTTTTAGATTGACCTGGTTAGGTATTATTAAGAGTTATTAGGGTTTAGATCTATGTCTATTTGGGTGTAGAACATGATAACCTAGAAAAATAGAGGTTTGGTTTGTTGTTAATGAATAATAATGTTGGCTCTTCAACAACTTTAACAAAATCAATGGTGGCTATGATTAGGAGGAGAAGTCTGAATTATGCATTCTTCAACGAAATAGGGTAAGCTCTACGAACAATTATGAAGATTTACTAGTGACATAGTTAAGGAAATATATATCTGACACTCCATTTTGCATAAAGTCTTTCCAACCATGAACTTGAGGTAATCAAGTGATGAATTCTTGCAAGAAATTGGGTTAGATATCATTTATTTCGTTGCCACCAATTGCACAAAGCCTATAGTAATCATTATATCGCAAGGAGGGTCGCTTATTGGATGACGATCTTGTTTAGACAGACAGTTGTGACAAGATGAACACACATCTGGTTCTCTACCACAACTTCAGTACCACTGAACTACGAATATATCATCATAAGTATAAAGCATACGTACACTTATTGGAGGTACTTGTATGATCAATATCAAGTTAATTTTTTTTTGTGTGGAAACAAGTGGGTGTGTCTAAACAATTTTACCTCCTCTTCGTCTTTTTCGTCCTCACTCCCTTGTTCAGTCACTCAATGATTTGTACCATCTGTTATACATTAACTTCCACTATATTGCTTAAGAATTCCCCTGTATGTTTTACACTTATGACTTGTAACTTTATACTCCTTTCAGGTAACAAGGTAAACCTAAAGACCAATTTAGTTGGTATTCCAACTTTATCACTGCCTGGTAAGAAACTTGGGAATACTCGGCGAACTCTTCGTGTCTACAGTTTGTTTGGAGGAAAGAAAGATAATGGGAATGCTGATGATGCGCCTGCAAAGGTGAGTCATAGTATCATTTTTTAATAGATGAAATATGTGTTTCCTGTATCAGTGAATTAAAGCATACTTAATCCACTGAAATTCTAGGTCTGTTTCATGTTTTGTTTCTTATTGTAGGCAGGAATTTTAGGTAACATGCAAAATTTGTACGAAACTGTAAAGAAGGCACAAATGGTTGTCCAAGTTGAAGCAGTGCGTGTGCAGAAAGAACTTGCTGTGTATGTATTATTTACCTAACCTTTTGTCGTTCTTCAAATGGCTTTTCTGTTGGTATTTAGAATCACTAACTGGCTAAGTTTTGGTTTCCATTGTTTTTACAGAGCAGAGTTTGATGGGTACTGTGAAGGTGAACTGATAAAGGTATGTCTTAGGTCATATCACAAGCCTTTCGTTAAGTTCTGATACACTAGCTTAACTCAAGGGCTTACTTTCTATCCCTAGGTAACACTTTCTGGAAATCAGCAACCTATACGCACTGAAATCACAGAGGCTGCAATGGAGTTAGGAGCAGAAGTAAGTAGAGTGTTTTTGTTTACCATTGTATTTCTAATTATAGTAATGTTCTAATTATTCCTTCGTTTTCGTTTGAAATCTTTTTTTTTAATAGCACCATAGATTCAACTCACCAACACATCGGAGTCAATATTCCAACACATCTGATCAAAATTTATAAACCTTGATGTGGAACTTTTAGTGATGTTCATTGTATCATTCTGTTTGTGCAGAAGCTCTCACTTTTAGTTACAGAGGCATACAAGGACGCTCACCAAAAGAGTGTTCTGGTAAGACTTAAAACCCCGTCCATAGAAGAATAAGAACTTCTCGTTTATGGTGTAGGTGAACTAAAATTCTGGGTCTGTCCAATATGTTTTTCTGCAGGCAATGAAGGAGAGGATGAGTGATCTTGCGCAGAGCCTAGGAATGCCACAAGGTTTGAGCGAAGGATTAAAGTAATGCAAAGAAATTAGAATTCATAGTTTTGCAGCAATGTGATGTTGTTGGTGAAGTCAGGGAATTGGGCTGCCATACTCTTCACTTTTGTATACTAAAACTAGCTGGCCGTTCTTGATCATGCTCTTATAATCTTTACCAATTCCAAGGGGTAGTTTATTTTTATTGATCAGCATTTTTGTCTGTACGGTTTTATTTATTCCTTGGTAGTTAAAAAATCTTTGTTCATGTTACTAAACAACCAAATGCTATTAGAGCAAGATCTGAGATACAGATTCACTGCAGTTCACTCCCTGTCCCTTACAAGTAGCAATAACCAAACCTCAATATCAGCCACAAAAGAACTATATGACCTATTGAAAGTTTAGGCCACTGATTTCGGGTCACTGCTAGAAAGAGTTGTTGGGCCATAAAGCTGTTGGCATAAAAGAGTTGCTAGATTCTTATTTACGCACTTGGGCCAAGCACTACGGTTGGTGTTTTCGCTCGGCTATGGCTCAAGTATAGCGAAATCTAACTACTTGGTGATTCCGCTTGGCTATGGCTTAAGTATAGCCAAATCTACCCACTATGGCCCTCTGCTTGGCTTTAATGTGGCCATTTTGCTTCGTTACAAAGAAAAATGGGTGAGATGGGTGAGATCGATCTCACTTTGTAGCTAAATGATCGATTTTTGTGGGTTTTTTTTGTTTTTTTTGTTTTTGTTTTGAGGATAGTGAGTTTCCGTATTCGAATTTTCAGGATTAACCAATTTTTACTACTAATTTTTCACTTTTTAGCTCTTTTATTTTATTTAAAAGAATTTCCCCATTTTATCTCCTTTTCTTTCTCTTGATTTTTTTTTTACCCACAAATAATACTTAAAAATCAACTAAATTTTTTTTTGGAAAAATAAAATAAAAACAATAACACATTTTTCGTTTTGAACTATTTGCACGGAAACTGGGTTTCCGTCTATGCCGCTAGTGATCAGTGACGGAGCTATGTTTGTACTTGTGAGGACAGTTGTCTTCCCTAGTTTTAGGGAATTAGCAGATTAGTTAGGGAATTTTTAGGTCTTACAAAAATTGTCCTCCTTGATTTTACGAAACTTAGAAAATATTTAGGAATATTATGAGAAGATCACTAATTCAAGCTTTGGTAACATAAAATTTTATATAGTTATCGGAGTTTATATGAGAATACTTAGGAACATTACTAAATTAATTTCTAGTCAAACCATTTTGAGTTGTGCCGTGACGAGGTCATCCCCGTGAAAGCTTATATAAGGGTGCACCTTTTAACCCTTGGATCTTATATCATGGACATCTCGAGAACGTAATTAAAATATGATGTATTTCCTGATTATTATATTTTCTTCTCTGAAGAATTGTCGCAAGTCAGGAGATAAGCGAGGTTTAGGCTTTGTGAAACCTGATGTGACTCAGAACTACTCAGATAAGATTAAAGATGTTGGTTCATGTATGTTCTGTGATTCTCACAATCATTTTCAACATACATGTACATCTTTCAGGAAAAGTTTAAAAGTTGCGAGTAATCTTCATAAGAAAGCTGAACAACTGTTTACTTCTCTAAAAGGGTGTACAAATCTAACAAGAAATCCTAAACGGGATAGCAGTGTTAGTATGAGAGCTTTTGCTCTAAAATCAACATCGCCCTAAAATCATCTCGATGTAAAATTGGATCCAGACCTGTATGTTTTCTTTCCTTTTCATAAATTGGAAGTTGAGGCAATACATTTGGACATAAGAGCTCCTATGTCCATAGCCTCGATCATTGATGCACTCTGAGAGGTGTGGACTTCATTTACCTTTTCAATATAATGATCATGTTCTTCCAGGGAAACAGATTTCTTTCCCACTATCGTAATCTTTCTATCAGCAATCTAAAGATATAAAGGAAATCATAAATTGAGGTTGGTTTACTGGTCACTTTGTATGAAGAAAACCAAAACCATCACATGATGTTTAATATCTAAAAATTAGAGAAAGACAGTTGTTATAGGTTTTTCCCCGTACTCAATCCCTCCAAAGCCCTCACTTACCAAGTTCATCAAGGAATCTTCTCCCATAGTTTTAAAAACATATTTGAATCAAAAAGAAAACCCACGTCTAGGTCTAGGTTTTTAGTGAGCAAGAAGGGCAAAAAAAAAAATCTACATATTTATGACTATGTAGCAAATTTAATTAAATATAAGGATGAGATGAAATACAATAAATATAATAAAAATATTTTAATTTTCCAGATTTAGTCTCGGGATGTGTATATATCATATCTAAGGGTTATGAAGTGCACCCTTACAAAAGCTGTCACGAGAGTGACCCCGTCACAGCAGGACTCAAACCATTTTACCAATTCTTTGGTACCTTTTAAAGCCACTAATTACGTAGAAATCCCAAAAACAATCAGGTCGTCGCATTTCGTACAACACTGTTAGAATTTGTGGTGCATATTTCTTGGTTTCGTCACTGAGTGAGGTGCACCTTTACTCTCATTTCGCTTGGCTACATTTAAGCTATAGCCAAATGAAACACCCAACCATAGTGTTTGACCATACACTTGCACATAATTCATATTTTACTTTTTCTGGTTGCATAGGTTCTTAATTTACATCTGCGATCATGCATGTATCATGTTCTCCAAATACCCGCAACCATGTATATGCATGTACTCTCACTATAAGTGGAACATCTACAAGTGAAAACCCTCAAGTTTCCTCAAATTTGTTTGAATACCCGTGAAAAGACGAGGGTACCCAAATACACCACAATCTTTAATTTATCCACCTATAAGTCCTCTTACAGAAAGTGATTGTCTATGGAAAAAGTCGAGACAATACTCCAAATCGGTATTCACACTTTGTGTGATCGTCTATGGATACAAGATCGAGACAATACAACAATCAAAGTGTGATTACTTGATAATAGGTTCGGACTTAACCAAACTCTATAGGATCACTATCAAGTAATACGGAGTTAATGTTTGTGCATTTTACTTTTAATTATAATAAACAATTATAATTGCGAAAATAGAAAAGTAAAAGACACAGCAAGATTTTGTTAACGAGGAAACCACAAATGCAGAAAACCCCCGGGACCTAGTCCAGAATTGAATACTCTGAGAATTAAGCCGCTATACAAAATCTAACAAACTTTGTATAGTTGATACCAAGAAACTAAACCTATAGTTCACCTAGTTTCTTCAATATCCCTGCGCTTCCGACATTCAATAAGTGCACGCACTGGAACAATTCCTTTGGATCGTATTCCAAACAGTAAAGGAACAACAAATCTGTTTGGTAACAACTCTCTTGATTCTTTCAGATGAAGATATCTCAAGTCATAAGCAAAGGCTCTTCTGTTTAACCAATAAACTCCTTTGCCTGGTTAGATCAATCTATCCAAAAACTACTGAAGTAGCAGAGTTTAGATTTGCAATCAATCAATATAGAATCAAACAAGAAACTATAAGGTGATGCCGATCTTACACAACTAATCAATCGAATAAATCTGATTCTAGTTGGATCCCAGACGATCAAGGTTTGTGCACACCCAAAGATATAAAAACCAAATCAGAAATCTTCTTTGTTTTCAATTCTTCTTTAATCTTCAATAAACACCTGCACAACACCACTTGAATCTTTTGTGATCAATCACGCACATAACGGAGTCTGTTAACAATGGATTATCACAAGACGTCTTTAGATCTACAAACAGTTCTAAAGATCCCGTCGACGCTTCGATCTAGTTTGAGTGAATCTTATATCAGAAGTGAAGATTCTCAAGAATAAACAAACTAGGTACAATCAAAGTTCAACAACCGTTAGTCAATCAAATCAATCGAAAACTAAAATAAACTGCAATTATCCAGTTTCCCACCAACGGTACTCGTAGATCGCTTTTTGATCCCACAGAAGTCTTTAAACGAGCGGTCGTAAGAGATTTCGCCTAATTAGGGTACTTTCCTCTCCGAATAGACGGCTCCACCAGAAACAACAAAAAGATGAAGTTTGCCTTGCTCTTAGGATAGTTTGCTCGAAATGCAAACTTGGGTATTTATAGACCAAGGATGTTTGGACACCAAGGAATTTCCAAAACCGAATATTCTTAAGATATGCAATAAATGCCCAAATCGGTTTTTATAATTCCTGGAAATGCTTTGTCCAATATTTCCGAAATCTCACTAGAAAATCTCCAATTAGTAAATGCACATTACCAATTTTTATTTTCCAGAGATATGTATTTAATTGCGGGTAATTAAAAGCATATAAAACTAACAACCTTAATTAAAAGATTCTTAATTTATTTCGGTCCGGGATCTCCTTGAGTAATTAAGGAATATATTTGAACAATAAAAGATAAGAGTTATTGAACATGTTCAAAGTATGTCGATATCTTTTCTTTGTAAATCCTTTTTCATATTTACAATCTTGGAATCGATTATACCACACTTCCAAACAAGTTTAAAATTGGCTCATCTATATTCCAAGAACAACTATGTGATTGATCAAATATCAATACACTAATCATGGGTTTACGGTTCTACCAAACACAGGGATCGGTTCTACTTTAATATGGTTACTGGGACCGGTTACATCAGTTACCAAGATCGGTTATATAAATTACCAGGACCGGTTACCATATTCTCATGGTATTACAAATATTGATGGAAGAAAGGATGAACTTTTGTTTACAAAGATTAAAGTCTATTATATGTCATTGTGCAAATAGTGATGAACAATAGAATGAATCTTTATTTATTCCGTAGTATTGATCTTCCCTAATCCATATCTTTATGTAAATATTGTGCGGCTCCGTAAGTTCTCTTATGTGAGCATTTCCGATTAAATTAATCATGGGTTCTCTTGTGGTTAATTTAATTGAGATTTTTGGATACAAATTCATGTTTCATGTTATTTTTTAATGTCCAAAGAAATCCTTCTTTTCTTGTTAAAGTAAGGTCGCTCTTGTTGTTCTTTCGGAATGACATTTTATGGGGGAGAGTTCTTAATTGAACTTGTGCTTAATTGCCAAATCTTTGTGGGGAGTGCGGTTGTGGAATATTATAGGGGTTATCTTGTATCTTTATAAACTCCTTGATGGAAATTTCATTAGGATCCCACTAATTTTCGTACCTTTGTCAATTTTATTGACAAAAAGAGGGAGAATTAATGTGTAGTTCGCACTACAAATACATATGGTTTTCGGATCATTATGTTAGGGGGAGTGGTTTTCATGTGAGATGGAGTATTTACTAAGGGGGAGTGATACATATCACCATAGTATTGTTGTCAAAGTTGTGATACAATTCAACTTTGATGTTGTGCAATAATACTATGACACTGTATAACAATTATTGAGAGCTATTGTTTTCTCATTGTTATGGCTATAGATATTCAACAACGATGATGCTGAATTGAATACCTTTGGAATCAATGGAAGTGACGAATATTTCGAGTAATGTTGAAGAACCAAGGAGATCAAGCATTTGGATGAGAAGCTACAAAGTTTATTTGTTTTGTATTCCATATGTATTGATAGTTTTGTCACTAAAATTGACAAAAGGGGAGATTGTTAGAGCATTGCTCGGTTGAACTAGCAAGCGTTGCTATCTCAAGCTTGTTTGTCAAGTTTAGTTGCCAAAACTGTAAGTCTTGATTTCTAGTCTACTTATAGCTAAGTCTCGGATTATGATAGTAAGTGTAGTTGAGCCTTAGACTCCACGGCGTTCATCGAATGAAGATGAAGAACTACTCAAGGGAACTTGTGGAACTTCATCAACAAAGAGGTATTTGGAGACTTGAACTTATCTATCACTCAAAAGTCTATTTATTCTATCTCCAAATTTTGAGACAAAAGTCGTATTGGTATATAGACTTCAATTATACACATGTGCTATTTCGAGCCGAGTTTAACTCACTTATCTATGCCTCAAAATATGTGTTGGTAAGCTTTCGCTTTGGCCAAGTTCAACTTTACTAGTGACGAAAGTCATGTTGATTATTTCAATAACTTGAAAATCGCTTTGATGAAAAATAGTTTGTGAATAACAACTATATAACATCCTCTAAGAAAGTTTCAATGATTGAAATGAGAGTTTAGAACATGTAACCATCTTTGGATATTAACATTGCGTGTTCTTACATTTGTGTAAAAGTTCGAAACCGGGAACCCAAAGTATGCGTACCCGTACGCGACTGGCGGATGTTGGAAATCCGGGTAAGTATGTGTACCCGTACGCATACTGCGGAAAGTTCACGTCCTTGAATTTCTGCTGGAGTTTGAAAGTGAAAAACAAACTCAATCCGGTTACTTAAGTATGCGTACCCGTTTGCGTACTTAGGTAGGTTACTTTCTAAAATCGGTTTGTTCATGAACTAAAACATTTATATAATAAGGAATGCAATCTTTGCAAACCATGGCTATAATGTTCATGAATTGATTCGAGTGAATCAAAATCGATTTTGCTTCAATTGTGTCTTGTATACTTCTATAAGATCTAAGCAATTGAACAACTCTCTTAACTAGTTCATTTTAGTCATTTGAACTAGTTATGGTGAAGATGAATAAGGTTGATATGAAAGTGCTCATATGGCTAACCATTGGTTAACTATTGTTGAACCAACTAAGTGTACACATTTAGGTACGGTTACCCAAACCTAAATGAAAGTGCATTTCATTTGTGTATAACAAGCTAAGTTCGATCTAACGGTCGAAAGATATTAGCTTGAATCTAATCAGGTTTTCATCTAACGGTGAATATTGAATGCTTTGTTACCAAGGTAACTTAGATTGCAGACCCTGATTTGGAGACTATATAAAGGATAACTCTAGCAACTGGGAAACCTAATCCCCACACCTCCTGTGTGATACTAGTTGCATAAACTAGAGTCAATTCTCCTTTAACCTTAGGTTTTTCACGAAACCCTGTAGGTTAACGACTTAAAGACTTCATTGCGATTGTGAAGCCAGACCCAACTATTTTCTCTGTAGTTGCGTGATCTGATCTTGATGTTTCTATCATGTTTGAGTACAATTATAAGATTGGCTTGAGATTGATATCTCGGATAGGAAATATAGAAAAGTAATCACAAACATCTTCGTCTCATCGTTTGTGATTCCATAATATCTTGTTTCTTTAATCGATTAAGATTATTATGAGGTGATTGATAATTCTAGGCTGTTCTTCGGGAATATAAGTCCGGGTTATCGATTGATTCCTGTTCACCTTGATTTATCAAAAGACGGAACAAAACTCGTAGGTTTATCTGTGGGAGACAGATTTGTCTATTCAATAAACTTTTCTGTGTGAGACAGATTTGTTTATCAAGTCTTCGACTTTGGGTCGTAATAACTCTTAGTTGTGTGTGAGATCAGCTAAGGGAATCAAGTGCGTAGTATCCTGCTGGGATCAGAGACGTAAGGAACGCAACTGTACCTTGAATCAGTGTGAGATTGATTAGGGTTCAACTACAGTCCAGACCGAAGTTAGTTTGTAATAGGCTAGTGTCTGTAGCGGCTTAATACAATGTGGTGTTCAAATCTGGACTAGGTCCCGAGGTTTTTCTGCATTTGTTGTTTCCTCGTTAACAAAACTTCTGGTGTCTGTGTTATTTCTTTTCCGCATTATATTTTGTTATATAATTGAAATATCACTGGTTGTGTGTTGAATCGATCAATTGGTAAATCCAACCTTTGGTTGTTGATTGAAACTGATTGATCCTTGAACATTTGTCTTTGGTACCGTTCAAGTTATTTCTCTTGTATTCAATCAGGCTCGCAAATTCCTATTTGTTTGAGTGTGGATTGAATCGAGAAATTGAGATATAACTCTTTGATATACTTTTTATTAAGATTGAATATGACTGTCTAGTTGATTCTCTTACAAGTATATTGGAGTTAGTCCATACAGATTGCTAAGAGAAATATTGGGTGTGGTTGTTATACCCCCGCTTTTTCAGCAATGAGTTGGTTCCATTTGACTCCTGGTATGGGGCTTGGTTCTTTGTTATTGATCCAGGTTTCTATCCATGATTGGACACTGCAGCTATGGGTGCCTGCTCTACAATGGACTCCAAACCAGACAGCTCTACTGAAAGGGAATCTAAGAAGAGTATGTTGGTCAGTTTATAGGGAGGACTCACACATGGTACATATGGGATCGACCGTTGTTACCCATCTGCCTATTTTACTGCTCACCGGGAGGATACCACTGTAAAATTTCCACACAAAGGTTTTGATTCTAGGTAGAACTCCTAAAGACCAATTTTTTTTTTTCCAAATTGGGTTTTGGTGAGGGATGAGGGGAGGATTATTGTTCACTGGTCGACTTTTTATTAGGAACTCGTATACAGATTTGACAGTTAGGTTCCTAGTATAAGGCCAAGTCAGGGTATCTTGGGTTGTCGTATTCTGGTTTAGGTCGATGCTAAGGATGTTTTGGACAATGTTGGGGTGTATAACTTGATTGAGGAAATTTTCATTCCATTCCTTTGCGTTATTGGAGAGGACATCACTAACTATTCTCAAAGTATTGGTAATAGTTGGCTTTATATCACTCCTGGAGATGATATTGGGGGAGTTTAAGGGTATCCAGTTGTGCACCCAGAGTTGGATATCATTGTCGTCACCTATTTTCCATACTGCTTCTTCTTGGATTATTTGTAGTCCTTTCCATAGTCCTTTCCAGAACCATGAGCAATTTTTTTTTGGTTTTCCTAGGCCAAAGGGAGAGCAGTGTTTGAAGTATTTATATTTGAGCACCTTTGCTGGAAGGGATTCTGGATTTTGTATCATTCTCCAAGCGGTTTTGGTGATCATAGCTAGATTAAACTGTTCGAATTGCTTGAAACCTAATCCATCATTTTCTATGGGTGTTGCCCATGATTTTGGGCACCATCCTCTATTTGTTTCTTCGGAGTGACCCCACCAAAAGTGTCTGTTAAGGGTATCCATTTTTTTTATTATCTCTTTTGGGATTATAAAATAAGACATTTGGTACATCGCCATTGTATCTGCCACGTGTTTGATGCATACACCCCTACCAGCTGGAGAGAGGAGTTTGCTGCTCCATCCTTTGAGTCTGCTTTTTAATTTTTCTATTATCGGCTCGAAGCATTTTATTTTGGATTGGTGAGTGGAGAGTGGAACTCCTAGATATTTATCATTTTAGCTTTATTCTTCCAACATTTAGGATATCTAGGATTTTTCTAATTTCTATATTTGAGACAGAGTTACTAAAGAAAGCTCCATATTTTTCGTAATTGATTTGTTTACCAAAACCTAAACTAAAGACATTGAGAATTTGGACTAGATTATTGCATTCCTTTTTCCTTGCTTTGGTAAAAATGAGGCAGTCATCAGCGAATAAGAGATGGGAGATAGAGGGAGAGTTAGGACCAAAACTAACACCAGTTATTAATTTTCTGTCCTCTGTTTCTTGTAGAACACGTGAAAGAGCTTCTATACAAATAACGAACAAGTAGGGTGATAGTGGGTCTCCTTGTCTTAGGCCCCTAGTAGGTTTGAAAAACCCAGTGGGAGAGCTATTAACAAGGACAACACAGGAGGTAGTTCCAATGCATTGGAAGATGATATCTATCCGGTCTTTTCAAAAGCCCATTTGTTCCATAATTTTGGTTAAAAAATTCCATTCCACTCGATCAAAAACTTTTGACATGTCAATTTTCAAGCCCATGTAGCCTTTTCTCTTATGTTTTTTCCTCTCCGATCTCATTGTGTGGACGATCTCATGAGCTATGACAATGTTGTCAGCAATCAGTCTGCCTGGGATAAAGGCCTATTGATAAGTAGAGATGAGCTTATCAAGGAATAGTTTTATTCTGCCAGCAAGAAGTTTGGATATTATTTTATAGATGTTGTTGCACAAAGATATTGGTCTAAAATCTTTAGGAGTGGTGGGTGTTTCTATCTTGGGTATCAAAGTGATGAAGGTGGAGTTGAACTATTTTAGAATATGTTTCGTGATGAAAAAATCTTGGACCATTTCCGTCACTTCATCCTTGAGGAGAAACCAATTTTTCTGGAAGAATATGGCTGGGAAGCCATCTGGGCCTGGGATTCGTTTGGATCCATATCAAAAACTATGAGCTTAATCTCAAGTTCTGTAAGGATTTCCATTTAGCTTAGCATTGTCAAGATCGTTAAGGCAAGTAGTAATGAGTTGAAGAATTTGGTCACTGGTGGAGGGGTTTGAGGATGTTTCCATGGAGGCAAAATGATCGTGGAAGGTGTCTAAAATACCTTGTCTATCGTTGCACCAGGTAACATCATTCTTTTTTATCGTCTCAATTTTTAGCTTTCTAGCCCTATAGCTTGTTGTTGAGTGGAAATACCCTGTATTTATGTCTCCGAGTTGAAGGTTGTTGTTGGTGGCTTTAGTTTTCCAGAAATTTTCTTCATAGTTGTACCATTTTTCCAGATCTTTTTTGATGTTCAAAACTCCATGGGAATTATCTTGGAGTTGGAGGTTGTTTTTGGCATGAATAAGATTTTGGTTGAGTTTTTTGATGTTGTGTTGAATATCTCCAAAGCATTCTCTATTCCAGATTTTTATTCTATTTTTAACATTTTTTAGCTTGCACATAACTCCAAAAGCTATTGACCCCCCTGGTTCAAAGTTCCATGCTTCCTCTATGACTTGAAAACAGGATGGTTCTTCCAAATAGACTCCAAAGAATTTAAAGGGTTTCGCTCAATCCTTCCAACAGGGGGAGGTTCTAAGCAAAACAGGGCTGTGATCCAATCCCACTTGAGTCAAGTGATAGACTAGGGCTCTAGGATAAAGATTTAACCATATGGGATTAGCTAGGCCTCTGTCTAGTCTGGTTTCTATGAAGTCCTTATCCTCTCTTTTATTAGACCAAGTGAACTGGTAGCCTACAAAACCTAGATCCATTAGATCGGCTTCATCTATCAGTTTATTGAAGAAGAGGCTCTTTGTTTGGTCTATAGGGGTACCTCCTTTTTTCCCCCTCATCATAGGTAATGAAATTAAGGTCTCCTAAGACTAGCCAAGGTATATCCATATTACTAGCTAACTTTATGAATTATTCCCAACTATTATGCTTTTTGATCCTGTATGGGCACCCATAGGTTCCTGAAAACATCCAGACACTTCCACTAGCCTTACAACTAACTATTGCATCTATTTGGCTATTTGTGTTATTCAAAACGGTTAAAGATACCTTGTTAGACCAGGCTAAAGCTAATCCTCTTATTGCACCTATAACTCATGTTAGGTTAACAGTGACCATGTTTTGATATTTGAGTTTATGGAGGATGGAGTTAACATATGGTTGTTTGTTTTTGGTTTCTTGGAGGGAAAGGATATCTGGGTTATGCTCACTGACTAACTTTTGGAGGTGATTCCGGGTTGTTGACTTACCCAAGCCCTAGCAGTTCCAGGCTAGGATGTTGAGGGTCATTGTGTTGAATTGGTGGGTATTTTTTGGTTTTGGAGTTGTGTTATTGTTGATGGCTAGGATGGTAGGATATTGCAGATGGGTTGATTTAGATTCTTGGTTTTGGGTTGTAGCTTGGGTTGTTTGAGAGGCTCGAGGGGTTAAAAGTGGTTGTTGATCAAACGTCAAGTGATTTTTTGAGCTTAGCCAATATTGCTTGATGTATGAGAAGGAGCATTCATTCACAATTTTTTTTTTAAGAGATGACGAAATTCTACTTTGTGCCAGTATACTAATTCTCAGAAAAATATGTTCTCTTTTGTTGTTAACTGATAAACTAGAGAGCTGAAAAAAACTTACGATGGACCGGATAGAATTGAGAGATATTACCTGGATGGCTTGGCTTGATTCTCCTTGTTGCTTGCTATTGTTACGGCCTTTGGCTTCTTCATTCAGTTTATGAATCATGTTTGCGATAGCTAAGCTTTTCCTCCGCATATGTACACCTTCCTCATTGACTCTTTGGTTTTCTCTGGCTGGTGGGGAGGTTTATTTTTAGGTACGGCTGGGGTGATGAACATCTGGTGAGGCATACAAAAAGGGGAAGGGGCTTCAGTGGAAGGCTCAGGGTCATTCTGTCGCAATGAAGAGTTGCGTTCCTCAATCCTTGTCCCAGCATTCCTTGCATCATTCCTGGTAGTGCAGTTCTCAGTTTTCTTAGCTTTTCCTTTGGTTGCAATTGGGTTTTTAACTACTACATATCAATCTCTTTGGGTTACTAAAATCTCCTCCTCATCTTTTTGGTGGTTATGCTATTGGTAATCACCTCCTTGTATATTCTTTGGTTCTTCATTTGGCAGTGTTTCCTCCTCATCCTTTTCTACTTGATTCAAGTCCGCCAAATTTGTTGACCCAATTTTTCCTAAGCCACAATGACGGAAGTGGGGGTGGCTTACCTAGGCTGCAGCCCCCCAAATCTAGTAAAATATTATTATACTATAGTAATTGTTTCAATAAAAATGAAAAGCCCAGGTGGAAATTTAGATAGCCCGTTACTATACGAAAGGAATCTTAGAAAAGCAAACCTGATGGAATTTGGAAAAATATCTAACGACATATCTCCCTATAGTACATATGTATAGTTTACGGTTAATCACATTATGGCAGACTAAGGACATGTTTCTCAGGTTGATAATTGTCCCATATAATATTAAGTAGAGCTGTCTTGTGCTTATCTAACTAATTATTCGTCCTAATAAACACATTTTTCTCAGCTAACTAGATTTTATGTGCATCTCTCTATTTGTATTATTCCATGTAACTAATTGTCATTCTTTAAACGTAATTAAAAATCTTAAAATGCAACATGGTATGGGGACATAAAAAAAATGATGAGTTATTATGCTTTTATGCACAAATTTAAAATACCTTAGGATTAAACAACCCTCTATATATTTTTGCAAACCAAAAAATAACTTGCAAAACACGAAAAAAATTTGGGCGGCCTTCGGCCGCTAAGCCAAATCAATATTATTACTTTCGATATAAACAATTTCCCCCCACCCTAATATGCTATAAGGTGAACAAATCTGATTCAAAGCTCAGTGCTTTAAGGAAACACGGTGTGTTGCGCACCCTAATCACTTTAGCCTTTTTATTGTATTTGTCTTCATCGCAGTTGAGATGAGTGAAATAGCGAGTTCATGGGAAAATTTTTTTTAGCCCCCCCTGAACATGAATTCTTGGTTCCGTCGCTGCTGAGCCATCAACATATTTTTGCATTTGCATCTCATTTTCAGTGACAAGGGCACCAAGAGGGGTGTTGAAACTCGATGGAAAAATCTTTTTTTACTGGGTTGGTATTATTCTGCTTAGAACTTCCACTCGAGGTACCCTTTGCTATGTTGGTTACAGGGTTAAGATTCCTTGCTGGATTGTAAGGAAGGGCTTGGGGAGGAGCTGCAATGAGATTGTTCAAAGTTTGCAGGGCTTTGCCTGTCAGGACAATGGGTTTGTGGGTAGAATGCTCATTAAGAGGGGATTTGGAGGGTGGGGAGGCAGTTTTTTTTTGGTTTGTAGTTTTGAAAGGGATCATCAAAAAATCTCCTGGGAGGTGGGGTGGGGATGAAGGTGAAATTTTGGGGTGTTGATGGAACATGTCTGATAACATGGCTTGGTATAGGGAAGTTTTCTATGATAAAAATCATCGGAGAACGAAAACCCTTCCGTAGGAAATTTCGAATTTGGAGGGGATGAATGGGTATTGAAGGTGAAGGAGGAGATTCTGTTGATGGGTGGTTGGTTCCAAGTTTCACTGGAGTTCTTGTTGTGTCTAGGTTCAGGGCCATGAGAGCTTGTTGGGCTAACTGCTCGTTTGAGGTGGTTGTAGAGAACTATATTGGTTTCCACCTCTTGAGCCTGAGGGAAACTTGATGAGGAGCCATGCAGCATGGTTGAAGTAGGCTCTCTAAGAGATTCTAGGTTGTCGAAGCTTTTCCTGGGAGTGTAGACAGTTTCTGAGGAGATGAGAGTACTTGGGATTGGGGTGATGGTGCATTTGCTCGACTCAGAAGCTGAGGAAGAGGAGATGAAAGAAGTCGAAGCACTCTCCATATCATCCAGATAGCATGGGATCTCTGGGTGGTTGATTATTCTACAGACTTCACAAATTTGGGGTAGCCCTACGTAGTAGAACTTGACTGTAAGCATACCATCTTCTTGCAGGTCTAGAGGGAGTTCAGCAATGAATGGTTGATTAACACTAAGAACAACCTTAACTCTTGGGTTCTTCTGCACAAAGTTAGTGTCTTTGGGTATTTGAATGTCTAGGACTGCTCCCCGTAGGCGATCTGCCATCTGAAGGAGGATTTGATCATACCATTTATCAGGAGGCAGATTGAGGATACACACCCACCATACCTCAGTGGTCATGTCTATTAATGAAGGTTGAACTGTTGGATGATACAACTTAAGGAGGAGGAGAAATTTTCTGAACTTTGCAGGTGATGTTTCCTTTGCTCTTTGAGCATCATTTTGAGATCGGAATCCCAATATAACTCTGTTTTCTTTCGTTGGTCTGCCGATTAGAAGAGCATTAGGTTCATAGTTTAGTTGCCAGTAAACTTTGAGTTCTCTTTTTATTGCTTCTGCTCTGAAGAACTTTCTTGACTAAATCTTTCCAATGATCATGAACTTGCATTTCTCTTTACTTTTCTTGCGATCTTCAGCGTTTATGACTAGAGGGCTTTGTAAGGATAGTTTTGTAGCCATAACTTGATCAACAAAGAGTGCAGGTTTTTCCATATGAGATTGAAAGAGACTGGAAAAACACTGCTGGTGCATAAAAGATTTCAGAGAGGTTTCTATAGTTTTTGTGGACCAGACCATGACTTTCGGTAGGTGGAGTCCTTTTCTCAACCAAAATTCGAGAACTTCTCCCACTAAACACGGTAATCATAACATAGTGAATAAAAGTAGAAATATTCTCTGATAATTCTTCATTTCAAACGGTAAGACTGGCAGATAATAGTGAATTGAATGGATGGGGGAGCTCGAGATGCAGTTGGGTTCAATAACTCTTGTTGTTGGGTCGACATCAAGCCAAGACAGAAGCTGAGACCAAAATGGGGAGGACTGGAAGTTGGTGTTGAATGTGGGTGAAATAGTTAGTTTCATTACTAAGCTGATAGTAAATGCAGGGGACAGGATCAGAAGGTGTTGAGGGAAGCCGGATTTCAGGGGAGAGTCATTGAAGAAGATGTACCTGCAGAAATAAAGCTCAGAGAAGGTTAATAAACTGAAATGACCAAACTTATCCGTACAATAGCAGCTGCAAGAATTCAAACCAGCCAGGTAAAGGAGAAAGTTACGTTGAAAACATTTATGAATCAAAAACTAAAAAAGACGTACAGGAAGAACGTTGAAAAAGACAAACTACACTGTTGCAGACCAAAAAGAAGCAAGGATAGCAGAGAATCGATGGAGGAAAAACGCGGGAAAGCAAGCAGAACACAAGGGATGAAACAAAAAAGATCTGAGGCAGAGAGAAATTTGAAGAAAACAGTGAACAGGAAGAATAACAAAAACAAAACTGCAGATTGAACAAAAACAAAGGCTTATAAGATGAACAAAATGAAAAACAGGGAGAATCAAGAGAACGAGCTGTTGGGACAAAGTAATTTGGATTAAAGAGAAAGAAGACCGAGGAAGAAAGTGATGCTTTCTTTCTTGGAGACTAAAGAGGTATAACAGATTGGTCAGCAAATATTTACTGAGTCAGTCGCCCGATTCGCAGAGAAGAATCATTGTTCCCAATTGGATCTGTGTAATTTAACGTTGTATGCTAGTTGTTTGACAAATCTGTGAGGTGCGTATGTTTTGTAATTTCCATAATAGTAGTCAAACAGTGGACAAGTTTGACTTTTGCTGACCTTATAAATAAAAGCCAGCCGTGTTTTCCTGTCCTCCATTTTATTTTCTATTTGTCTCCGCCGTCCCTTCCTTCCATCCACCACCACCACTAACACGCATATACTCCGCCACCCAATTCTCAGGTATCTCTCTCGATTCGGTTTATTTATAAATTTCGGATTTCCGATTTGTATCAAAATTGGATTGCTGTTTATTAACTTTCCTATTTCAATTCGGTTTAGGGTATTCTTTCGATGTTTATAAATATTTTTTTTTTTTGTTAAATCTGAAATTGTTATTGTTATTTTGATCTGCTGCTTGTAGGATAAGGTTTTGAATAATCGAAAATGTTAGAACAGCTACTGATTTTTACTAGAGGTGGATTAATTTTATGGACCTGTAAAGAACTAGGGGATGCTCTTAAAGGATCTCCAATCGATACTTTGATTAGATCGTGTTTGTTAGAAGAAAGATCTGCAGATTCCTCATATCATTATGAAGCTCCTGGTGCTGCTTACACTTTGAAATGGACATTCAACAATGATCTTGGTTTGATTTTTGTTGCTGTTTATCAGAAGATTCTTCTTCTTCTTTATGTTGATGATCTTCTCTCTATGGTGAAGAAAGAATTCTCTGAGATTTATGATCCTAAGCGGACAAAATATTATGATTTTGATGATGTTTTTCGTCAGTTGAGGAATGAGGTTGAAGCTAGGGCGGAGGAGTTGAAGAAATCGAAGCAAGTAGGGAGGGCTGCTCCAGTCGCTTTGGGTAAGAAACAAGGGGGGACATCAATTGTGAAATCGGATGGAAAGCAGAATGGGAATACCTCTAGCAAAGATGGTGGGGATGGTGATTCTACAAAAGAGCATAAGGAGAATGGAAACCCTAATGGTCATCAAAACAGGGTTAAGAAAAATGTTGTTGTTAATAATAATAATAAAGAGAATAGAGATTCTGAGGCTTTTGATGTAAATAAGCTTCTTAAACTCAGATCAAAAGGTGCAAAGAAACAAGAAAGTGTTGTTACAAAGGCTCCTCCAAAGTTGGAGCCAAAGAAAAAAGCAACAAAGAAAAATAGAGTTTGGGATGATTCACCACCAGAGACCAAGCTAGATTTCGCAGATCCTGTTGATGAGAGAAGGATTGAGGACATGGAAGTTGTGACAAAGAATCATGGTGAAAGTATGATGGACAAAGAGGAAGTTTTTAGTAGTGATAGTGAAAGTGAGGAGGAGGAGGAGGATGAGGTAGCTGGCAAGGACCCCAAGATCAATGAGAAGAAGAAAGGATGGTTTTCGTCAATGTTTCGGAGGTAAATTGCTATGTCTTCTCGACTGGATGTTTTTTCTTCTTCTTATGTTTCTTGTGCTATTAGCCAATACTAGACCCAGGCTATTATTAACCAATTCTTGAACACTACCACCCCGGACTGAAGTTTCTTGGATTTTGCGTTTCTATTTGCGACATGTTGAGTCACCATTATATTGTTGCACAGATGTGCTGAACATCATAGTCTTTTTGGGTCTAACCTGTTTAGGTTGGTCTAGAGGCTGTCTTATTTGTTTAATTTCAGCTTTGAGATCCTGGTTTGGCTGGATATGATTAAATTGTTAGAGATAACTAGTTATGCATGAGGGTATCAAGCTGCATAACCCTCTATATGTATACGGAGAACTTGATAAATCTACTTTGTAACTTTGAACTCTCTCATTGCTATCTTCTTTCATGTGGTCTCTTTTGATTAACGAGGTTTTGATAGATATCTCTCTAAGAATTATTTTGTAGCATTCTTATTGAAGCATCGTCCCGTTATTATCTTCAGTATTGCAGGAAAAGCAAATCTAGAGATGTCAGACCTGGAACCATCTCTCAAAGCTCTTAAAGATAGGCTCTTGACTAAGAATGTGGTATGCAGTCTTCTCCAATTCTGTTGGCTTTCACATGGTTATGAAACCTGCTTATAACACTTAATTGCTTTCTCAGGCTGAAGAAATAGCTGAGAAGCTTTGTGAATCCGTAGCGGCTAGTCTTGTAGGAAAAAAACTGGCTTCATTCACTAGAGTGTCATCAACAGTTCAGGCACGTGTGATTTTAATAGTTTTCTGCATCAATATTCTGAATCATGAACCACTTTCCTGTATGTTTCAGTATTTTGCATGTAATAATCTTGAACTTAAGATGTAATGATGTCTGCAGGCAGCAATGGAAGACGCCCTTGTTCGCATTTTAACTCCCAAACGCTCTATCGATGTATTGAGGGATGTGCATGCTGCCAAGGAGCAAGGGAGGCCATATGTAATTACTTTTGTTGGTGTAAATGGAGTCGGAAAGTCTACCAACCTTGCTAAGGTTCTCCCAACTTTTGTACTGTCAATTAAATTTAGAAGAAGTACATTCGTACAGGATACAGTTTTGTCAGAACTTTCTTGGCAGTATTTGGCTACCGGTGGCCCAATTTAATAACCCTCGCTTATCATATTGCAGATAGCATACTGGCTTCAGCAGCACAATATCAGTGTTATGATGGCCGCTTGCGATACATTCAGGTCCGGAGCAGTTGAACAGCTTCGGACTCATGCTCGTAGGCTCCAGGTATGGAGATGAAACTGCTTTAGTCTTTTGGTTGTGGGCTTTAGTAATTAAGCAATGGGTTTTTGATGACTTTGTTGCAATTCTGATGTATTCTTTATTTCTTATTCAGATTCCTATATTTGAGAAAGGCTACGAAAAAGATCCTGCTGTTGTGGCAAAGGAAGCTATCCAAGAAGCAAGCCGAAACGGTTCTGATTTGGTGCTTGTTGATACAGCTGGACGTATGCAGGTAAACGATTAGCTTACTATGGTATACATATGTTAGTTTTTGGTTCACAACAACTATTTCATCTCATATTCACAGACCGCAGCACCTAGTTTTTGGCATGCGTAAATGGAGTTTTGAACCTTGTCGATAGATGTGTTTGGTGTAACTAGTTTTGTCATTTTGCTATTTTCACACTGAGGTTAGCTGATTAGCAGAGTTCTTTGTGGACAAGCTAAAGAAATGTACTTTTTATGTTATCTCCAGGATAACGAGCCATTGATGAGGGCCCTCTCAAAGCTTATATCCCTCAATAGTCCAGACCTAGTTCTGTTTGTTGGAGAAGCACTGGTTGGCAATGATGCTGTAGATCAACTTTCGAAGTTCAATCAGGTAAGTTGTAGAAAATCAAGTACAAAATAAGGATGCTGAAATATGGTTTATTGACGTGTTGTACTGTATTTTATTTTATTTGTCTTTTTTTTTTCTCTTAGTGAAATCCTGCCTTATTTCCCTTTTTTTTTTTTTTTTTTTTTTTTTTTCTTTCAGAAATTGGCAGATCTCTCAAACTCACCTACTTCCAGGGTGATCGATGGGATTGTGCTCACAAAGTTCGATTGCATTGATGATAAGGTAAAATGAGATTGTAATTCAAAGAAAAATAAGAGTCACACTGGGCTCTTTTCTCTGATGTTTCTAATCGTGTGGTTGATTGGTGAATTTAGGTTGGAGCTGCACTTTCGATGGTGTATATATCGGGAGCACCAGTGATGTTTGTTGGTTGTGGACAGTCCTATACAGACTTGAAGAAGCTGAATGTCAAAACCATTGTCAAGACTCTCCTCAAGTAGAAGAAATCCCCCTCGTGGAAAAAGTTCTGTCTAGATTACATGCTAAAGATTGGCTAGTCAGGAGGTATAGCTATAGATTGGTTTCCTGGTGTTTCGACTTCTGATTAAAATTCAGGATAATGTGTTTCATTTCAAGATTATTAAAGATAATGCTTTGTCTGTCTCCTTTATTTGTGGTGCCTTGGACCCTGTTAGAGTTGCGCAATTGAATTTTTCTCCATGTTATGAATGATCTAGTCATGCCAATATGCCATGGGCATGATCTAGGTGATACAAATTTTATATTGCACAAAACTGAAAAAGGTGGTGGAAACTCTGCTACTTCTAGCAGGCTCGTATGTCTAGTTGCATTCTTAACTTAGGTTTAATCAGTTTCACAAAATCAATCTGCTTTTATTCCCAATGTAATACTATTGCTGTAGCACATGAAGTTCTTCATACCATAAAGACATGTTAAAGAAAAGTTGGTCACATGACCTTAAAGCTTGACCTTCCTAAAGCATTTTGATAAGCGGCTGTATTATTAAGTTTTTCAACTGCATTTTGTGATCTTATTCTTATCTATATGTGCATTTCAACCGTTCTGATTCTGTTCTTGTTGATGACCCTGGGGATCCATTGTCACCATACATCTATCTTTGTTTTCAGCATACATTGTTGCTGAACATCTGGTTTGATCGATGGTGTTAAAAGTTACTGAATCTGACTTGTTTTATGAGAGATTGTCTTTTGCTTATCATCATCTGCCAAATGATCTTCATCATGTCTCTAGAAATAAATTATTATGTGTCATAAAAATAAAAAAATCCTAACCAATGGAACAGCCAATATTTTGGGATTCATATACATTTCCGAGACGAGCTTCATTGGCATTTAACAAGGCCATTTGATCAGGGGCGGAGCCAAGAATCATGGGAAGGGGGTGCAAAAATTTACTATGAATGCAGACAATGGTTTTAGGGGGTGCAAAATGCAAAAGCAGGCTTAAATATTAAAATAATAATCTTAAAGGGCCTACAATAGGCTTTAGAGCCAGCTGGGAAGGGGGTGCAAGTGCACACCCTTGCAATGGGCTGGCTCCGCCCCTGCATTTGATATATGCTCTATGCTTCACATCTGGAATATGCAAAAGCCTTCCAAGTCAACAAAACTTGATGTGGAATATGATTCCTGTAGTCATCTGCTGGAGTTTATGGTTGGAAAGGAATGCAAGGGCTTTTGGAGGTAAAGACAGTAGTGCTGTTGCTGTGCAGAAAAACGCAAAATACTTGTTGTCATCATGGTACTTGGTGTTCAAGGAGTTCCGAGTCTGACAGCTTCAATGATGTACTAGTCAGTTCTTTGCTCGTTTTTGTTTGTTCTTTTGGTGGTACAAATCTTTTGTACCCTCTTTGTTGATCAATAAATCTTTTATTTGCTGATACAAAAAAGATGTGATATATCATCATACTGGTTAGGTAACACAATAGCAGGACTCCTCTCCCGTGTATTGCAGCGCCACTAACATCTAATGGAGGCATAAAACTACTTCGAGGAACCATCATCGAAGATACTGCTGGTGCTGTATTATTCTCCTTTTTCTTAAAATTCTAATGCTGGTTCTACCACTGTTGGCACTATGTATGGTATGACCTGCAGGGAGAAGTATTCCAAATGAGTACTTGACAACAAAGCTTAAAAAAAAAAAAAAAAGTTGTCACTTGATTATCGTACTCATTCCGTAGTGCATGACTACAGAAGACTGCACTGATCATTGGGATCTCATCCACTAATTGTGCTTGGTTTGCTTTGGCGTAATATTTTGGTTTGGGTTTTTCAAACAATTAAACCAGTAATCGCAACAGCTGAAGCAGCACCATCATAAACAAACCAACCATAATCTTGACAATTTTACTGCTTTCATTAGGGATGATTTAATAAACCTGACATGATGGAAGTTGTCCAGTAGGGAAGAAAACCAATATATCATTGGCAGGGCAGGGCATTTGAGCAAAATCCGAGGTTGTTGTCAGAAATTGTAGAGAAACTACTAGATATGACGTGGATACACAGATAAAAGAAAGGGCAAAAGAGAAGTGGAACCAGTGAAGATTTAGGTGTAGATGGTTCATCTAAAAGAAGAAGAGGGCAGATACAGAAGTACGACTACCAGTCTTCAGAGAAATCCATGAGTCGGAATATATTAATTTAAAGATATATTCATCAAAAGGAATTCAAGGTAACAACCTTAACAAACAAAACCTATTGTGAGAGATAGATTTTAAAATAAGAATCTGAACAAGTAAAACAAGAACATATACTATATTTGCTGAAAGTAAAGGAGACTATAGCTGGGGTTTTGTTTCAGCTTCACTATAGTTTCTACCAAACAATGAACTTTGAGTTGTAACAACCTAATTTCTGGCTACTGTGGTTTAAGAATTTACCAATAGGAAACCATCAATAGTGAATGTTTAGATGCTTGTTGTGTCAATATTTTATTGTTAAACTTAATAAAGGAAATGTTATAGCAACCCAAGACAATAGAAAAAAAAGGTTTGCTTACAATTCACAGAAGTGTGGATCTGTTTATATAATTATACATGCTTTCTTCATAATAGTAGGTGGGTAAAGTCTCAAATTATCAAAACTGGAACCATTACAGCATAATAATAATAATAATAAAAGTATGTCGAACCAATGGTTATAGTTTTAATACCTTAGTCTTTACTACCTTGGGTGAACTTGGTATTGAGTTTTTGAAAAGATTGAAGAACTACATAGCTAGGCATAATGTAAATATAAATGTTGGTAATTATCTTTTCATTACAGCAATGAAATGAAACGTACAAATAAAATGTTCAGAGGTTGAGGGATTCATGTCTGCACATAAAAGTCCAAGCCGTGAAAACAGTGTTGCGTACATTACAATTTACAGTTGTAAGGTTTAGATGGTTTTTGCAAATATCAGAATGTTCAAGTTTCAAAAAACCAAAACAGAGGCCTTTACATAATTTTTAAACAGTATTATGTCCAAATAATGGTCAAGGACTTGAGGGCAGTTACAAGAAGTTAAATACCAGTTACAACACCTCTACATATCTGACACCCTAAAGAACTCTCATGATAGTTTTTAAATTATATGCTTTACAACTTTCATTCTCTGCTTTCTTCGCTACTTTTTTTTTTTTTTTCTGTGTAAAGCTTACTAACCAGTAATGATTCCCACTCTATAAAATGACCCTCAGCTTACGGAAAATTGTAAACAAAAGCAGAAATAGTGAAAGATAGAGAGTTTACAAAATACCATCATATGGAGGGATGTCCCAAACTCTTCATGAAGAAATTTCCAGTATTCATTCAGCATATGATCCTAGGGTTTTACTTGATCCCACTTCCCTGTGCAGAATATTGCATATGCATCAGCTGCATACCTTTCCAAATGAGACCCGTGAAACAAGAAATAGATCAAAACATGATATGGAGTAGAAAAATGGCTTCCTTCAGAAGAAAAGATAGGTTGAGAGAATGTAAATTATGCGCAACTTACTTGCCAACACCATGAAGGTCGGTTTTGTGGGTCCAGTCATTCCACAGATACTCCAAAGAGAAGCGCTGAATCATTGTTGCTCTTTCATCGTGCAGTCCTAGGGTCGAAATAATGTCCTCTATGTCTTCTGCTGTAACCTCCAAACTTGTTTTCGCATCAGGACAAAGTTTGAAGAGATCAGGTAAAACTTTTTTTGCCTGCAGATGGTTTGCTTTAATAGTTAATTCATTGATCACTAACAAAGTCCTAAGTGATGACTACTTCACTACTAGTCTTTTTGTGTTTGAACATGGTGCAGTTAAAAGACATCAGTGCTCATGGGGTCTTCAGCTTGACAGTAACTGCAGAGGGAAAACATCGATTCTAGAATCATAGGCTATCAAAGGCCACTCCTAAGAGATCTAGAGAAACTATCTAAAAGTGATGGTCTCCCAGCGGAAAAAAAACAAAACTGTCACCTATTACCAACTTATATGTTGTTGGTGTATTTCTTTCTTTGTATTTATTACCGTATGAAGTAGAGAATAGTAACTTTCTCACCTACGTGATATTTACAACTAGAACAATCCAACTTTCTCCGAAACCTTGTATTTTAAAACGCATAGCTTAAAAATTAACACTACAAATCTGATACCTGTGAGACATGATAATGCAATAGAATCTAACAAATTGTCTGAAAAATGTGCTTCCACAAAAGAAGTTGACATGGTTTATGTTCCCACCTGATGTTCAAGGGAAAAGAATACTAGAAGCTAGATCAACGGCCTATGATTCAATAAAATTGAAAATATTTGGAAAAAATGACGATAATAAAATGAAGAACAGACCTGTTTGCCTGAAGTAACATCAAGGAGCATACAGATGATGATTACTCTCTAAGGATCTTCATAGTGATCTTCTTGAAGTAGTTTGTGTGGTGAAAACTGGAGGTTTCCATGTGTTATCGGGAGTATTTCTTTGGTAAGCTTCACATTTATCTCAGCAGCTGTAAGAGGACGCGCGAAGACGCTGGTGTTTTACGGATTCTCTTCTTCTTTGTTTTTGTTTTTCTTTCTGGGGTATTGTTTTCGTCTGCAATTGATTACTGTTTTCAATTTCATTTTTACAATCCCTCCTTCTGTTCCTGATTTTTGCCAATTCTTTATGAAATTCAACCGGGTTTTGCTTATCATTATTGGAAGAAGAGGCATTACTCTGGTGTGATTGAATAGTGTGTGGTGGGTTGCAGATGGGAATGGGATGGTTTTCTTCTGAACATCTTCAAAATTCTTAACACATGCTGCTGATGATGATGATTTGGGATTCTCTTGTTTGGGAGGTGTACATGTTTCGAAATTAGGGTTGATATTCTCTTATTATTCTTCTCAAATAGATAATAATCATGGGGTTTATTACTACTCCTTTTAGGTTTTTGAACGACAGTAATAAAATTACTACTATTATGATTACAAGGGGTTTGACTCTAACTTCTTTTCTCTGATTCTTCTTCTTCTTCCCGCCATTTTCTGTGTTTTCCCTTTGCCTCTCCCTTGGTGGCGGTGACGATGGCGGTGGCGGTGGTCGTGACGGCCGTGTTAGGGTTATGGGAGTTTTATTCTTCTCCATTCATCTTAACTTAGGAAGAAGGACTAGGAGTGATCAAATCGCTTTTTCTATTTATTTTTTTTGTTTTTGTTTTTGTTTTTTTGTTGTTGTAAATGATGGAACCAAATGTATTGTTTTAGTGCATTGCTTGATAATTGTGAGCGTCCATCTGCCTTTCTTGTGGCATGTAGATCCCAATTCTTATGGAGATCCATGTCTATTGGGTTTGATTGCAGTTTCGAAGCACTATGCAAATTACTCCTTTGTTATAGAAGCATATTATCTTGATGATGAAGATAAAAAAATCATTCTTGAAAAAAGAGAATTCAAATGGTGGAATCTGAAAATTCACACCATCCCTCAAATATTGTCGATCTCCTCACAGATTACATGTACTTAATACTTTGGTTTTATTGTACTTGTTCATGTATTTCAACTTTGATATTCTTGATCGATGTATGCAATCTTTAATATAATATATGAAATTGGGAGACCTTCTCTTGTTCCTTCAAAAAAAAAGGTATGTATCGGGCCAGCTCGCCCGGACTTGAACTAAAACATGATGGGCGGTCTGGAGCTCTTGTCGAATTAATTTGTGCTCTGCTCTTGATAAGAGGAACGGATCTTTATTTTACCTAGCTAATTTGGGGCTTAGTGTGATTATTTTGGGCCTACGACTACAAGGCAAAAAAATATATTTTGAAGTAATATGGATAACCCCTTATCCAACTATTTACTAAATGACATAACTACCCCTGATTAATTAGTGCTAATTTGGGTGATTAAATGATGTTTTAATCAAGTTAACCTTGAAATTAACTACCATTAATTCATCATCAGAACTTGAATTTTTTTTTATTTTTTTTTTTAAACTCGATCCAGGATCGGTTGATGTTAGTGCATTTGTAAACCGATTCTGGGTTGAATTTTTTCATAAGACAAAGTAAACCCAGAATCGGGTTTTTTCAATACACACAAAAACCGATTGTAGGAATCGATGTTTAGGGATGTCCACATAATCCGATTATACCTTACTTTCAGAAACAAAATATTCATTACATATTTTAGGAAATTAGCGCATTGCATATATATGATTCAGTATGGGAATTCTAGATTGACACATCAAATGTTCGTCAATGAACCTCCGAGCACGTCGGTACAACATCGTATATTCTTTGTGGTGAATGAACTTAGTTTCCCCATTACGAGTTCTCCAAAGCCCATTGAAATGTTCCAGCTGAAATTAAATGAATTCTCGTATGCTAGTATGCGAACTTCTACCGATGACATAAGTATAAATATTATCGGATTACTCACTTTTTCCCTAAGAGGGGCTTGTGGATGATGTTTGTACACCATATTTCTAACTTTAACATACTCTCGCATTGCACTTTTTATGTAGTTAAATCGAAATGCCAAGTCTCTCCATTTGCGGTTATTGGGATTCCGGTACGCCCGTAAAAGAACTCTTTAACTCTCTTCCAAAACATTGAATAGATTTTATTCGGACGTTCACAGAACGTATTAGCAAACGATTTAACGAGACACAAATCTTCATACGGTTCCCATTCCATTTTCTAGGCTAAGTGTGTGATGTGGGAGTGGCTCAAAGAGGTTGTCCTTATATAGATAAAGACTCAACGGCTATTTTTTTCAAATTCAATCTACACAATCGGATTTTAGGGATGTCCACATAGACCGATTGTGTCCTTGCAAAATCATATAAAATATGCCTCTCAATAATCGGTTTTTAATATTGCACATGTAATCCGATTCTTGACAAAAAAAAAGTTACAGAAAAGGTGCCACTTTTCCTTAGTAGAATCGGATTACATGGAATGCCCACATAGACCGATTATGGAGGTTGTCAAAATCTCCCTCTTAACAATCGTTTTTTAATATTTCACTTGTAATCCGATTCTTGTAAAAAAAAAAAGATACAGAAAAAATGTCACTTTTCCTCACATGAATTGGATTACATGTGATGCCCACATAAACCGATTCTTAAGGTTATCAAAACTCTGGATTTTTTTGTTTTCTCAGAATTGGACTTTAAAAGTATTCGTATAAACCGATTCTGAACACCTACAAACTAGGTGAATGAAATTTTCAGAATCGGTCTATGTGGTGCACCCTCAAAACCCGATTTTGAAATTGTACCCCTGGAGAACTGTCAGAATCAGATTTTATAAAGGTACATGTATACCGATTGTGACAGAAAAAACAGCCAGAGTCCTGCATTTTTTGCACACACACATTGTAGTTTGTTCTTTTGTCGCGTCTTTGACATACACAAACAATTTTCAAAATAAACCAGATTCAGTCATTCATAAACTAGAGAACATAACCAAACATAATTAGACAATCAGTTAAAGACATAATTTCTGACTCCATAATTATCCATAGTTAAAGACATAAGTTTGAAACCATCCATTCATCAACATCCCCACCACGACCACGACCACGTCCACGTCTACGACCACCTCGTCCTCGTTTAGCAGGTTGGGCGCTGCTCGATGCACCTTCAGAATTCCTTTTTGTGGTGACTCTCTTCCTCTTTTTCTTTGGCTCCTCCTCCACCGGTTCCCCAAACTTTGCACCCGCTTCTACATCTTCGAGACTATTCAATTCATCAATCAGCTTTTCATTGGCATTAACATTTTTCCCTTCCCTGATATCTAGCTTTATTGCTTGGGTTATCAAGTGCCCCACTCGTCTTCTCTGTTTCCATTTTAAACAACAAACATTAAACAAATAATGCTAAAACAATTAGCAAATCCATAATTGAGTAACAATACGCACCAGGTATTCGAGAGTTGTATCTTTGTCCTCTATCTGGGGCCTCTCATCTACTCATATCACTCGAGTATGCGACACATTGAGGTACCACGACATGTAACCCGGAATTGCATCATCATTTGTTCTCGATCGACCATCCATAGCATATCCGTTAAACTTTTTGTCTTCCCAATATTCACATGATGGTAAAGGTTCATAAACAATCTCAATATCATTATCCAATGACTAGCTTTTTTTTATCATTGAATTTAAACTTCTTGTACTCCTTTGGGATTTTTTGTACGTATCCGCATTGTCTTGCGACTCTCGTCGGGTTGTACATTACATATCCTCTTGGGTGAAACAAAGGCCCAAAATAATTAGCTTGCTCGGCGCACTCAACCATCTTTCCTTTTCCTTTGGCCAAATCCTTCTTGTAAGGGTGAAAGACAACATATTTCGTCGTCAAGTTGTCCAACTGGAGTCTCAACTTCAGATAAACCACATCTTGGGACTTTTTCTTACTGTTGTAGGTGTACATGTCCCCACAAAAGTTACCGTCCCATTCCTTGTTCTCAAAATCCCTTTCAGCAAATATTGGGAAGTGCAAATATATCCACGCCTACATAAAAGTCATGTTCCCTCCGATTTGGTTCCTTTCAGCCCTAGAATCCTTTCTCAACTCGTTCAATGAGTATGCAAGGATGGCGATGCCCTAAGAGTATTCGTGAATCTTGTCAAATGGTTACAACAACTGAATAAAGTTGGCGCTCACATGGGCACAGGAAACGTCGGGAAAGATAACAGATCCCAGGATGTAGAGGACATACGCATTCTCCGTGGAGAAGATACGTTCCTTGGTCACCTCTTTCCCCTTAACACGAAGTTTCTTTGTTCCACTGAAGAGGTCCCTTAACTTCGAGAGATGGAATATCCTCTGCTTTGCTTTGCCTACTAGCATATGTGACTTGGTCATCTCCTCATCCCATTGGAACACATTCTTGTAGAGGCACACAAAAGGAGAATGTTAGAGCATAGCTCGGTTGAACCCACCAAGCGTTGGTATGTCAAGTTTGGTTGTCATATTTTAGTGAATCAAAACTCATTTAAAGAGTCGCTTGATTACATACTAGAGTAAACTTCGTATAGGTTAGCTTGTAAGTGTTAGGATATGAGACTTACAAGTATAACATGAAAACTTGAAGAATGTAAATAAGTATGGAGCTACAACGACATCATCATCCTTCCTCTTGAGGTTAGTAATATTTGACTTGAACTCTTTCTTTCCCTAACGTATCTTTGAATTCGTGCATATTGAAAACATAACTGTGAAGCTGTGTATGAAACTCTAGTTAGACATAGTATTAAGGAATTCAATACGAGGTTTATTGCTTAACCATTAAACTTTGTATATAAGACATCGACATGATCATATGAATGCTATTGTGATTATGTATGGGTATGATTGAAGATTTCATCCTAGGAAACAATGTTTTACATTCCTTTAAAGGAAGTAAGTTCATATACTTGTTTTGTGAATCGAAAAGGAAACCGCTAGGCTTATTGGTATTGTTATTCATTGCAAATCTATTTTGAATTACCAATATGTGTGTTTAATATAACCGCTCATAAACTTGTTTATGTATCTTGGTAAAACTATTCACAAGGCCTGACTTATGTATTGGTATGACTTTTATTAGTGAAACCGATCTTAAGTAATCACTCAAGATGGTATGATCGATGCCTTGTAAATATCAACTTTTATCTAGTCATTGGGGAACCGATCCTAGTAAGAGGTGCAACAAATTTGCAAGAGGGAATCAATCCTTGTAAGAGGTGCAACACGTTTTTAGTAGATGGGGGAACCGATCCTATGAACATGTGCAACAAGTTTGTAGTTTTGGGGGAACCGATCCTATGGGCATGTGCAACCGAATACAGGTAGTTACCATAAGTTATGGGGAACCGATCCTAGTACCTAGTCAACCGAATTTTTGTAACTAGCGTGACTATGCACAATACTCACATGGAGGTAGAACCGAACTTGTTTTGGTAGAACCGAGAAATCCATAATTGGTGATTTGATAGGATAATCAATCACATAGTTCTTGGAATTCAGACGAACTAATTCTAAACTTGTTTGGAAGTGTGGCAAATCGTTTCCAAGATTGTAAGTATGAAAAAGGACTTACAAAGTAAAAGATGTCGACATACTTTGAACATGTGCGGTAACTCTTATCATTAATTGTTCAAAGATATTCCTTAATAGCTAAAGGAGAATCCCAGGATCGAAATAAATTGAGAATCTTTTATTTAAGGTTTCTTAGTTTTTATATGTTATTTAATCTCCAGCAATTAAATGCATATCTTTAGAAAATAATAATTAGTAATGTGCATTTACTGATTATAGATTTTTCTATTGGGATTTCGTCAATATTTGGACAGTGCATTTCCAGGAATTATGAAAACCAATTTTGTGTTTATTGCATATCTTTGAGAATATTCGGTTTTGGAAATTCCTTGGTGTCCAAACTTCCTTGTCTATAAATATTGAAGTTTGGAATTCTAGAAAACTAATCCTCAGAGCCAGCAAAACTACCTAGTTGTGTTGTTACTGGTGAAGCCGCCTATTCGGAGAGGAAAGTAACCTAATTAGGCGAAATTTCTTACGGCCGCTCAGTTTAAAGACTTCTTTGGGATTGAGAAGCTCTATTAGTACCGTTGGTGGGAAACTAGATAATTGCGTTTTATTATTAGTTTTCGATTGATTTGATTGCCTAACGGTTGTTGAAATTTGATTGCACCTAGTTTGTTTATGCTTGAGAATCTTCTCTTCTGATAAAAGATTCACTCAAACTAGATCGCAGTTTCGACGGGGATGTTTAAACTGTTTGTACATCTAAAGAAATCTTGTGATAATCCAACGTTAACAGACTCCGTTCTATGTGTGATTGATCACAAGAGATTCAAGTTGATTGTGTGCAGGTGCTGATTTAAGATTAAATAAGATTTGAAGACAAGAAGACTTTTTGGGTTCATAATATTTGGTGTGCACAATACTTGTTTCGTCTGGAAAGGGATCCAACTATAATCGGTTTATCTTTGTGATAGATTGGATTGATTAGTTAAGTAGACCGGCATCAATACACTTCTTTGTGATTAATAGTATTGATTGCATAGTCTAACAATTACTTCGGTAATTGTTGAGAGATTGATCTAAGGACCCAATAAAGGAGTTTATTGGTTAAACAGAAGAGCCTTTGTCAGACTCAAATCACGTTGTTTGAAAAGAGTTGTTACCGAATAGATTTGTTGTTCCTTTACTGTTTGGAATACGAACCAAAGGAATTGTTCCAAGTGCGTGACTTATTAACAAGTTGGAGGCGCAGGGATACTGAGGAAACTAGGTGAACTATAGGTTTAGTTGCTTGGTCTCAACTATACGAAATTGATTTGATTATGTATAGCGGCTTAATTCTGAGAGTATTCAATTCTGGACTAGGTCCCGGGTTTTTTTTTGCATTTGCGGTTTCCTCGTTAACAAAATCTTGCTGTGTCATTTACTTTTATTTTCTGCAATTATAATTGTTGTTATTATAATTTAAAGTAAATTACACAAACGTTAATTCCCATTTTACTTGATAGACAATCCCTAGTGTTATGTTAAGTATGAACCTATTATCAAGTAAACATACTTCGTTGTTGTATTGTCTCGATCTTGTATCCATAGTCAATCACACAAGTTATCTTGTTGTCGTATTGTCTCGATCTCGTATCCATAGACGATCACACAAAGTGTGAACCGATTAGTTGTATTGTCTCGACTCAGTCTATAGACAATCACTTTCGGAGAAAGGACTTATAGGTGGAAAAGTTTTAGATTGAGGTATATTTGGGTACCCTCGTCTTTTCAGAGAACATGGGGAAAAGAAAAATCCAAATATTGCGAAAACAGGATTTCCGAAACTTTTTCGAAGATTTAGATTGAGGTATATTTGGGTACCCTCGTATATTTGGGTAGCCTCGTCTTTTAGGTTAATACCGAATATACCCTCGTCTATAGCTATTCGGTATTAACCGTAACTGCTTATTGTTGTCGCAATATTTCCAACTAGTCAAAATCCAAAAATAAATATACAAAAACACTAATCAAAAAAACAAAATAATAATAATTAAGGTTCGCATTAACCCTGAATCATGTTTGGCATATGAAGCAATGATACTGATACGGGAACACTGATATGACAAAACGGATACGGGGATTCAACAATTTTTCAAGAAATCGGGATACGGTGGGATACATATACGTAAAAAATATATCTTAGATGATAAAAATTCATTCTAGTAAAAAAATCACATAAAATAAAAATTCCAACAAATATTATTTCAAACATGAAAAAAAATAGTTAAAAGTTATCTTACATCTCGCACGGCATCACCCATTAATATGTTTTCATCAAACATCACAATTTCTAGTTTCTAGCTCGTCAAGTGAAAGATTTCCTACTTCATGTTCTCCCACATCGTCAAGTGGATCAAATGCATCTCTACTAATATCTCACATTCACTTTTTTTCAATCCTTTCATAAAAGCTCAAATAAGATTAATGTGAGCAAACATTAAATTTTCAGCATTTTGGGGTTCAATCTTATTTCTCTTAATTGAATGCATAAAATTTTATGTGCTTCAATTTCTCTCTAAACAACATGAGGAACATGGCTGCTCTTAAAGCTAAATTTTTGTAACACCAAAGATGAAGCATCACAAAATAACCACAAAGTCTTCTTTCTTTATTGTCAACAAAATATTAGGTTTAGACGTCATTTATATATAACTATTCGATATGTTGATGAGTACATACGTTTATAAATATTTAGATTGTATGTATAAAACTACAAGTATATAGATTTTATCTATAAAAGTATATGTTAAATTATAGGAAGTATCCCCGCATTAGAGTATCTGAGAGGTAGCCCCAAAGTATCTCCTACCTTTTTCGTAATTAAAAAAGGTGATACTATATATGGAGTATCTGATACGTATTCCAGGTATCCCAAGTATCTGATACTTATACAATGCCGATATAGATACTGTAACCGTAAATTTTTACGGGTTTAACTGAACCTGTTAGGAAATAAAACTACTAAATTATTAATAAATTCTTTGGCGGTGTTCAAAACACAACATGCGGTGTCTAAATTTATGGATGCTTAAACCTGAAATCCAAGGGCCGATGAGAGGTCAAAGCAACTTTCCAACTGGATGAAGCAAAAAGAGATCTCCACCATTTGATTATGATATTTATGCAAGGCAAAGGGCTGATGAAGCGAACTGCATCCTTAAAATGTTCCCAAATTTGAAAAGAAAAGCTGCAATTAAACATTAGATGCTCCACAATTTCGTTATCTTTACAACAACGCAAACATCCATTCACGATAAGTTTTCCTTTCCTATAAAGGGTGTCCACTGTATCAAGTTTTTTGTGGTACACTAGCCAAAGAAAATACTCAATCTTGTGAGGCCAAGACCTAGATTAAATACTCAAATGAAGGTTTAAAAAAGATTGTTCGTTTTCTTACGTGACGTAACACGACTTAACCGAGAAGACACTGGAGCTATTAATACTCAATTTAATGGAGTCTGACCTTATCCCCATAATCAATCCTTCAAGAATGGAAGTTAAAGCACATACCTCGAGAATTTGTGATTGCGTTAGCCTCTTATCCAGGCCCAAGTTCCATGCCCCTCCTTGCTGAATTCTAGCAGCACATTTCTTAGTGGAAGTCATGGCATACACACTTGGAAATGAAGAGGAGAAGGCAGTCGCACCTACCCGATGGTCTTCCCATAACAAAAGTATCGTCTCCTAGTTGTAAGATACAATTTTCTCTAAAAGCGTTGAGCTGCTTGTATATATGTACCCTTCAAAAGTCCCCAACCAATTGTAGAATCCGAGGGGAGCGGACGAGTAGGAACGGGGGTTGGCCCGAGACGCTCAGTTCAATGGTATCTTAAGTGGGAAGGGTGAGAGATGGCAAAAGTGGAGTGTGTGCACAAATATTCATTCGTTCATGAATGTCAGTGCACATGTCGTATAAAGATAACTTCTTAACGATTCGTGATTAAAAAGATAAACTTTGTAGAAATCTTTTGAAGTCGCTACCTGACTAAGAGGAGGCAAGACCTCTTCTAACTAGTTTGAATTCTTTCAGGAATAACAATCTAGCTATGACTTACATATTCATGGTTAGCTATCAAAGAGTCTGGGTAAAGAGATTCTAGTACAAGATGAGAAGGTATTAGGAACCCATCAACTGCCAATCGTATGATTGGCCTCTACTTCATAATTAAAGGGATAAAATGATTACAATTTATCTTATCAAAATGTACATATGCATGTTTATGATTGTTGACTCATAACATAGGGATTGCTAAAAACGAGAAAGAACTTTCATATTTAGACATATGAAAAACCAAGGAAAATAGGTGAGAGTATGAACTCGTCACTTAGAGTTTAAGACAACTCTAGATGTAACAACAAAGAATTAAGGGAAATTCTAAGCATGACTATGGGAAATTATAAACGTTAGAGTTGTGTGACTATAGGCTTGAAAGAATTACCTAATAGTCTTATGTGACTATGAGCTCAACGTTAGAGTTTAGGGAAACTCTAAACCCGATGACAAAGAATTAAGGGCAATTATATGCATGAACGGGTATCACCTAATAGTCTCGTGTGACTATGAGCTCAAGGTTAGGATTCAATACACAAATATGTATGTGCGACCCTTAAGACCATTTGTACCCACACTTGGATTCGTCCACATAAAAAGGAAAATAAAAATTAATGCCCAGTTATGTATGTGCGAACCTAAATGTGAGATAGAAGACCATTTGTATCCACACTTGGATTCGTCAACATTTTAAAATAAAAAAGGTAAAATAATAAATTAATAGACAAATATGTATGTGCACCCTTAATGTGAGATGGAAGGCCATTTTTACCCACATTTTGGATTCGTCCACATAAATAAAAGGTAAAATAAGAAATTAATGTACAAGTATAAATGTGTGACCCTTAATGTGAGATGGAAGACCATTTTCACCCACGCTTGGATTCGTCCACATAATTCATAAGGAAAAATAATATACAAATTTTTGCTTATAACCACAATATGGATGGTGGATCATGATTCATCTGATTTTTGATTAGTCCATAGTTGTTGATAAAAAAGGGGAAGAAGTTTCATTATTATACCTTGAATGCGATATTGAGCTTGAAAATATCTTTACAATGATTTCCTTTTTCGTTTTGATAAGTATGCTAAAAGTAGTTAAAGTATTAGCAACCTAGTGCTAATCTTTTTAAAACTTAAAGATAAATATTTGATTGACTAAAACATTTTTTTTTGGGTTTTTTTTTGTTAATTTTGTGCTAACATTGAATATAACTGATTTCAAGGTAAAACTAAGTACAAAAAAGAAACAAATGATTACTTTAGTACTTGTAACATTTTTTATTGTTTGAAAAGAGTACAAAGAGAAGGTGTATGAGTGAAATGGAGTAGGATATAAAAAGATGCTTTGCTTTTATGAATTGGGAAGTGTTCGAGGTGGTATTGGAAGTAGTTTTTTTCTTTTCTTTTGTGTTTCTTTTTTCCCTCTGATCCCCTTTTTAGTTGAAGTGTAGATGGATTTATATAGGTACTCAGTGGAGTAACAGATATGCGGGGAATAGTAAGGAGGGTGAAGTACAATAGCTTCATCTCATGCAAAAGGCGCATCTTTGAGCATGCGCCATGTGAAAAAGTATGAGCATTACAGATTCCTTGTTAGAATCCTCTACCACGATTTTATCTTTTATAAGAATCTCTTTTTCTTCTTTTATAGTAGATGAACTTTTTGCTCCACATGCATCAAATCATCTTCAACATCATTACTACTCTCATTTTCAATTAGAAAGTTCCAGCAGGTGAACTTCTTCGAGTCAAGCATGCATGGTCTTGAGCAGGGACCTAGGTTGCACAGACGCGGACGCATAGACACGGACACTACAAAATTCTCAAAAAAATAGGACGCGGACATGTATATACATATTTTATTTATATATTGTTTATATATACAATCATGTATTTATACAACAAAGTTAAGTGTTTCGATCCTAAAAATTAGAAAATGCTGCTACATGTGTATAAATTTCAAAAGAAAATAAGAGATCGTCTGTTTATACACATCGAAGGTCAAGCAATCAATCACTATTAATCACATGGCACAATCAAAATGCATTCTTAGAACAACACATTCCCAACCAAGGGTATACGTGATATCATTTCCAATTACAAAACCTTAATAAAGACCTAAATGATTGATCTAAATGTTCGCATTTATTCATTTAGTTAATAATAGTAAAAATAATGGAAGAACTTTAAATGAAAATGAAAAAAAAAATGCTTCAAACCCGAGTCATCAGTGAGTCCAAACCAGACGCGCGCAGGATGCGCACATTGATGCGTCTGACACGTGTCCCATGTCCGACCCGCGTCGGACGCGGACACGGCTAAAAAAATGCAGCGTCCGTGCAACCCAGGCAGGGACGAAATTAAAGGTTGACTAAAATCTTCGACAAGCCCTTAATTTTATCTTAAAATTTACGTTTAGTCCACATAATATTTTATGTTGCGGCCGGCGCTCAACCTCTTGTTGATTTTCTAAAAGTTGTTTTAAGCTTATATAGCTTAAAATATAATATAGCTAAACAATATCTAAAGTTTATATTAATTAAAAATTTAATACCTAAACAATAATAGAATTGAACATTAACTTAAAATAGTTGGGAGCAAAACTTTTTTAGAGTTTTGTTTATTGTTTGGTCGGTCGATCGATCGGTATCTTCCCATGCGATAATAGTCAGGAGGAAAACCACATATTTAGTTGGTTGTATCATATTATAGTGTTTAAAATTAGTGTGTGTTAGTCGGCCCCAGCCGTGGAGAAAATTTAAAGACAGATGTAGTGCCCACGTTAAAATTAGTGTGTTAGTTGGCCCTGTCTATAATAGTGAGGGCTGGGGCCGTGGAGAAAATTTAAAGGCAGATGCAGTGCCCACATTAAAATTAGTGTGTTAGGTAAAGAATGCAACCCCTGATACAGAAGTACGACTACCAGTCCTCAGAGAAATCCATGAATTAGAATTTATTGGTTTTAAAGATATATTCATCAAATGGAACTTAAAGGAAACAACCTTAACAAATAAAACCTATTGTGATAGAGAGATTTTAAAACAAGAATCTGAACAAGTAAAACAAGAACATATACTATATTTACTGAAAGTAAAGAAGACCATAGCTGGGGTTTTGTTTCAGCTTCACTATAGTTTCAACCAAAAAATGAACTTTGAGTTGTAAGAGCAACTCCAGTGGGACCAACAAATAAGTAGTTTTACGGAACGACCCCTATAATGGCTACATTCCAATTCCTAACTTACTTAGGATCCTGTGTCATTACCCGCCTTGCGAAAGAAACATTGTTGATTATATACTTACAGTGCGGCTGGAAAACTATTAAAACAGATGAACAAATCATATTAAATCAAAGGGTTTGTTCATCTCATCTCAGATTGAGTCGATCGACTCAATCCGAGACGATATGATCTACCTGTACCGGGCGGCTCACACAGAGCCGAGACTCGGTTCAAACAGAGACGAACATCGTCTCCTACAGAGCCGACGGTTCAGGCTGAGCCAGCAACGACTAGTCCATCCAACGGCTATGAATCCCCTCCCTATAAATTCAACTGATTTCAACTCCAAAATCACACCTTCTACACCTATAAAATTTTAATACTTCCACTTCAATCTTCATAATACAATTTCAAAATCTTTTAATCTCAACAAATGTCTATCAGAGTTCGTGGTCCTAGATTTTCTCTGAAAGAAGATTCGGCATGCACAACTTATGTTTTTCAAACAAAAAATAATATCCATAATGTTACGAATTTGGCGCAAACGACTTTCTAGCAACAAGTTTTTATAATGTTCGTGCAGAAACGGGGAATTTGAGAAAACGTGATGTTACTGGATTGTCTGCTCGTTTTTAATCAATTAGTCATTATGTCAACCAATTTCTAAGTATGGTAATGCAAGTTAACCGAAATAGGATTAGCGGTGAAACTGAAGATAAATTGATCCAAAAAGCTACAACGATGTGGCAGGAAATTAACGGGAGACCTTTTCAGTTTGTATGTTTTTTCAATATCCTTAGAGGTCTTTACAGGTTCAACCCCTTCGGCCTTCTATATGCTCCACCAGCCTCTCCGTGAAGGAGGATGCTCATTACCTAGTTTTAATGATTTAGTAATTAAGTCTATTGTAACGTTTAATGATTGCTAATGTGAGACTAAGTAATGTTTAATGAAATCCAATGTTGTTTGATATATAAACATAACAGTGGTGCAAATACAAAGACATTTCCATTGATTAAGCTAATGACTACATAACGGTAGATGAATCAGTTCATATGCTTAATCAAGCCACTCCAACTTAAAACACGAAGGACATTCCTAGAAGTGTTTTTCATATGTGTCTTTTTCTGTAGAAGTGTGCAAATGCAAAAAAATTTTTTGCAACCAGAGTTTAAGCATTCACTAATCATCTGTTTCGTAAACTCTACTTCTCCGCAATAATCGGGTTATGGCTTCTTCAACCTGGCATAAAGCTTCAAGTTTCTCCAAGATGCTGCTACCTTTTCATCTTCTTGCTCCTTCATAATATCATCTAACATTCGTGGTTCTTTACAACAATTAGGATCTTGAAATTGCAAATACCTGAGATTTTGTGGTTGTGATTCGACGACCATTTTGTTAGCTGAACAACCAACTTGTGAAACCTTAGAATACATCCAAGGATATTGTATCAGACTATAGTCATCCATGAAACATAATGGACAAACCTCTTTTGCTTCCACACATACAATTTTTTTTCCTTTGCTTTTAGAAATCATGATGTTGGTTGGGTGTAATTGGTATCCCTTGCGTTTTCAATCGGTATCAGAGCAGGAAAACATTATTGACCTAATAAGTATATGTTTGTTTTCAATCATACCTGTATTTATGTACTATATAAATGAAACCAACCAATTTCGATCATGCCAAGTGCTTAGGGATTACATCAAAGGATAACTCCTTAGTTGATTCTTCCGAATCCATAGGTGAGAATGTGTCTTTAGTTTCTAAGATATGTCTCTTGACCTAATTGGAATGAACTCAAAATCATATGGGGATCTCATTAAGTGTTGTCATGAATCTTAGATTATTGAAGATCAAGACTCAGATAAAATCCCTCCAAGAGAAGCTTTATTTGTATGCTTATGAACTTAGTCAATCTCTAAATAGAGAGCGTTGTTTGAAACTATTGATACTTTTACCGATGGTATTAACAAACTCACTCAAGAACTAAAATCTAAATAGATAGCGTTGTTTGAAACTATTGATACTTTTACTGATGGTATTAACAAACTCACTCAAGAATTAAAAATCAGAAAACATATATATATATATAGTTGATATTCTTGAAGATACTGTCAGGCAAGCAACTATTCAAGAAAAACTCATGATCAAGACTCATAATGCTAAGATTAATAAGTTTCATAGGATAAATCTGAATTTGATCTTCACATATCTCAGAAGCAGTGTAATTCTTTTAAAAAAGGAAATTACCGCTATAAAGAAGATATCTTGTGCTAAGGAAATTCTTCTTGTGTATTCCGATAAAAATGTGAGAACCTCGTATAGAAAAACAACTTTTAAGAAAAAATCTGTCCCAGATCATGTGTCAAAAGTTACTTTTGAATCTGAAAAGACGAGGGAACCCAAATACACCACAGTCTTTTATTTATCCACCTATAAGTCCTCTACCGAAAGTGATTGTCTGTAGAATGAGTCGAGACAATACAACAAATTGGTTCACACTTCGTGTGATCGTCTATGGATATGAGATCGAGACAATACGACAACAAGATAACTTGTGTGATTGACTATGGATACAAGATCGAGAAAATGCAACAACGAAGTATCATACTTGATAATAGGTTCGGACTTAACCAAACTCTATAGGATAACAATCAAGTATGTACGGAGTTAACGTTTGTGTAATTTACTTTAAATTATAATAACAAAAATTATAAATGCGAAAAGAAAAGTAAATGACACAGCAAGTTTTTGTTAACGAGGAAACCGCAAATGCAGAAAAACCCCGGGACCAAGTCCAGAATTTAATACTCTCAGAATTAAGCCGCTATACAAAATCTAAACCAACTTCGTATAATTGAGACCAAGCAACTACCCCTAGTTCACTCAGTTTCTTCAGTATCCCCGCGCTTCCGACTTCGATGAGTGCACGCACTGGAACAATTCTTGGATCGTATTCCAAACAGTAAAAGAATAATAAATCTGGTAACAACTCTATTGTTTAGTTCAAGATAAATATATCTCAAATCATATGCAAAGGCTCTCCTGTTTAAGCTAACAAACTCCTTTTCCTGGTTAGATCAATCCAATCTCTATTACTAAGGTAATAAGGTTTGGATTTGTAACAATCAAAATAGAACTCAAGAGAATTATTAGGCATTACCGATCTCACACAACTAATCAATCGAATAAATCTGATTCTAGTTGGATCCCAGCCGATCAAGGTTTGTGCAATACAAAGATATGAGAAACCAATAAGAAATCTTCTTCATCTTCAAATCTTCTTTAATCTTCAATTGAAACCTGCACAACACCGCTTGAATCTCTTGTGATCAATCACACACAGAACGGAGTCAGTTAACAATGGATTATCACAAGATGTCTTTATATCTACAAACAATTCTAAAGATCCCGTCGATACTTCGATCTAGTTTGAGTGAATCTTATATCAGAAGAGATGATTCTCAAGAATAAACAAACTAGGTGCAATCAAAGTTTAAACAACTGTTAGTCAATCAAATCAATCGAAAACTAATAACATTACAATTATCTAGTTTCCCACCAACGGTACTCGTAGAGCTTCTTGATCCCACATAAGTTTTTAAACGAGCGGTCGTAAGAGATTTCGCCTAATTAGGTTACTTTCCTCTCCAAATAGACGGCTCCACCAGAAACAACAAAACGAATAAGTTTTCCTAGCTCTTAGGATAGTTTGCTAGAAATGAAAACTTAGGTATTTATAGACCAAGGATGTTTGGACACTAAGGAATTTCCAAAACTGAAAGTATTCTCAAGATATGCAATAAATGCCCATTCGGTTTTCATAATTCCAGTAAATGATTTGTCCAATATTTTCCGAAATCTCTCAATAAAAAATATCCAATTAGTAAATGCACATTACTAATTTTTATTCTCTAGAGATATGCATTAATTGCTGGTAATTAAAGCATATAAAACTAACAACCTTAATTAAAAAATTCTTAATTTATTTCGGAACATGATCTCCTTGAGTACTAAGGAATATCTTTGAACAATAAAAGATAAGAGTTAATTTTCATGTTCAAAGGATGTTGACATCTCTTCTTTGTAAATCCTCTTTCATATTTACAATCTTGGAATCGATTATACCTGTAGATAGGGAAAAACGATTTGCTGGTTTTTTAGGAAAGTGAAGAGATGATCGTTCGGACGAGACTCCTCAACCGAGCAAACTGCTTAACCTAACACAGATGCACTGCACGGCAGTGCTTTGAGTTCGAGAGATCAATCTGTAGGATTTCGGCCTAAACCAAGTCAATGGCCGTTCCAGAGTAAATTCGGTCATAAAGAGGGAAGAGGGTTGATCTGTAGGAGGGAAGCTGAGAACTGTAGGATCAATGATGATCAAAGATTGTTGATGTGTTGAAGGTTTCTGCAAGTATGTGGACTGTGTAAATAAGTTTCGAGAAAATCGTTGTTTTGATGAATAGACGAATGTTGTCTTCAGTCATCGATTCATAACTTATTTATATTGTCAGAATGACAAACACCTTGATTCCAGTAAGTGTGACGGTTTCTTGAGTGAAAGAGTGGGAAAATGGGAGATCGTGGTAAAATCAGTTCCATGTCGTGCGGAGACTTGGTTGATCATCCACCCACTACTTTGCTAACTCCCTCAACCGCTTGCACGACTTACTCATGTTTCTCATCATGGATGAACACACGTGCTGTAGTCCGCCAGACCAAAACCCTAATTGATATCCCCCATGTGATGTGATTGATGTCTCACGAACGTTGAGCCTGCAAAGCAGACGTGTATTTGATTAGTCAGTCGTTGACTTATTAGGTAGTGAGTCTAAGTTTTGTTGAATTGAGCATGAGTGACGAATGCTCAGTGAATCATGGATTGAACATGTCAGATGTACAGTTCTTATGTTGATATTGCTCGTCTGAGCAAATATTGTAAATTCGAGCAACTGAGCAACTATTGCCCAATTCGACGAATTACTGAATATTGGTAGTTGGATAAATATTCGATCAAGTATTGCTCAATTCGACGAATTACTGAATATTGATAGTTGGATCAATATTCGAGCAATTGAGCAAGTATTGCTTAATTCGACGAATTATTGGTAACGTGACCCAATAAAATATTAATTAAAATATTGGTAGTCTACCAAATATTATATAATTAATCTGGATGTCGATTACTAGATCAACATAAAATTATTAGTGTTTGAGCTTGCTCGAAATTATGATTTGTGGAGCGTTTGTTCAAAACCCTAATTTTTTGATCAATTGTTCGTCAATTGATGAATTGCTGAAAATAGATCATGAGTGAGGGAGGGACCGACCACATGGGATGATGGACGACCATGTGGTGCCAAAGTGCTCGAGTGAGCGTGCACCAGGGTCCTTGGTTGACAGGTTGGTGAAAGAATGATCAAATGATGGTGTTGATCATTTATTAGAATAATGCTCGTGCCATTAGGTGATAAAACCTAATTATGGAGAAGTGAGGGACCAACCAAGAGGGCATGAGACTGGCCCTTGGTGGTCGTGGGACCAGCTGTTGGTTGTTTGAGAAAATTCCAAGTTGATTGGAAAGAGTTTGGACCCAATATGAGCAATTGAGCAAATTAGGTCAAAATCATGAAGATGTGTGGGACTGGCTCCTTGCGAGCCTTAAGGCCGGCCTTGGTCGGTCATGGTTTGAGCAATATTTGAGAAAATATGAAGAAACCATGATTTTTGCTCAAACGGAGGAGTTTCATGAGATGAGGGAAATAATAATTATGAAAACAAGGGATTGTAAGGTGCGGGACCGGCCACGGCTAGGGCATGGTCGTCCGGCTAGGTAGCCCGGTCCCACGACACTTTCCCTATTTTTTATTATTTTTCATAAAACCGTGAAAATATGGAGAAACCGTGAGTTTTGCTCAAACAAGGAAAGTTGCTCGAATGCAGGAGTCTTCATGAGTTCATGAAAATAATAAAATAAGAAAAAATAAAGGAAGAGGCGTGGGGGACCGGCCACGACAGCGTGACCGGCCGGCCGGTGGGTCCAGTCCCTAGGCGCCTATTTTATATTTTTTATTATTATTTTCTCTCTCCTATTTTGTGTAGGATTCCTCGTTTGTCAATACTTTTGAATGCTCGTTCGTGCATTTGGGTGCTCGTTCGTGCATCATTGTTGAGTACACTTCACCATTTTCTTGGGGCTTACTCGGTTATAGTCCAGACGCCCGATTGTCGAGTAATTATTACTAATTCATGGAATTCAGCGGAGAATGATTCATGAAACGGAGCAATAATAATGAATTGTGCATCTATTACTAATCCATGAATCCAGCTGGGGAGTTCAGGGAACGGAGTAATGAGATAAAATAGTTATCTATTACTAATCTATGAATCCAGCCGGGGGATTCAGGGAACAAAGTAATGAGATATAATAGATTATTTTCTAGGAATTCAGTGGATGAATGTCACGGTAGAATTAATCTATTGTAGAATCGAGATATGAGATAGTTGAAGCATCTTTTTTGTTCTTAAAGGTGTATAGTCATGGAACAACGTGCGGCGTCGACGTCCTGAAGGGGTTTAGCCATCTAACAAACAATTATGTCTAGAGAGCCGCCTGAATCTATACACGGTCTCTCTATATAGTCAGGGAACAGCGAGTATCGCCGACGTCCTGAAGGCGTTAAGCCCTCCGACAAACAATTATGTACAGAGAACCGCCCAATCGTTCTTCTATGTAGAGGGGGGTCTTTCTATGTAGTCAGGGAACAACGAGTATCACCGACGTCCTGAAGGCGTTAAGCCCTCCGACAAACAATTATGTCCAGAGGACCGCCCAATTCTGTTATTCTACATAGAGGGCAAATTGAAATGTGCAGCATCGAACGCTCAACTGGTGGGAGGCCTTTCGAGAAACATATTCATCATGTCTCTGAGAGGAACTCGATCAGAGATCGTGAAACGGTTCACGGATCGTCACATGCGTTCCTGAAGACGGGTCAAAAACATGCAGTATCATGATTTTACGATTTTGACCTTTGTCGAAAATCCACCATCAACATTAAGTCCACTGCTTAGTGAGGGACAGTCATGTTCCGCAGTAAGCATTAGATGGTGATTTTCCATTCGACGAGATAAACAGTTGAACTCGGTCATATAAAGGTATTTTCAGAATCATCGATTTGCTCCAATGGCGTCATGTACGAGCAAATGCTTACATAAGGACCCTGATAGTATGATAGAGCATCATCCCGTGAGCACGGAGAGATGAGGCACTGCTGATTTGGACGACCGGAGGTCCAGTTTTGGTCGGTTTAGCGTTTACGGGTCCGGGCCCAAAAATGGAAATCCTTGTTTTATTAGGTTTTTGGAAATAAAATTGATATAAAAGGGAAGAAGCCCTAATAAAAATTTGTAACAAGGACCGACCATTCTCCCCTCCACCCTTTCACGTCCGAGCAGAGCAGAGGAGGTAGCTTTCCGCCGGAGCTGTCATCGTCGGTCGCCGTCAGTGAACTTCTGGCCAACCCCGGCCGATCAAAGGTGAGTTTTTTTTTTCTGTGTGTTATTCATGAGTTGTTCGAAAACAAAATTTCACAAGTATATATGCATATGTAGGTTTTATGAAAATTTGTTTTTAGCAAACATACGCCCGTTTGTTCGTTAGTTTAAGAAACGAGCAATAATCCCTAATAAGAAAGAGATACATAAATCCTTGAATAGACATGATTTAGCTACAGTAGATAAAATTTTGTTTATGAGGTTTCATGAAAATCAAAATTTTACTTTCAAAGAATGAACTTTCACACAAATACTTTTTAGGAACGTATATTTAGTTAAAGTAATAAACAATAATCTCTAGTATTAGAGATATTTTTGAATTAGACCTGCACCTCATGATAAAATTTATTTGGAATATGTGGACCTTTACAAAAGTATAAAAGACCCTCGTTTCATAGACGAACGCTCGTTTGAGAAAAACAATTGATTTTTTTTTATAAATAACTCACGTAGATTTTTTTTTTTTGTGTGTGCGTGAGTTTAAAAAAAAAAATTTGTTAAAGAAATCAAATTTTGACTTTTGAGTAATTGTTGGAAGCAAACAATTGTATGTGATGAAATAATGTCTATATGAGTTTTGTGATTTTATAGTGTGTGTACACATAGCAGAAAACCAGTGAATGTTTACATGAAGGGATTATGTGAATTATTCATAACTTCGTGAAAATTCAGGTGTTGACTTTAAATAATGAATTTTGCTCGTCTTTGCAGGTCTAAAGAAGCGAGCGAGTTTCAAAGTTTTTACGTTATCACTACAACTAGCGAAACAGCAAATAGGTAAGAGTTGAGAATTACCATTTTTGTAGACACTGATGTGAGCATCATAATTATTTTTTTGCTTTAATTCCATTGTGTTGATGAAATTTGTGTATGGATGCCACAACAATTTTGCAAAGATGACCAATTCCCATGGTAGTGTTTCTGAAGACGATGTTTCCAGAGAGGAGTCTTCTGGAGAGGATGCTTCTACAGATGTATCTTCTAGAAATGATGATTCTGGGACTTCCAGGGAAGAAGAGGAAACTCCTAGAACTAAGAACATTCCAAATACTGATGATGAATTATTTGTGTTTCAGTATACACCCGAAAAGCGTCCCTCGGGTTCCTCATTTCGGCTGCTCATAAATCCCAGAAGTACTAATCAGAACAAATTGGTATCTCCTCAAGCAATAATTCGATTCTTCCTGCAAGGGAGACACTATTCGGCTTCACATGTAGAATTAAAGCTTTCCCGAAGACCTTTGACAGATTTTTCCGGATAGGCTAGACATATGTTGGATTACAGCCGTGTAAGTGATGTAATTTTTAATAGTGGTAAGAATGGGTTCGTTCAGATTTGTGAAGATTCGAGTTTTTTTTAAAATTAATAAAAATATACAATAATATTACAATTGGTGCAAGAGGTACTGGGACTGAGGATTTAATTTTTAGAGTGAAAATAACCAAGACACTAGATTCCACTATTACACATGAATAAATGATGATAAAAATTCCAAAACTCTAATTATTTTTAAAATCTCTTTTTCTTAATTCACAAATTATCAAGCATATTCTCAAACATTAATTGTATCCCTTAAGCATAGATTATCTAATCAAAGCATAACCTATCTAATTGAATCACAACTAATTAGGAAAAATTATGCAAACAATTAAAATTCTACAAAGTAGTGATTGAGTGAATTATAAAATACAAATTAGAGAGAAGTAAAATAATTACCAATTATTCATGCAACAATAGCTTCCTCCATGCCTTGGTTACGCGAGAATTAGCTCATCATTATCATGGAAATATGCTCAAAATTCATCTTTATTAATGCTCAAAAATGGTTCACAAATGATGAAATAGGAGAAAATTGACAAAAACCGGGTTTGTAACACTTCTGTTTGTTACAAACCGAGCTGTTACAGAGAACGATAAAAATGAAGTGTTGTTAACACTGTCGCATTACGACCCTCACCCTATTGTCGCTGTCACTGTTGAAAAACGACGTTCTGCGTGCGTCCAATGTTCTTCGTGTTCATCATCATCAGCAGCAGCAGAAACTGAGTTCTGCAACTTGTGATTTCTTCTTCTCTGGCTATCCTCAGCTCCCCAAACTCTCCACACATATCTAAGTCTCCCAGGGACTCTATTTATACCAAAAACAGGCGTTGAATCTCCTCCATTAATTCCAAAATATTCACAATATCTTTTATTCATGTACGGGAATAATCAAGATTTTCATTCTCTGTTTAGCTCCTCCACGCATCTGTTTGATCTCCACACACTTCTTGCACGCTGAAAATGTGTTAAACTCGTTCTAATCTCCACAAAATCTTCCACAAAATCTTCTCAACACGTGAAATACTCGTTTCTCCCTGTTTTCTTCTTGCGGATTATTCAGCCAAATTCGGTCGAACCTAAAGCCCAAAACATGTTTATTAGGTCATATAACAACTACCCATAAGAAATCAGCCCTTTAATCTCTTCATAACATCATCAAAAATCGATCGAACCAACTGCCAGTGAAAAATAATTTTCCCGCCAAAAATCCATTTTCAAATGATGAAGGTGAAGTGCCTTGAATCCAAAACTCGGGTGCCTTTAACAGCTCGGCTGCCTTGGGGGTGCCCTTATCCAATTTTAGGGTGCCTTTAGTAATTTTGGTGGGTGCCTTTAACACTTTTTTCTGGGGTTTTTCCAACATTTTTTCGGGGTTCCTCCGGTGTATTTCTGGGGTGCTTCCGGTGCATTTCTGGGGTGCCTTTAGTACTTCATCCTGGGGTGTAAAACACCACTTAACGAGCCAATTCCGTCGCAAGAGCTTATTTCTCTAAAAATACCTACAAAGACATAAAACACCATAATAAGTACAAAAATGGGTACTAAAAATATATACAATAGAGATGAAAATAGACACATAAATGCGTCTATTAGTAAGGTCTATGCTGGATCGTGCACAGGTGACACGAGCCATTCAAGCAGCTGGGGATTTAATCATTCATAATGATATACGAGGTATGGTGGCTTTGCTTGCTCGTTGGTGCATTTATACTCATACTTTCATATGCAGATGGGGAGAATTCACCATCACTTTGGAAGATGTAGTCGCTTTATCGCATCTCCCGATTACTGGTAATTTCCCTGAAGAGCTCTCAGCAGAGGAGACTGCAATATCTGACATATTGAAAGCTACGATGCATGATTTCAACAAGTCACCCAAATTTTGCTATGCTCGATGGTTGAAGCACTGGTGGCCGAGAGATGGAGTTCCTGAAGAACCTGTTGATGGTACCTTAACCATTACTGCTTTCTTATGCTTGTGGATCTCCCGAGATGTTCTTGAAGATAGTGGACATTTGTTGAAGCCATTTGTGGTTCCTTTTGCCATAAAGATGACTAAAGGTGAGAAACTTCCTATCGGTAGTCTGTTTTTGGGTTCACTGTTTTCAATTTAGATTCCTTAGTCATAGACTCCAGGGTTTCCAACGGCTTCATGAAAATTGAAACATATGCTAATAATATGTTCCTTCAAGCTTTTATGTGGGAGCACCTTGAGAATTATGCTCCAATTACTCATAGCGTCTTGCAAGGACCCAATGTTGATACTCGTCATGCTTTCCTCGAGAAAGATAATGCCAGGATTATGCGCTGGTCTACAAGACACGCCTCACTAGTATTTTAGACACCGAGTCTGAGTTTAATTTTCGCCCCTTGGTGTCGGTTCCTCCTCTATTCTCACAATTGATGACTTTCAATGCTGGTGAAGAAAATGTCATATTGAAGTCTGGCATCGGCCTGAGTGATGGGGAGAAATCTTTCATACTGAGTTGCACCCCTACCTATTTAGTGTCAATAGTGCAAGGAAAGTTCCAGGTGGAAGAATATAACATCGACAGAGCAGCTCGACAAATGGGTCTTGATCAGTGTGCTCCAGGTCATCGAATGAATAAGCCATTGGTTGAGTATTTAAAGGATCACTTAGATTACACATGTGTGGAAGGAAATAATTACTTGTTTCCTTGTTTCGACTGAGCTACCTACGTGACTCCAGGATATATAGACTTCTGGCATCAACAACTTGAGCGCTTGCATAAGTTTGCGATGGATGTTAAGTCTCTGGTACGGGAGTTTCCTTCTGCTGACATGATCTCTGATCGACCAAGATTGAAACATCTTTCTAGTGGTGATAAAAGAAAAACGCCTCCAGAATGTTCACAGGTAAATATTCTCCTTATGATTTTGGCAAAGGTATGATAATGGCACCTTAATTATTTCATTAAATTTACTATAGGATGGCCATGTTGTGAGATATCGAATTCATGTAGACTTCTCAGAAGTGCAAGACAGTCCCCAGTGTGGAGAAGGAAGAAGTAGGAGGAATTATAGGATGATACCGAATAATGTGCAGTCCCCAGTTGCTTCTTTGGTGAGTCGTTAATATTCCTTCCACCGTGACTTTTCTTTGTCTGCATAATTAGGATCATGAAACCAATGTTTGTTGTTGTTTCATATTTTTGATCCGTCAAGTATTGACGGTCTCCATCTTGCTCAACCAACAACTCATAAGTCCAGCAATGAAGATGAAGTTGATGTAAGTACTCCTTCGCGTAATCAATCATGATACTTCTTGAATGAAATAATAATGATTGTTGTTGATACATCCAGGAAGAGATTGTCGTGGAAAACCGACATGGTTATGCTGTTCATTCGTCTTCGAATGGTGGTGAGAAAGAGAATCCTCAAGAACCATGACCGAATGAAGGCAATGATGCTCCCAATGTTGATGCCAACCATGTTAATCTCTTGAACAACTTGGAGACCCCCCAAGTAAGTATCCATTTGGTATTCTATTCATAGAAGTATAATATTTCTGATTTGTTGATGAATGAATGAGAATTCTCATGAATAAGTGAAAAGTTGTACCGAAATACGTCACCAAAAAATTCAGAACTCAGTTTTTTTAGCAAAAATGCCATAAAATCTTCATCCGATGTCGGATTTTCGTGATCTACCCATGTATTCTCATGCCCAGGAGATTTACGAACTTTATTGCAGAAGCTTTTTAAGTTTTGAGAACGTTTAGGGGTCGAAATCAGTGAAACAGTAAACTTCCAGGAGACTTTCGGAAATTTCTCTGCTGGAATGTAGTTCAATGTTTTGGACACATATTTTTTATCGCTTATCCAATTGTTATGAAATTTTGATATGTTGTAAAGGAAATCCATTCGAATAGAATGGTATATGACTCAACCTTAGATTCCTTACCAATTTCTCCCAGTTCTTCGTCTTATTCAGGGCAGTGTAAAATCTCTTCAGACGGGCTTGTTGAAAAAACGTGTTTTATGATTTCCAAACTATTTGCTCATATCTTGTATGTATAGTAAAGAACTTAGATAGTGTTAATTCACTTACATGCTGTATTTTATGATTGTCTTTTGTTTCCATGCTTGGATTGCTCTAATTTCATGTAATCTTCGTATTAGGTGCCAAATGTCGAAGTTGAGAATAATGGAGCCAATGATGATTCAAACCATATGGCGAATCGAGTTGATAATGTTACCATCTCTGCACCTCAATTCGATGATAATGTTTCCACTGAAGTTTTCGAGGAGAATGAAGCTCGAATCATCCTCACTTCAGAGGCAGAAGAAACTAGACCCGGAATGGAAGAAGCTGCTCCAACAATAGAAGAAAATGTTCCCACAACTGCTGAAGTTTTCCCAATAATTGATAACCGTATAATAGTGCATGAAAACCCTAATGCAGGGATTGTTTGTGATCCTCCATTCGGCGAGTCGCTCCCATATCACACATCAGTTTGTGGATTTAGCGTTCCCATAGGGTATGCTGATATGTATGAAAAATTGTGGAAAATGTATGGTCACATTGTTGTCGCCAAGGACCCAAAACGCAGTTACTTCTTGACAATGCAAGTAGGAACTATCTTGCGTGTCCTAGATGATATACGGACCAGGGCGAGAAGTACTGTTACTCAAGATGTACTTTTTGATTGGGAGTATAACTTGAAGAAATCTGAAGAACTTGGTTTTAACTTGAAGTGGCTTCGTCAGAAGATCAACACCATCAGGGATGCAGTAGAGAACAATATACCTTTTACCAGTGATGCTGTGGTGGAGAAAATTGCCAAGATTGCTGAATTGACTGAAAAGCTGGAGTTGGAGAAAGCGGCCTTGCAAGTTTTGGAGAATGCAAAGAAGCAGAGATCTTACTTTGCCGGCTTCATTTAGTTTTTCTTTCCATAATCTCTTGAACCTTGAATTTCTGAGGGATGTGAGGTTTTATTTTGGTTTTGATTTTTATTGGTTTTGAATAAGTGAATGACTGAGGATTTTCTTTTAGATTTGATAGAGATTTTTTAAATAAAATAACTTTGATAAATTACTGAATTCAAATACTGAATGCAAGTATTACAAACATTTTGGAGGAATTGGAAATACAGGTGAAAGAAAATCTTAAAACGAAAATATTGGGTGTTTTAAGTGTTCGTGTCTTGAACATAAAACACCTTAGGACGCTGAATGTTTCAGGCATCAAAGGCTTTTAGCCAATTCTCGTGAATCACTGGCACACTTGTCTTTCCCTTCATATCAGCCAATTTGTAGTATCCTCCAACTGCTGACTTAACAATCATAAAATGCCCTTCCTAGTTAGAACTCCTTATGGAATGGATATTACGCTTAGTTGCTTTGAGAACTAAATCCCCTTCATGAAACTTGTTAGGCTTGGTTACTCATGCCCTGAATATCTTCTGCTGGTTCGGAATTCCTCGTATAGTGGGATTCCATGTTTGTGGAGCTTTCCAATCCTGTGGCACATGTGGACACTCACGCAATGGAGAGTATCTAGGATATTGATTCTCGTGCCCGATCATTATTCTAGCAATGTTTTTGTCAGTGAGACGATGGATTCGGAGAAAACCCAGTACCTTGGTCTACTAGTGCGGAAACTTCTATGTACAAAGTTATTACACTCCCTAAATAGGGTTCTTTTCACCTTTCCCTCACGGTACTTGTACACTATCGGTCATTGAGGAATACTTAGGCTTAGAGGGTGGTCCCCCTTTCTCGCGTAAAAGCGATCATCATTCGAACACGAGGTTCCGCGTCCAACCATTTGGTGAAGTATTGCTGAGGCGAGACTAACCACTCATAACGTTTGGTGATAGCCAAGTTGTGAGTAAGGTCGAGTCCCCGGACCAGAGTAGCATATTTGAAAGTTGATAATATGGACGCATGAGGATGAATAAAACTTGCCTGAGTACGGAACCTTTTGACGAATTCGTGTGCACTTTCTTCAGGTTTTTGTGTGAGTTCCATCAAGGCTTCAACTTTCCCCAGATGTTCGAATGGTGGAGCGTCCTCTATTTATTCCGAGTCAGATCTTTCTTTAACAGAGAAATGTGCAACTGAAGGTGTTGTAGCTACCTTTCCAGCATGAATCCACGTCCGCCCGAGGATCATGTCATACCCTGGATCTTCCCTGATTATATGAAATTTTGTCTCCGTCCAGTTTGCATCAATTTTCATCTTGAGAAAGATGTAACCATACGCATCTCTGAGCATTCCTTCATAATCTTTGACTGAGACAGGAGCATATGTGGCTTCTCGTCGAGTGATGCCTGCAGCTCTAAGAGTCTTCAAAGGAACGATGTTAATAGTTGTGCCAACGTCGATAAGCACCCTTATGAATTCATTTCCTTTGAGGTATACTGTGGTGAGCAGTCCCCATTTATACATCTCTTTGTCAGTGGCTGGAGGTTCAGGGAGCGTTTCCGGAATGGATAGTCATTTCCCAGACACTATGTGGTTTAAATCCATGAACATATCTCCCCTTTGAGCATTTGACAGATAAAGCAATTCCCAGACATGCTCAATCAATGATTGAACTGCTTCTTTGACTAGTTGTTCAGAGAGCGTAAAGGTTCTGATTGGGAGAGGATTCTTGTGTACTCCTTCAGTCCCCAGTTCTCCTGAATCATCTTTTTCCTTGAATATGTATTTCAGGGTCCTGCAATCACTGGTCGGATGACTGACATACCTATGAAAGCGGCAGTAGCGCGGATTCTCCACTTCCTCGTCTGTTGACTCTCTCCTGACGGGAGGTAAATTGATCGCACCATCTTGGATCCATACTTCTAGTAACTCGATCACATCTTCAATAGGAAAAGGAAAATCTGGTACTTCCTAGTCATTCTGCTAACGCTGAGCAGGTGCTTGTGCATTTCTAGCTTGGTTGTCCTTCCTTGATGCTTTTGTAGGGTGGGACGCTTGAGGAACATTCTTATGTTGTTGCGCCTCAGCTTTCTTTTTTCTTCCTTCAGCAACATTTATGGAAGGTTGAACATTGTATTGTTTATTGACTAGGCACCTGGTGCTGCTTCGAGTGTCTCGCGGCTCTTCGGTTTTGACGGTCTTTGTTCTTTCCAGTAAGGCTGGAGCAGTAGTTGCTGATCGCTTGGCCGCTTTATGGAGTTCTGAGAAAGTCTGGAACCGGAGATTTTCTAGCAAGGCTCTGTAGACCGGGATCATTCCGTTGATGCACAAGTCCACAAATTACTGCTTCGTGACATTTGGGTCATGACAATCCAAGGCCTGAAGTATGAACTTCTTCACGTAGTCGTTCGGATGTTAAGTATTCTTCTGAGACATTCTTCCTAAATCAGAGAGAGTAATCTGCTCCGAGACGAAGAAATATTTTCGGTAGAAAGCATTAACCATTTATCCCCAGGTAGTGATACTCCCTGGTACGATATTGTTGTACCAAGTATATGCTCGGCCTGTCAAAGATTTTGAGAATTCTTTCAAACGGACGACATGATTGTGTTCATGTTCTCCTAATGCCTCCAGGAATTGATAGACGTGTTCTCGAGCATTCCCTGTTCCATGTAAAGTGTGAACGTTGGAGAAGTATAACCTTTCGGGAGAGGAATCCTTTGTGTAGCAGCAGGATATGGAGGTTGATGATGACGGACAGACGGTGTCTTGTATTTTCCTCGAGCCTCCATGAAGCGTTCCAAATCTTCACGAGTGATGAAACCTGTAGACTCCTTCTATGGTGGATTTTCTGCAGCCTTGTGGGCTTCTTCATCATTTACTACATGGATTGAGGTGACTTCAGGATCAGCAACCGAAGATGTTTCTTTGGCTTTTCCCTTGTCCTGAGTTTTCTCTGCCATCTTGTCAGTGAGAGTTTTGAGATAATTGCATAACTCCTTCTGAGTAGTAGCCATATCAGTTTGATTTTTTGTGAGAACCTCCTGGACCTTCATGAGATCATCTATGATGGGTGGATTTTCTCTTACTTCCTCGGGATGTCGGCCGAAGAGAGGATGATTTCCGATATTGGTTTGAGGAGGAGTGGTACCGCCAGTACCGTTGTTGGGAGCAGGAATAGTTTATGGAGTACCACCATTGTTGCTAGTGATAGCGTTTTTTGTGTTAGGATTTGTAACTGAACCTGACCTAAGATCAACCATTTTGTGAAAGTTTGAGATTGCAACCGAGAGATTAATCTCCCACTATGGTCGCCAATTCGTAGATGGGGAAAAACGATTTGTTGGTTTTTTAGGAAAGTGAAGAGATGATCGTTCGGACGAGACTCCTCAACCGAGAAAACTGCTTAACCTCACACAGATTCACTGCACGGGAGTGCTTTGAGTTCGAGAGATCAATATGTAGGATTCCGGCCTAAACCAAGTCAATGGCCGTTCCAGAGTCAATTCGGTCACGAAAAGGGAAGAGGGTTGATCTGTAAGAAGGAAGCTGAGAATTGTAGGATCAATGATGATCAAGGATTGTTGATGTGTTGAAGGTTTCTGCAAGTATGTGGACTATGTAAATAAGTTTTGAGAGAATCATTGTTTTGATGAATAGACGAATGTTGTCTTCAGTCATCGATTCAGAACTTATTTATATTGTCAGAATAACAAACACCTTGATTCCAGTAAGTGTGACAGTTTCTTGAGTGAAAGAGTGGGAAAGTGGGAGATCGTGGTAAAATCAGTTTCATGTCATGCGGAGACTTGGTTGATCATCCACCCACTACTTTTCTAACTCCCTCAACCGCTTGCACGAGTTACTCATGTTTCTCATCGTGGATGAAAACACGTGCTGTAGGCCGCCAGACCAAAACCCTAATTGATATCCCCCATGTGATGTGATTGATGTCTCACAAACGTAGAGTCTGCAAAGCAGACGTGTATTTGATTAGTCAGTCGTTGACTTATTAGACAGTGAGTCTAAGTTTTGTTGAATTGAGCATGAGTGACGAATGCTCAGTGATTCATGGATTGAACATGTCAGATGTACAGTTCTTATGTTGATATTGCTCGTCTGACCAAATATTGTAAATTCGAGCAACTAAGCAAGTACTGTTCAATTCGACGAATTACTGAATATTGGTAGTTGGATAAATATTCGAGCAAGTATTGGTCAAATCGACGAATTACTGAATATTGATAGTTGGATCAGTATTCGAGCAACTGAGCAATTATTGCTCAATTTGACGAATTACTGAATATTGATAGTTGGATCAGTATTCGAGCAACTGAGCAAGTATTGCTTAATTCGACGAATTATTGGTAACGTAACCTAATAAAATATTAATTAAAATATTGGTAGTCTACCAAATATTATATAATTAATTTGGATGTCGATTACTAGATCAACATAAAATTATTAGTGTTTGAGCTTGCTCAAAATTATGATTTGTGGAGCGTTTGTTCGAAACCCTAATTCTTTGATCAATTGTTCGTCAATTGATGAATTGCTGAAAATAGGTCATGAGTGAGGGAGGGACCGACCACATGGGATGATGGACGACCATGTGGTGCCCAAGTGCTCGAGTGAGCGTGCACCAGGGTCCTTGGTTGACCGGTTGGTGAAAGAATGATCAAATGTTGGTGTTGATCATTTATTAGAATAATGCTCGTGCGAGCGTTAGGTGATAAAACCTAATTTTGGAGAAGTGAGGGACCAACCAAGAGGGCATGAGACCGGCCCTTGGTGGTCGTAGGACCAGCTGTTGGTCGTTTGAGCAAATTCCAAGTTGGTTGGAAAGAGTTTGGACCCAATATGAGCAATTGAGCAAATTAGGTCAAAATCATGAAGATGTGTGGGACCGGCTCCTTGCGAGCCTTAAGGCCGGCATTGGTCAGTCAAGGAAGTATGCCCGTGTCACCATAATGTCTGTGTCTCAATCCTTAGAGTTTCGGTATTTTTTTGGTGTGCATTTGAGCAATATTTTGGATTTTCAGAAGAGTTTGATCTTGACTGAAATTCTTGATTTTTTGCTCGAATGAGCAAGTAGAACTTTGCTCGTTTGATCAAAATTTTAAGAATATTAAAATAATAATATTTTAATATTTTCATGAATAGCTTAGTCGGTTGATCGTTTGACTTTTTGGCTTTTTCATGGTTTGAGCAATATTTGAGAAAAATATGAAGAAACCATGATTTTTGCTCAAACGGAGGAGTTTCATGAGATGAGGGAAATAATAATTATGAAAACAAGGGATTGTAAGGTGCGGGACCGTCCACGGATATGGCATGGACGACGGCTAGGTAGCCCGGTCCCACGACACTTTCCCTATTGTTTATTATTTTTCATGAAACCGTGAAAATATGGAGAAACCGTGAGTTTTGCTCAAACAAGGAAAGTTGCTCGAATGCAGGAGTCTTCATGAGTTCATGAAAATAATAAAATAAGTAAAAATAAAGGAAAAGGCGTGGGGGACCGGCCACGGCAGCGTGACCGGCCGGCCGGTGGGCCCGGTCCCTAGACGCCTCTTTTATTTTTATTTTTATTTTTATTATTTTCTCTCTCCTGTTTTGTGTAGGATTCCTCGTTTGTCCATACTTTCGAATGCTCGTTCGTGAATTTGGGTGCTCGTTCGTGCATCATTGTTGAGTACACTTCACCATTTTCTTGGGGCTTACTCGGTGATAGTCCAGACGCCCGATTGTCGAGTAATTATTACTAATTCATGAAATTCAGCGGAGAATGATTCATGAAACGGAGCAATAATTATGAATTGTGCATCTATTACTAATCCATGAATCCAGCCGGGGAGTTCAGGGAACGGAGTAATGAGATAAAATAGTTATCTATTACTAATCTATGAATCCAGCCGGGGGATTCAGGGAACAAAGTAATGAGATATAATAGATTATTTTCTAGGAATTCAGTGGACGAATGTCACGGTAGAATTAATCTATTGTAGAATCGAGATATGAGATAGTTGAAGCATCATACTCGTTCTGAAGGGTGTATAGTCAGGGAACAACGTGCGGCGTCGACGTCTTGAAGGCGTTTAGCCCTCTAACAAACAATTATGTCTAGAGAGCCGCCTGAATCTATACACGGTCTCTCTATGTAGTCAGGGAACAGCGAGTATCGCCGATGTCCTGAAGGCGTTAAGCCCTCCGACAAACAATTATGTCCAGAGAACCACCCAATCGTTCTTCTATGTAGAGGGGGGTCTTTCTATGTAGTCAGGGAACAACGAGTATCGCCGACGTCCTGAAGGTGTTAAGCCCTCCAACAAACAACTATGTCCAAAGGACCGCCCAATTCTGTTATTCTACATAGAGGGCACGATGAAATGTGCAGCATCGAACGTTCAGCTGGTGGGAGGCCTTTCTAGAAACATATTCATCATGGCTCTGAGAGGAACTCGATCAGAGATCATGAAACGGTTCACGGATCATCACATGCGTTCCTGAAGCCGGGTCAGAAACATGCAGTATCATGATTTTACGATTTTGACCTTTGTCGAAAATCCACCATCAACAATACCACACTTCCAAACAAGTTTAGAATTGGTTCATCTATATTCCAAGACAACTGTACGATTGATCAAATATCAAATCACACTCATGGGTTCAATCCGTTCTACCAATCACTGGGATCGGTTATACCCTCATATGGTAACACTTGTGATCGGTCACACAAGTTACCAGGACCGATTACATCAATTACCAGGACCGGTTACCATATACACATGGTATTACTTGTGATCGGTCACACCAGTCACTAGGATCGGTTACACCAACTACCAGGACCGGTTACACCAATTATAAGAATCGATTACACAACTCTCTGTGATCGGTCACACCAATTACTAGGATCGGTCACACCAATTACAAAAATCGATCATACCATCTCAGGTGATTACTTGGGATCGGTTACACTAATTAATCAAAACTAGTCATACCAAATCATAAGCCAGGCATTGTGATTAGTTGTACCAAGATACATAACCAAGTTACGATCGGTTCTACTAACTCACACATATTGGTAATCCAAAGATTTGCAATGAATAGCCATACCAATAAGCATAACGATTTCCTTTCGATCCATAAAACAAGTTTATGAATGTACTTCCTTTAAACGAATGTAAAACATTGTTTTTTAGGATGAAATCTTCACCTTTACCCATTCTCATAATCATAACAGCATTCATAAGATTATGTCGATGTCATATCTACGAAGTTCAAAAGATAAGCGTTATACTTCGTAGTCTAATTCCTTAATACTATGATCATATGATCATGTCTCACTACTAGAGTAAAATGTCCATTCACAGCTTCGCAGTTATGTTTTCAATACAGCAAGACTTGAAAGATATGTTAGGAATGAGACGGTTCAAGTCAATTTTACTAACCTCAAGAGGAAGGATGATGTCGTCATTGTAGCTCAATACTTCTTCAAGTTCTTCAGGTCTTCGAGTAATACTTGTATGTCTCACATTCCTAGACTTTCAAGTCTAACCTACACGAAGTTGACTCTAGTACATAATCAAGCGACTCTTAGATGAGTTTTGACTCACTAAAATATGACAACCAAACTTGACATACCAACGCTTGGTGGGTTCAACCGAGCTATGCTCTAACAGAATCTTTGATATTTCGTTATCTTATTGATGAAAAGGGACATCTTCACAATCAGTGCAATAGGCAATCCAATGAAAATAGTTTTTATTGTAAGGTTGATTCTTCAACTAAACATGGTTCAAAGGATTGTGTTTCAAGACTTGAAGATTCAAAATTGTCCTCCTTACAATGGACTTTGCAACATATTGCTTGTTGTATTAGTTCTCTCAAGTCTGGTGAGAATAAAAAGGATAACTCCAAGTCATATCGATCGAAAAAAGCCTCGTCTTCTCACAAAGTCAATGATCTTGCAGATGTAAGTCATGTTAATATTGACGAAAGAATCTCTATCCTTAGATCTTATATTAATAGACTAAGACGTGGCATAAAAAGAGCAAAGTGTGATATTTCTTCAGGTAAATTCTCTTTTATCTTTCACTACTAACGTCAAAGTTTTAGCAACTGAACTTAAGAATGGATCCAAGGATTTAGTAGAGGATAAAAAACTTGTTTATTCCTTGGTAACTTAATTCCTTTGTCTTGTGCTTTCTCTAGTTGTAGACAATGCACGGTTAAGAGAAGTTGAGAACTTGATAAGAGATCACGAAGTTGTGTTTGATTAGCTTGCTGCAACTAAGAAGAATATTGATCTTTTGAAATCAGACCTATTAAAAACTTCAGAAGATCTTGCTTCTCTGAAAGATTTGGTGAAAGATTACATCCAGATTTTTTTCCCATATGTTTTTCTTTTCACTACTAGTTAACTCATTGTAGGGATTTTGTTCTTATTGTTTAAGGAGGAACACTAGTTTTTGGAGTAGTTTTTATGTGTTACATTAACTATTCCAGATAATTTCATTTTGCGTAGTTAAAGTTTATTAATTATATCGTGCTTTGATGCTGCGAAGCTAAGACGATAAATTTCAGCAATGTAGAGACAAACCTTAAGTCTCTAAGTATCGCAGTCATAAACATTCAAACTCAATTGTGGGACTAGCATTAATGGATTCTTCATTTATAGAATCCATACATCCACAAAATTGAAGTCTGAAAACCCAATCAACTCTAGTTGGGTTTGTTAACTAATTATAAGACATAAGTTAAGATAATATCTCAAAATTCTTGATAGCTTTCCCGTAATTTGTTCTTCGATTCTTAAGGCATTTAGTTAACATATCAACAACTTGTTATAAGTTTCATATCAGAATTAAGACGTAATGAAGATTAAATTTATTTCTTCTATCCAACATGAAATAAAATCTGTTAAATATATGTTATTATCTCAAAATTCTTCGAATATTCGATATATGCCTTATATGAGAGCTTTAGTAATCCATATGGTATGTATTATCTCATGGTAAGCTTCATTGATATCATTTATTTCAAAAAATATAAAGATATGCATAAAGTCAGGATCACTACTTGTAGGTAGTACGTCTTAACATACATGACCAAGAGTATGTATTTCTCCCACTGATCTTGAGGTATATGCATAAATCTTTAATAATTTCATCCAAAACTTGAAACATTTATAGTTTTGTTGAATTTCATATACCATTATGGGAGGCTGCTTAAATTTCATACTTTGATTTCTAAAAATTGTAGACTAAGATTTATCATTAATAAAGGCTATTTTCAATTTAGTTAATGTAACTCTTAGGTCATACTGAGATATTAATAGTACCATGATAATTCTGAATAAGTCTTTCTTTGACACGAGAGAAAAACTTATTTATAATCGATGCATTATTTCAGAGTAAAATCTTTGGCTATAAGTCAGGCTTTATATCGTTTAGTAATGCAATTACAGTCATGCTAGGGCTGAAATACCCACTTGCACACAATTGTTTTGTGTCATTAGAGCAACTAAACAATATTCCAGAATTGATGTTTAACCATTGATTTTTATTTCACATAGCATCAATCCATTCATCAAAATTATTATACACATAAGAGTTTGTGAACCAAAAACCGAGTCTTTGCTATTCCATATCAAAATGAAATAAATTCTTGTAAGCAAATCAATGAAACAACATGAATAACTTTCTTTCAGTATCTTTTGAAACATTCTTAATGCTGGTTCAAGATGTTATCAAAAATTATTGGCAATAGTTTTATTATGGAGTATTGGATCAATAATTTGTGGTGTTTCATTATCTAACATTCCGACAATGAGAAGATTCACAATATCTGCAGAAATATTAAATAATGGAATCATTATCAAGACTTCTTGAACAGATATATCCACGTACTCCCACTGATTATGCCATCACTAATGAATTTATATTTTCGGTTTCAATAAATCTCATACTACAATTAGAACATTAAAGAATACCATTTGGATTATTTAGGAATACCAATGAACCAATAATAGTTTTCAAATCCAATTTTTATTCTTTGGAATGTAAGCCCTCACCTCCAACTAAAAAGACCATAACTTAAAGGTGATTTAAACTAGGTTTCCATCCTTTCTAGTTCAAAGCGTGTCTTTGAAACTGCTTTAGTCGGAAATCTATTTAAATTACACAGTTGTAGATAGAACATACATTCACAGATGTGTGGCCGTTATGCATAACTCATCATACTTTTAACCATTTTCATAAGAGTATGATTTCGCCTTTTGCTATACACCATTATGCCAAGGATAATTTGGCCTTGTGTATTGAACAACAATTCCAAACTTTTGGAGATACTATGTAAAAGATTTAGGATATTATCCTATTTTGTCATACCTTTCACAATATTCACCACCTTTGTCTGACTTTATGATTTTCACTTTCTATATAATTGCCTCTCGATTTCAATAATGAATATCCGAGAAAATATCCACGGATTGAGATTCATAATGCAATTGATAGATGTACACAGTAACGCGAAAAATCATCAGGTGATAAATAATTTTATCTCACAAAAATTGGACCGTAAAAAGTCTACAAAATAATGATAATCAACAATTCATAAGAACAAAAACTGAATTTTATAATAGAGATAAATGAAATTAAGCTTACAATAGATTCATACCTTCAATAAGATTCTCTTGTGGGTAAAACCTTATCAAGGAACAATGTGAGACATGAAAAACATTTGTAGATATCTTACCTTCTCATACACACAACTTTATATTTGTTTAATAGCACAACTAGAGTCGCCTGTGGGAGAATCTCGTCGTAACATGTATTGACAAACTCAAATGATGTTCAACCTAATACAATATGAATTGTAGTCACCTGTGGGTGGCTATTATTTCACATGTATATGAAACATTTAGATAACCTTAATGCTTGTTTCAACGTGTGAATCAAAACTACTTGTGAGCAGCGTTATTCTAATCGTTAAACAAACTAAGAGGACTTAAAATATACAAAACTTAAAAGAAAAGAGTTTAGTATCACTGTGGTGATAACTAAAAAATCTAGCAATTAACATGTACAAATGCAAATATCACACTAACTTTTCTTGTGATATTGCATAGTCCCACTCAATGATATGGACATACTTGATCTGATCATAAATTTATTCGATTGTGAACAATTATGAGTAACCCTAAAACATTAATCATAAACATATACTCAAAAGCATGTCATATATAAATTATGAAAATATCAACACCCTTTGATAGAAAAATATCCAGACGTGATGAAATCTTTCTTAAACCAGAATCGAGCATTAAGCAAGTCTATAAGTATAATTCAATAATGAAATTTTGTTGAAGAAAATTCTCTGATGCATCGCTAATTTAAATTTGATACAAGCTTAAAGATCGTTTTAAACAAAGGGTATAATACGGATAAAAAAGAAGGATGTTTAGAATAGGCAATGAACATCATATATTTTCACAAATATGGAGAAATAAAACCTCGATTTCTACAGAGGATGCAATAAGTTTTGGATATAAAACAACATAATAAAAATTTACATGAAAATTTGAAAGATCTATAATGGGTTACTCAACTCGATAATGAGTTAATTATTTAAGTAAATTTTCTTTTATGCATTTTATAAGAAATAATGAAAAAAAAATATGCGACATTTACTTAATCATGATCTTTATATTTATGTCTAGTAAATACGGTCAAAAATGACTCTCAAGTTAGAAAATAAAGAGAAATGACAGTAGACATTCATTAAGACATAAAGTGATTTAGATCCATAATGTACGATTAAAGATCATATCTTTCAGTGTTTTTCTTTAATATGTGAACTCAAATCACCTGTGGACAATTGTTGTTCTAATATATTTAAGCAAAACAATATTATAAGCACTTAATGATATAATGATTAAGGGATAAAAATATTATTTGAAATCACTGTGGTGAATGCCAAACAATTTAACAATAATACCATTATCATAATAATTCGATAATCGCTAAATCTTACGGTTACGATTTGGAAATTCGTGCTTACAATAACATTATGATTATTCCTAAGATAGAAAACAATACTCTAGTATCACTGTGGTGATAGCTAAAGAGTCCTGACATAATAATCTTAAGCACGTTAATCTTACACAATTAAAAATAAACACTGACAGAGAAATTATACTTTAAATGCACAATCTTAAAGAAAACATATCATAACGTACGTAAAAATTTATTAGCGTAAAATGGTTCATTCATAAAATTTCATAATGAATTCAAGGTAAGATTTTTTTTTCCAGATTGTACATTAACTTTCGATAAAGCAGAAGCATAATATATTTGGTTGACGTTTCTTTAGGTAAGAACCACTTTGTAATATCTTAACACTTATCGGAAATTGGTTTTAACTGTAGGGTGGTTCAATTTATGAATTGGTTCTATAACGAACAAGTCTAAAGTCTAAATTCGATCAAATTTGAACATAAATTTTTATAAAATGGATCAGTGCCAAACTTGTTTGGTCGAAGAAAATAAAGTCGAAATAAATGATCAAGTCGGTGACCAAAAATCAAACAGCCATATAAGGCGCTGCCGCGCTGGTACAATCATCTCGGTGAGATTTGTCAGTTAAAAAAAAAAACAGACATAACTCTAGGCCCAAATTTTAACTTGAAAAAGATGATGACACAGGCCCATTAAATTATCACTTTTGGATACATAAGCACTCACAAGCCCAAGATAAATTTAAACCATTCCCATGTTAACTCACCCACTAAATGTTTTAACGACGGATCTCTACTGTTAGGTTTCGGACCCCCATTAATTCTTTAGGCTAAACCTAATCTACCGTAACAGGATCGTCTTCTCTTCAATCTCAAATGAGCAACAGCAAGATAAAATCCTTTCATGCGGTGATTGGAGTTGATGTCAATAACCCGTACAAGACATCGTAACAATTATCTCCCACCGCTTAAGGTAATCGTCAAAATTGAGAACGAATTACCTATGCTACTAACGTAATGCATAAACATGATATGACCGCAGATGAAAAACACACACACGGTTATTGCATATAATCAACGGACAATCATGAGTTCCAAACACAAGCTCTGGATGCCAACTATAAGATTTAATTTTATAGACCATTAATCATATGATCGTGAACTTCTTGATTATCACATAATAATATACGAATATAGTTTAAGGAAAATACCTTGTAGCGCTAATCCATTGTATGTTACCGATCATATTTGGAGCAGCGATAATACCTTGTGGAGGTCATGGTTTCTCTCTCTTGACCTTAGCCGTAATGAGCCATTCCTTGGATACAATAGTGATGGTTATTGTTTCCCTTTCATAGGTAGAGAGAGGACCAAGTTCCTAGGGTTTTAGTTATATCATTAGATCTCGGCCGTCCATCATAGAAGAGATATAAAGGAAATAATCCCAGAAATGGTAACCGACATAGTTTAGCAATATTCTATAATTAACACAATTATTACATGGTCCAAAGGAATATTCCTATGTATAGAAATATTCTTACAGTTATCGCTACGGATCTTCAACAACAAAGTGATGAACGAACACATGCAGAATATTAAAAGAACTTGAAGTACGAAGAATTCAAGACGTGTGTTGAAGATTCAAAGAAATCAAGCACAGTGGATTGTGATGAAAAGTTTATTTATTGTATCCATATGTAGTAGTATTGTCACTAATTGACAAAGGGGGGAGATTGTTAGAGCATTGCTCGGTTGAACCTACAATTTTTGCTATCTCAAGCTTGTTGTCAATATTAGGTGATCAAAACTATATCTTGATTTCTAGTATACTAAGTCAAGTTTCGGATAGGTTCGAATTGTAGTTGAGTATCAGAGATCACCCTTGAAGACTGAATATCGACGAAGAAAGTTTGGAGAACTCATACATCAGGTATGTCGAAGACTGAACAATTCTATTTTACTCAATATACCATTATTTTATCTATTGAGACTATGTCGTACGACTTATTGTATATTAACAAAGAAGATGTTTCGAGTCAAGCTTGTCTTGTGAAAAATCTCAAAATATGATTTAGTGATTGGATGTTCAAAGGTCCGAAAAAATATTAGTTTTATGAATTAATTTGCGGATCAATTGAAAAATGCCCATGCAAATGATTATATCACTTGGGAATGTTTCAATCATCAAAAGAGAGATATATGAACTTACTGAATTTCTAATCAGGGTAGGTTGGTGAGCTCAATTTGCAAACCATAGATATCCGAGTAAAGGAAGGTTGGCGAACCAGTTCTCAAACCACAAGTTCAATTGGGAACAATTCACGAACCTGGTTGGCGAACAGTAGTGAACTGAATTTTATAGGTTTGATTAATTGGCTAGCAGTTGGGGAACCTAGTTCACGAACTGTGGTCAACTGAGTTCCGAAGTCTAGTAAGGTTGGAGAACTCGGTTCACGAACCGTTGCACCCTGACTTGTGAACAAGCCCTATGATTGGCGAACCGCTGTACCAACTATCTTGACAATGTTTAGCAGATGCTCAAAGACTTATTATTTTAATATGTATAGCATTGCTAGAACTCTCTTAAACACTTCTAAGACTTCATTGATTTATTAGAGCACTTAGGTGTTTGAATCATGTTTAATTTTTTAGGTGTTTAAATGAAAATCAAGTTGCTTTTAGTTCTTTGGAAACTTGCCATACCGAACAATCATTATACACGGTTCAGTAATCGAACCTATGTGTATAGTCTTCTATTGTAGTTTGAAGACCTATTTTGTTTGCTTGATTCTCAAGTTATCTTAGATTCAATTCTAAGCTAACCCTGATCTTTGAAAACTATAAATAGAGCATCTCTATCAACTGGGAAAATTATTCCCTAACACTTTGTGTCCTAGTTGATTCTAGAGTCGCCTCTATTGACCTTTTAGGTCTACGACTAACAAGACTTTGCTTGGGGATTCGTGAAGCCAGGTACGACTATCTTTACCTTGATAGTTCGTGAATTCTGATCTTGCTTTCTGTTATTGAGGTTTTCGTAATCTCTTTCAGGCAAGATAAATAGTAATAACAAAGTTCTTTTCGTCTCAGACTTTGTGATTCCTCAAGATAGATTTCTAAGACTGATCTTAGTTAATCTTTCAACGATTTTTCTTGAGAGGTGGTTAAAAATATAGGCTTCTCTTCGGGATTCGTAAGTTCAAAATTTGCGAGGTTTGCTAGCTTGCTATTGCAAACATATTTCCATACCTTGATCTTTTATCTATAAGGAAATCAAATAGGCTTATCTGTTAGAGGAAGATTGGTATCAAAAGTCTTCACTTTGGCTGAAGCAACTCTTAGGCTGTAAAGGACGTCAATTAAGGAAATCAAGTGCGTAGAACCTTGTGAGGTTCAAGAGATGTAAGGAGCGTGACTGTAACTGAATCTTTTAGAGGGTGGATTCGGTCTCAACTACATTCCAGTCCAAAGTCTAATAGTAGGCTAGTGTCTGTAGCGGCTTAATACAGTGTGGTGTTCAATCTGGACGAGGTCTCGGGTTTTTTCTGCTATTGTGGTTTCCTCGTTAACAAAATTTCTGTTGTCTTGTGTTTTTCCTTTTCCGCATTATATTGTTTATCTTTATAATTGGATTTACAAGGTTGTACGTATTCAATCTACGTAGATAAGTCCGCTTAATTGTAATCGATTACGAGACTAGTTTCTTATAGAATTCGTATCTTGAAAGATAGATAACAAGTTTAACAACTTGGCAGAATTCTGATTAAATTATCCAAGGATATTGATTTTTGAGATCGTCCAAGTACTCTGCTTAAAAAGAGATATTAGCTCTATACATATTGTCAAGGATCATTAAGTTAGTCTACTTGCAATTGTGTTAAGTTTTGTCTATACAGGTTTCCAAACGAAATATTTGGTATCCCCTGCATTTTCAAATTGGGTCCCACATAGCATTGTTGTTTGCAGCCTCTCCAAGGGGAAGACCCAGATATGTCGTAGGCATCAACTTGCTTCTACAACCCATCATATCAACCAAGCCATAAATATTTGAGACACATGCTATGTTAAGCATACTTGTGTTGAAGAAGTTGATACGCAAACCAGGCAACATCTCAATCAAAAATAAGAGATAACGAAGGGCATTGACCTGCTCACGTGACTTGTCCAAGAAAACAAGTGTATTATATGTGAATTGCAAATGACCGACCTTAATAATACCATATTCACCAAGATGAAAACCTCAAATCCATCTGAATTCCACAGCCTTTTTGAAAAATTAAGTTTAAAGCTTATGTGAACAAGAAATAAGAAAGGAGACAAAGGATCTCTCTGCCTAGACCCGTACTAGTGATGAACTTTGAGTGAACTGACCCATGAATGGGAGCTGAAAGAGGAGTATTTCTGATGCATCCTTGGATCCAACATCTCCACTTAGCTTGGAAACCCATTTGTTGAAGAACTTCGTCGAAAAACTCCCATGAGACATGATCAAACACTTTCTCGAAATCTATCTTGCAAACAATTCCAGGAACTCCACTCTTTATTCTAGCGTTCGTGCACTCATTAGCAATAAGAGCGCAGTCTAGAATTTGTCTTCCTTTAATGAAAGTCGATTAATGAGAAGAGATCAAGAGTGGCAACAAGGGATTAAATCTCTCTACCATCACCTTGGAAACCATTTTATAGACGTTACTCATTAAGAAAATAGGCCTAAAATCCTTCACTTCTACCACATGCTTCTTATTTGGCATCAAGGCCAGAAAAGAAACTTTTAGTCTCCAGTTGATAGTCCCTCACTTGTTGAAAGTTCTTACCAACCGCATAATATCTTCGCGCATAATGAACTAACATTTAAGAATAATATGGACCTGAAATCCATCAGGCCCTGGGTATCGATCTTGGCCCAAATCTTTCAAATCCGAAATGCATTCATCTTCAGTAACGTCTCTTTCCAGAATTGTAGCTTGTTGGGCATCTATTGTTTTGAAATTCATGTTCTTAATGCTAGGTCTCAGTCTCAAATCTCGTTGAAATAGATTACTATAGAAAGAAGTTATAGAACCTTTGATCTTTGATTTGTTTTGCGAGAGAACCCCATTGATTTTCAAACCCAAAATTGAGTTTCTACGCCTTCTAATTTTCATGACCCTGTATTAAAGCTTTGTATTATGATCTTCCTCCTTGTCCCATTGCGTACGAGAATCCTGCCACAACATCATATCTTTCCTGTCAACCAATATCTCAAATTCTAAATAACCCCTTCAATCTGACGATCTAGTCTGCCAAAGACATTCTTATTCCATTTTTAAGCTTGAATTTCAGTGCTTGAAGTATTTTCCTAGAACGAAGCCAGCAGACCCATGAAAAGAGAAAGAGTTCCACCATTGATACATCAGTTCAATTACATGGGTACCTTACAGCCACATATCTTCAAATCTCAGGAGAGGATCCCCCCAATCTTCTAGTTCACAAGAAAATCTTATAGGAGAATGGTCTGAAAGGAGTTTACCCAAAACTGAAGGTGCCAAAGAAGGAAAATGAAGGTCGAAATCTCCTGAAATTAAAAATCTGTCTAACTTACTAGCATTGGAACCTTGTCTCGACCAAGTGAACATATCCCCTTGCGTTGCCAAATGAATTATCATGATTCTATTCAGCCTCCACCTAAAGGATGCAAAAACAAGGAAGAAGGTACAACAGTACTTGCTAGGGTCTAAAATTCTCCATCAAAGACCAATTTTCCCTCACGGTGAGATTCAAGATTCAACTATAATTTTAATCTTACATGTAAATAAAAGTAAGACACAATAACCACGTATACGGTATATAAATAAGTTGATGATAGACTATAAACCAAATGCAGTGCGCGTACTTGAATGCTCTCATCGTCCAATTCGTCTATGATTTTTGTTAACACTTCTTCAAACTTAATATATAAAAGTAGAACCTAAACTAGTTAAACCAAATATGAAATTCATCATTCTTTGCTTGTCAATTATGTATGTGGTTCTTCTTTAACTACGCGGTGACAAGTAATCTTCATGGCAATCTTGCAAGTGTCATTCACAATATATCCCATATCACATTCATGGAACCGTCTAAGAGGTACAAATTTCGCAAATCTTCGTCCTTTATAAATAGTTTCGAATTCCCGTTCAGCTACAGCAGAACCAACAAGTATATTAATTAGATAACAAAAGAAGAACAAAAATAAAATAATACCTAATGAAATATATTACCTTACTTGAGTGAATGACGAAGATATTGGGAATGGTTTGACTAGTAATTTTGAATTTGGCCTTACCGAATATGGATATTTGTTATTAAGTAAAGGAAGACTGATAAGTGATGAAACACTTCCCTATCTCCCTTGGGATAAATCTCTACCAACCTATATATATTTTAAAAAGATTGCAATTAACAATTCGGGATTATAGCTGTAAAATGTCTGTTTTTTAATTGGGGTCTGAACTCAGGATTGTTTTCTGGTTTTAGTTTATTAACTTTGATTTGCAATTGTACGCAGTAATGCTATGTCCATGTAACTATGTTTTTGTCACATCATCTGTGACTTAGAATCTTTTGTAAAATTTGCCCTTTTGATGTCAGTTTTTCTTGGGAAAGGATCCGATGACATGGTTATAATGACATTATCATAACATTGTGACACCTTTTTTTCTAAAAAAAATCTAAAGGACGATTAATTTGAAGCTAAGATTTTGGTGACATGTTCCTCTATAAAACTCTACATTCCTACTAAAAATGAAAGTACTCCGAAATATGAAACTTCACCATCCAATTTTTTTAATTTCAACGGTTGATATTCAAAATGGTAGATGATGGTTGTTGAGGGGTGAATTTGATTTTGGTTCTACAAGTCCTAGCCAAAACACACCCAATTCCCAAGAGGAGGGAGAGAAAGAAAAAAGACCCCCCTTCTATTGTACTATATGCATCCTTATATAGACTTTTCAAATGCCCTTCCTTTTATGATATCATGCCACATGTCCTAAACCTCCTTAATTACTGCTTATGCCATTCCTTCTCTAATACAACCCCCTTCTTTCCTATTAATTCCTCCCCTGTCCTTTCCATTTTATGGATATTTTCTTAGTGGACTTGGGCTTGAGTCCCCATGTTTCATGTTGGGTTTGCCTCCCTTTTGGGGGCACACTATCCCAGCTAAGGGGTGATATTTTTCATGCATCAACATTAGTCCCCTGACTATTGGGTTAATTGTCAAATAACCCGATAGTCATATTGCATTCCATTCTACTGTCCCTTGTACTGTCTTCTCGAGTCGAGTCCCTGGTCCGCAAGTTTGAGGGGTTTATGAAACGAGATAGTTTTTTGCAAGAAGTTGCTGACATACGCAACGAGCGTTTTGGATAAGTATTTTCCGAGAATTCTTGCATGAAATGATTGAACGTTTTCTTGGATTGTATTGCTGGCGCAGTTTGAGAGTCTCAGGGCGGGGTGGTGAAGACAAGGCGTAATCTTTACTTAGCCCCGCTCTTTTATTTTCTCTAACCGCTCCGCGTGGTTGGGGATGTTTAGGGGGGTAAATAATGGAGGTGCGTCTTCTTCGTTGATTATGTCTGGTAGGAAAAACGCACCTTCAAGGCGAGGGGTGAACCCCTTGTAATGGAGGTAAGTCCATATACTTCGCCCCTCATTTTCCTTTCCTTTTCCAAGGTAAGCAAACGCGCCCCCTCTTTACGCGCTCCCCTCTTTTCTGTAGCCGATCGGATGCGCGGAGCAACACGTCACCTTTTTTGTATATCTGTGGCCAATCGGATGCGCGGAGCAACCCGTCGCCTTTTTGTATATCTGTGGACGATCGGATGAGCATATCAACCTGTGACGTATCAGAAAATCCAGACTTCCAACGAACCGGGTTTCGGCCCACTTGGCAAGCTCTGACTCCCTGAAACGTCACTCAAGTTAAAAATAAATAAATTATGTTCATTGATAAAATCCCGATCTCAGTAGGTAACAATTGTTTCTTGCCGAACAACAAACTTGAGATTCTGCTGAACAGAAATCCCATTGGTCTCAAGATTAGAATTCTATGAGCATATGTCCCATACCATAATACTCATAAAATTCCACAAGAGTTCAAATTTTATCGAATAATAAAAGTCGGCCAGTTGCCATTTCAAAATTCATATGGCCAGTTGCCATTTCAAATAATTCATATGGTCAGTTGCCAATTCAAATAATTCACGTGGCTAGTTGCCATCATCTCACTGTGATGCCATTGGCCAGTTGCCAATGGTGAAGGATGGCCAGTTTCCCTTTTCAAAATTCATATGGCCAGTTGCCATTTCAAATAATTCATATGGAAAATTTCCAATTCAAATAATTCATGTTGTCAGTTGTCATTTCAAAATTCATATGGCCAGTTGCCATCGTCTTACTGTGATGCCATTGGCCAGTTGCCAATGGTGAAGGATGGCCAGTTGCCATCATTTTACTGATACGCCATCGGCCAGTTGCAAATGGTGAAGGATTGCAATCATCTCCGAATAGATAGTATGAACTGTCGAAACAGCAACCAACGCTTTCAGATGATATGAACAACCTCGTAGAGTTGTGTTGAACCGCATAACGGCTGCCTACATACCCTCTCTGTTGCTCGAAGGGATCAAGCACGACCGTAGTTCGTCTCTATTTATTACAATAATATGAACTACTCTAATGGTAGCAATTATCCCTTACTAGATGATATGAACTACTATGGTAAGTAGCAACCATCCCTCGTGTTAGTATGAACTGCCCACCGTTGCACTAACCATCTCCTTATCAAATCTCCCCATCGTCGTAACTTCCACTTGCAGATACAGAATATTCAGATATTTAAAGGAGAAATATGATACCAATACTCACGTATCATAATATTCATGAGAGAAAAATAATAAAAGATGCCTTTGGAAAGCGTACAAAACAAAACTTACAATTTTGTACTATTTTGTACATCTCGACCACGCAATAATCCATATATAATTTTGTAAAAATTATGTTACTGTACAAAATTAATATGGGACATATGCTCACAAAATTCTAACCTTGAGACCAATGGGATTTCTGTTCAGCAGAATCTCAAGTTTGTTGTTCGGTAAGAAACAATTGTTACCTACTGAGATCGGGATTTTATCAATGAACATAATTTATTTATTTTTAACTTGAGTGACGTTTCAGGGAGTCGGAGCTTGCCAAGCGGGCCGAAACCCGGTTCGCTGGTAGATATACCACAAGTATTACATATTCAAAACCAAATAGCAATTTTTTTAGACATTTCCACAAACAGTTAAAGATCATAAAACTACTATGTGATGAAACAGTTCAAAATGAAATTCACATTACGGCTTGGAATTAAACCCATGAAAAACTAAGCAAATAGTCATGTTAATACTTCCATGAAATTCAACTAATGTCAATTAGAAACCCTAATTTGAACAGAAAACCCCCGAATTTTGAACACCAATTTAACAACCGACTCTAATGAAACATGCAATTACTACAATTGTAATCATAGATAAATCATCATACTTCTTTAATTTGGGACCAAACAGATAAGGGTTTCATTACTTACTTGATTCAAATCGAATTGTTGCAGAGTTCTAAAATTACATCAAACAGAAACCTAAATCAATAATAAAAAAAACTGAGAAAATTCAATCAAATCTAAGGATAGGCATCGAAAATCAATACCAACAAAAACCTATAGAGTTACCCTAAAATTGTATTCACTTCTCGAACCTTTGATGCCGAAATTTACAGATTTATTGAATCACTTCATCTTCTTTCCTTGTTTTCTAACTTAGATTGACTCTACTTAATGAACAATTTTTGATTAAATCAGTTAATAACTTAGATTGGATCTGCTTAAGGAAAAATTGCAGAAGAAGGAGAAAGAAAACAATAGTCAATGGGTTAAGCAAAGAAAGGAACATAAGTTTTCTTTCGGTTTTAAGTGAGGGGACACGCGTCACACGAGGCCGACGCTATGTGACGTACGGGTATACGGGTTGTACCCGCGGGTTTACGGACTGGTCCGGGTTTACCCGTTTTTCCACAAGCCGGCATTTCTCCAACCCTAACCCGCGGGTTTTTGGCTTGTTTGCCAGCTCTATACCAGACAGAATCATTCCAACAAATATCAGAGCAACAACAACGATATTAGCAGGCTGGACTAGACCGGAACCGGATTGGATAAAGATCAACACGGATGGGGCTGCTAGGGGACATCCGAGAATGGCGGGAGCATGTTTTATTTGCAGGGATTCAAGTGCTCGAACTGTGATAGCTCTCGCGCAGCCTCTAGGAATAACTACGACTCTAATAGCTGAAACATGGGCAACTCTGCTGGCATCAAGGACAGCAACGAAGAGACAATGGCCAAAAGTTATCTTTAAGACGAATTCGGAAAATCTGATGCGCTTCATAAAAACGGCTCCATGGCATATTGTAGAAATGATTACCAAAATAAATCAGAGAATGCGACAAATCCCTCATTGTGTTATACAACACAATTATAGAGAACGGAATCAAGCAGCAGATGGTATGGCAAACTATGCAGCAGATGGTCTGGCAAACTATGCAGCAGATGGAAGCCAAGCAGGAAACTTCTCATCAACAATATGGGACCAGACAATCCCGCATTTTATCAACAAAATTCTATTAAATGACTATGTGGGTACCATATAACCACGTGTAATTGCTTCCTAGGCCTGTTTTTTCTGTTTTTCCATGCTTCAAAAAAAAAATGGAGCACCGAAAACGTCCTAATGATGGTTCACTTGCGAGTACAACTTAGAAAAGCTGTTAATCTTCCAAACCAATTTGTATGTTCCGGGAAGTTCAAAGTATATGAGTTCCGGCCATCGGAGGAGGCTAGCTAGATTAACTCTTGCAAATCTATCTCTGGTAATCCAAGGTTTTGAAAGGGTCTTTTTAGGGTTTGTCTTGTTTTGTGAAATAATAAATATGTTGAGTGAAGGGTATTTGTTGACTTTGTTGTCTTCTTTCTACCATAGTTCATCGCTCAAAGGGTCAAATTCCAAATAAAGCCCCACCATACCACAGTTCTCTCATTTTAAAGTCTGGGTTTAATTCAGTTTAGACATGATAAACCAGCAGCGTTTCCATCTTCTGCTTCTTCTTCCTAATCATCTCAAAAAATCTCAACCTCCTCCTCTCCTTGTTCGTCATCTCCTTCTTCACCCATTCTTCCTTTCTTCTTCTTCTTCTTCACACTTTTCCAGTAACAATAACTCTTACTTGTCTTCAACTCACCCATCATCTTCTGCTGCTTCTCATTTTCTAAAACCCTATTCTTCCTCTTCTTCTATCAGACCATATCTCCACCCTAAATTGTCTCATTATCCAACTCTTACTGATTTCCAATTCCAAGAAAAACAAGAGATTGATGATGATGATGATGATGATGATGATGATAGATACAAAAACCCCAGTGATAAAAATACACATTTGTTCATCAAAATTCTTAGGCAGGCCAATTCTGATGAACATGCTATGGATTTTATTTATAAATCAAGCATAAAACCCACTGAAAGTTTGATTTGTTCCGTCATTTGGGAGTTGAGAAATGAATGGGAATTAGGTTTTTTGGCTTTCAAATGGGGACTTAATTCGGGTTGTTTTAGTAATACTAATAAAGTTTGGATCTTGATGATATGGGTATTGGGTAAGCAGAGACAATTTGGTGTAGCCTGGAGTCTAATTCGTAAAATGGTGCCATCTTCATTAGACTCTCGAAAGGCTTTGCTTATTATGATCCAAAGGTAAAAGACTATTTATCTCAGCATTTTTATATGAATTTCAAATGAATACGTACCTCAAAGTAAATGCTAAGACATGTCAAAAAAATCTGTTCCGTGATGAATTGGACGGGAGACACTGCATATAAAATTTGCGAAGTCGCTCTATCATTCTTGTTAAAACTGATAATGGAACTATGCAGTCTTGGTTGTAACCCTTGTCAACGACCCTGTCTAGGTAATATCTTAAAATGTAGTCCTGTCTTATGCTAATGCAACTTGGTCTATAATACACTGAGGCAAGAACGTTCAATTGGTAACAATTTTAGTGCTTTCATGCCATTGTGAGATTCATGTTTTAGTGACCGTTTGTTTGTATTTGCACTCTTAAAAGGAAAACATTGAAAATGAATTTCTTTTCGAAAGTGAAAATGGGTTTCAACACGCTCAACGGATCTTTAATTTCCTTTCTCAGAGATTCTTGTAGATTTTCCATCTCTGTAGTCTTCATTTAAGTACTAAATGGTTGCACAACCATGTTGAGTGTCCAGTGGTGTCTGATAATTGTTCTGTGCAACTGAGGGATGAATCTCACATCTATCAACTGCTTGCTTGTTTAGATTCAACCATTTAATTCGCTGACTTCTGGTTGTCTAACTGAAGGTGGAAAAAGTTGGTCTCATTTGAGAATTTTAGACCAGCGACACTAGCAAGTACTGCTGTATCTTCTTCCTTGTTTTTGCATCCTTCAGGTGAAGACTGAATATAATCTTGCTAATTTTGTTAATTTTGTATTGAAAACCTATAATGTATTCTATCAAGCTTTACCTATGGGGACAAGCCTAATGTTCTAGTTAGTGTGCTAATTGGTTCCATTTCATTTATATCATGTCTATTTGTGCAAACTTGTTGTATTCTGTGTGTGTTTATTTTAACAAAATGAGGTTTCTAATCCTTCGAGTGGTTCTTAGCTATGCAGCTGCAGGTAAACCTAATAAAGCCATTCAAACATTCCAGGCTATGGAGAAATTCAGAGTTACTGCTGACTCCAAGGCATTTCACACTCTACTACGTGTGCTTTGTACGTATGGAGACGTCGAATTGGCTGAAGAGTTCATGCTCACAAACAAGAAACTTTTCCCCTTGGAGATTGAAAGTTTCAACATTATTCTCGATGGTTGGTCTAACTTTGATGAGGTCGAAGCCAAAAGAGTGTGGAGAGAAATGTCTAACTGCTGTATCACACCGAATGCAGTTTCATACACCCACATGATTTCATGCTTCTCGAAAGTTGGTAACTTATTTGACTCGCTAAGACTTTACGATCAAATGAAGAAGCGGGGGTGGTTCCCAGGTATTAGCGTCTACAATTCACTCATATATGTACTAACTCGAGAAAACTGCTTAAAGGATGCCCTCAATCTCTTAGAAAAGATCAAAGAGGTGGGGCTAAAAGCAGACTCCGCTACCTACAGTTCCATCATAATTCCTCTTTGTGAAGCAAAGAAATCGGATGAAGCACGTATTATATTGGCTGACATGATCAGGGAGGGACTTGGACCAACTACCGCAACCTACCATGCTTTTGTCGAGGTGGAGGAGAGTTTAATAGGAACTTCGGAACTGCTCAGGCAAATGAAGGAAACTGGTTGTGGTCCTAATGGGAACACATTTCTCTTGATTTTTAACAAGTTTTTCAAGTTTCACCAATCAGCAAACGTGTTGAAGATGTGGATGGAAATGAAAAGGTTAAAGATAATTCCTAATTCTGCACACTATAATGTAGTGGTGGCAGGGCTGGCAAAATTTGGTTGGATGAAGAAAGCTAGGGAAATATACGATGAGATGAAAACACTGGGATTTGCAGAGGATCCGAAGCTCAAGAAGCTCTTTCAGGGATGTGGTAAAAAGTGATTGAGAAGAAATTTAGCACAAACACGGTAAAGAAAATATACAAGTCTGTCAGAGGAGCGGTCTCGATGCAAGAATGAGGCAGCTTACTTGAGTTTGAGTGTGTAATTTCGACATACTTCCAGAAGTAGTATTATTACACCTTTTCCAGTGCACATGTAAAAATATTGAAGAAAAGTATAGAGGCTGGAAAAGACTTTAATGTTCAAAAATACATGGTATTTGTATTTTTCATATTCTTGAGCAAGGAGACGAGAGAATAGTCAAGTTACTGACCTTGTTTTACAGGATTTTGTTTTGGATTTTAAGACGTGCTGAAGGATTAAAGAGAATTTTGGCGAATCAATTTTGGTTACAAGAAAACATCATATTCATTTGCTATTACTTGAACTAAGAGGGCATACAAATGTCCTGGGCTCCTGGCACTTCCCCCAAGGAAAGTAGTGAGTTTCTAGGGACTAAATTTGACAACTGATCAAGGCATTGCTTTTGATTCCTGCAGAGAAGGTGCTGAGAACCATTAGGGGACTGATTTAGCAAGTGACAGTTGCACACTCAAAACACAGTTCAAGTAATTCTTTCTTGTTACTTGCTGCAACACTGAGCCTCTCCCTGTTTCATACTTCCATACTAGTTATACCGAGTCTTTACCTGTTTCCCTGATGATGCTGGAACGATGTTTTGTGTGTCTGTATCTAATTAAAAGGAGAGAATTAAAAGTCGACATTCGGGAACAATTGAACTAATAGTCGATCTGTACAGTTACATGATGAATGTCATATGTCAGTTCACAAAACTCTCTAATGTTGGAAAGAATTTCTTTCGAGTTAGCACCTTGTTCAGCTATTACATGACAAGATAGTAAAACCTTGCCAACTGCCATAGACCAAACATGTAGGTCATACACAGAATGGACACCTTTAATACCTACAAGACCAGCTTCAACTTCTGCAACGCCAATACTACTCGGTGCGCTCTCTGTAAGTATAGCTAATAAGTTTTTAAGCATGGGCACAGTAGTACACAAAACTAAGAGAGCAAACCCAAGCGTGCAGAGAAGATCAACAATCAACCAATTCGGTTTTGCCCAGATAACAGCTCCGCCAATCATGACACCAATGGACTGGATAAGATCACCTAGTATATGCAAGTAAGCACCTTGAAGATTCATGTTTAAATGTTTTTGTTTCAATTCTTTAAGAGCACAATTGATCCAACTTTGAATCGGTTTGTGCTGAACTGTGTGGTTGTGTTCAATGTCGCTGCAGCTATGCTCGCCTGCCGAACTTGACATGAGACTCATTTTCTCCTCTTTCACTTTATGGTCTGAATCTTCGGCTACGTGATCATAGTGGTGGTGGTGGTGGTGGTGATTTTCGCAGCCACCGGAGTGATGATGAATGTGGTCATGACCTAACCATTTCAACATGATCAAGTTAATAACAAACCCAAAAACTGCAGTGAAAAACATGAGTTTCCCATTCACCATTCCAGTTGCATTTAGGATTCTACGAATTGCTTCGTAAATCAAAATCCCTGAAACCAACCAAATGAGCTGTAACGAAAACAATGCTCCTAAAACTTCAAATCTGAAGAACCCAAATGAATGTGTTTTTGTGGGTTCCCAACCGGATGCCCAGACTGTAAAAAGCGAAACGCCGAATCCGACGACATCAGTAACTAAGTGTGCTGCATCAGCCAGAACTGCTAAACTATTTGCTTTCACTCCCCCAATAATCTCAATCAATATGAACAGTAGACAGAAGAGTATGAGTCCACATAGTTTTGTAGCCGATCGGAATCGTTCTTCGGATTCTGATTTGTTCTTAGATTGCCTTGATAAAACACAAACTGGGTCACTAGCTATTTGCTTAGAATCAACATCTTGGTGAATCTCAATTTCAGCATCATCTCCCATGTCTGTTTTGAATTAGCCTGTAAATTCAATAATGATCCAAAAAAAAACTAGAAAATTCCACAAAATTAAAATGATTCAGTAAAAACAAAAGAAAAAAGAGAGAGTGATTGAAAAGGGTTATTAGGGAAATTGGTATTGGAAAAAAAAACTATTCTTTTCTTACAATCAGAGAATCTTATCAAAAGCTAAAAAATAAAAAAAACAAAAATAAAACATAAAGATAAGAAAAGAATATGTGTGTGGATCTATTTACCTTGGAGGTTTTTCTGTTCAGGGTTCAACTGAGAGTGCAGTATCTCTCCCAGAAGACAGAGAAGAGAGAGAGATTTCTTTCTTTGGAATTTCCAAAGAGAGGTACCAGGGTTATTGGACAGACAAAGAGAGTGCCTTATTAAAAAAGGAAGATTTCCTTATTAACAAGTAATTAATATTATTAATTGCCAAAAAAATATAAAAATAACGGTAATTAAACATCAATTTCTGTCTTTGGCAAAATAAAGATTCGACTAATGGAGAAGGATGATGGTTCTTACTTGGACAAAATAGGCATAGAAAACTAAAATCTAAACAGGTTTCTCAATTGACAGAAATGTTGGAACAAGCAGGGGAAATAGATGAAAACAATAAAAATAAAATTAATAAATAGAATGCATTTCATAGATTTCTTCAACTGAATAAACACAAACGGACCCATAATTTAGGAGGAGGAAAAATTAAATAATAAAAAATAAAGAGGAAAATCCAGATTTCCCTTCATTGTAGTTTTGAATTTCTGCTATCATATACTGATTTTGTAAAATATCATCAAGATCCCATTTTTATACCATCAAAGCCATTATTCCCAAACCCATGATGAATAATCTTGAGCTGCTGATAGTAGCACCACTGGTGGGAGATAGAGCTGGTGCATCAACTGGTGAAGGTGCAGGTGCAGCACTTCTTGGTGCCATGACAACAACAATCAATTTCTGTCCTTTCTCACAATGACCTTTAGCTCCACTGATAAAATAGTAAGGACCAGATTTGGTGAGCTCAACTCTTGTGTTGTTACCATCTTTGTATTCAGCAATTGGTTTTGTCAAAACACAGTTCAAGTAATTCTCTCTTGTCACTTGCAACACTGAGTCTTTCCCTGTTTCGTAATTCCACACTGTACACAAAGTTGAAAACATATTGATTAATTTCACAGATTATTAATTAAACAGATTTTAATTTTATGTGCTAGAGCTGGAAATGAATTTACCTAGAGAATCCCCGAGCTGGAAACGAGAAGATTGAGCCCATTGATTCAGTGGTTGAGATTTAAGTGATGAGGGGATTTCCCATCCATTTGATTTGCCTCCAACCATGAAATCTTTAGCTTCTGAGAAGTTGCTCAACATAATCAGATTAACAAGAACCAAGGACATAGACAAAGCTACAATTCTTGATGAGACTGCCATTAATGATACTTTGACTGACTGTAGAAGCAGCTTTATAGAAACTTAATTGAATGGACTCTGAGAGAGAGAGAGAGAGATTGGTAGAGTGAGAGGAGAGATTTGTTGAGTTAGTGAGTGAGTGTGTTGTGGGTTTCTCTCGGTATTTATTGTGGTGGAGCAAAAACTAGCCGTTTGGCAAGTGCAGACTAATGAGCACACGTAGCAGAAACCAATGGAAAATATTTTGAACCCGCAGCGCGAGTGCAAAATATTTTCCGAAACCAATGAGTTTGTTTTGAACAACGGTCAAATGACAAAGTTAAAATTTTAATATTTTGAATTTTGTATTCTCCCATCCTAGGTAAAAAAAACAGAAACTGTAGAATACTTAATAAACAATAATGTACTTTAAAGTTGAATGGGCACGTGAGTCTCTGGGGTATATATCTTTCTTGGGGTGCCTTAATTTTCAGATATTACATGGTAACTGGCATTGTGTTTTTTAAGACGACCGGTAGAGTGCCGATATTGGGAGAGTTTAGGACAATAAAGAAAAAAGAACTGATGCTACAAAAGTAGTTGCATGTACAGTAAAACTTTCATAAATTAGTAGATTTTGGGATAAAAAATTATGATTTAGAAATTACTAATTTACCAAGTCAAAATTTAGCTTGAATTTCAGCAAAGTTATATTAGTTTATGAAGTTCTCCTGTATTCTCACATCTGTTGTGTTGAATCCACCGGCAGGCGCCGGATCGCCGGATTATGGTGCTAAAGTTGGTTCTGGTGGTGAGTAATTTTGCGTCAGGAATGGCAGACACTACTACCAAATGATATTTGTTTTTATGGTTGCTCAGGAAAGACGAAATTGAGAAAATAACGTTAATTAATTCATTAAAATGTGAAAAAAGAATTGTTCTATTTTAACAACTTTTTGAAGAGATGTTGATACAAAAGTAGTCTATTATATATTGGTACAAAGAACCATGCAATCCTGAACAAGAGCAAAATCCTTCTGCAAAATCCCAACCGAGCCCAATGTTTTAATCCTGATAGTACTTCCAGCTGCAGAGAAGAATTCCTCGGATTGGGTTCGAACTATACCTTGACATCAACAATTTAAGTGATCAACTTTCAGGACAAGACGCAGTAAAAACTAACAAGATCCCTCTTCACTCCAGAACTCCAGAATTTTAACATGTAGAATAATGATATTCTTCTTAGCAAGATCAACCAAGGACAGGATATGAAGATGATACCTAAATGTCTGGCTTCGGTGTCTGAAGCACTATAAGAAACACTCGACGTCCATTTCCATGTAGGAGCATGGGAAGTTGATGCTGAAATTGCCAAGGACCTGATATTTCACAGAGGAATAAATTCAATAACTCATACTTACTTTCACCACAAAATACTAGCAGAAGAAATGCTTCAGTTAAATACGACATGTTAAATTAAGAAACAACATCACTGACAATATTAAGATCAAAAACGCTGATTTGGAAAACAAAACCATGAAAACAGAAGCGATGGAATAGGATTGTTATCATAAGCAATGGATTAGCTTATCCATTGCTTCTTGTAATTTGTCTTATTTAAGTAATATTATCCAGGATAGTCAGAAAGAGGAAACAATTCATGTTAAGGCCTAAAAGAAAATTTTCCTCAACTTAGTGGGAGGCGTTTTGCTAGCGCTCCAGCCAAGTAGTTAGAAAGAGGAAAATGGGATATGAAGAATATGCAACCGACTCAGACGGTAACCTTAGGCATGTAACATGAAGCTACATGGTATGATTCCACACCACATATGGGTCATGTACGAAATCTTGATGGTTACTTGATAGTCAATAACCAACTCAAACTAATACGCCTTGATGTACTGAACTACGTCACTACTGGTTGGTAGATAACCTTCAGCAGTTTTGATTACGAAAAGGAAGAAAAGCAAAAAGGAATTACAGGATCTAGTGGATGAAGAATCTGACTGTCAGCGTAAGTTTTCGAAAAATGATTAATTACCTTCGGATGCACGATACCGAGAGTGCCGACTTGCTTTCCGTTTAGAACGATCCTGGCTTCTCTTCCCGGAAGGAATGCAGTACCCTCAGTCTTCTTGCATGATACATTTTGGGAAGGTAAGTCAAGAATCTCAAAAGGAATACAAAGAAGCAAAAAAGCAATACATATTGGAGAAAAAGAGTAGCAACCAACCCTTACTTTTGATGCAGATATGAAGTAACCATTACTATCTCCAGACAGAGGGTCCTCAATCCAAGGTACATCAACAATTTGCATGATTCTTTGCACGAGGCCACTAATTTCCTGAAAATTTGTACGAAATTACAGAAATATACCACGAAAAATAGAATGCACCGCGACATTAACTAAAGTTTTAAAAGAAGTCCATGAATCTATGCTATCGCTTAAAAAAATTAGGGTTTCTTGCTTATTGTTTAACTTGGACTCCATAACAACGGAGCCAGCTACATAGTTCTCTCCTGCAGTATTCAATTTTGTCAGATTGGGAAAGCTAATGACTAAAAGAAACAACACAATGGTGATAAGGAAAAACCCTTATTTAACCAGTTGCTAAATACAGTCCCACAGCTTTCATCTTAAGAGAATCACTTAAAACAGTTGTGCAAATATTTTCGAGATCATACCTCGTAGCCAGAAGATTCATTGCAATATAGAGCTGCAACTTTTCGACTATTTTTGGCGCCAACATCTTTGGTAGCATCTAGAAGCACAACATCGCCCATTTCGAATATCTAAGAAAACATAATAAACGTTATGAGACTCATATGCACCATGTAGCATATCACTTCACTCATGTTAATACAAAAGCTAAGTAATCTAAGCATATTATGAGCAAGATGTTCTCTCATAACTCAATACGATTGTAAATGTTATGGTTGGCACATACCTAATCAAAAACATAAATCAACCATCTACATCAGATAACCCATAATTTTATTAGAAAAGAATTGATACCTTTATGGGCTTCGGATGGTGGTTGTTCTCTCGAACAGTTTTCAGCAACCCCGACATAAGACTTGTTCGAGTAGCCTGGGAAAACGCAGGATTAGGTGATAAACTTGAAAGTCAAATACACTTGTAAGTACTTGACACCGGGACTAACAGTACATAGTATTGCAGATGCAGTTTTTAATCTTTTTCAATCAGTAGCATATGCATCTTATCTTGAAGGCTTGACATTAAAGCATTATCAGTCTTTCAGATCGAAGTTGTAGGACACAGAATTGAAGTATATATTTATAACACAGAGGTCACGAGTTCCAGCCTAAAAGTATAAATATTTCCATGAAAGTTGATGCTTGTTTCTTAAATTAGGGGCCAAGTTTTCCCAAGCTTATAACCATAGCAAGGAAGATGCTGTAAATAAAAGTTAACCTTGTGTCTAGATAAACTACAGGATTGCAGTTCTTGGTGTGTGATCAACCACTCAACACAAGTGAATGCAATCTCTACTGCGTAATTAGTTGCAATGAGAATCAGATGCGAGAATAATAATCAGCAAGTAAACAAACCTCAAAATCCGATGAACGGGGGTTTGCAACAGTTACAGATGTTTTGTCATCCTTTCGGTTCAACATGGAGAAATTCTCTTCATTCGAACATAATATCCACGTCAGCACCTCGGTAAACCCAGCTGCCACTATCTACGTAAAGAAAAAACAACATGTAAGGCTCTAAAAGCTATCAAGAAGAGAAAAGGTGCAAAATAGGGAACCGCAAATTCTTAAGCATCGTGCTGGATATTTTTGTTTCTCGGAACTGTGCATAGAAACTTATATCTACTAAGGGTAAACAGAAAATAAACTAATGAAATTATTATTTCATACTTAGCCTTTCAGCCAGAGAAGGCTTAGAATCACAGGTCTTGGGACTAGGAACATCTAGTTCTACTACTTTGACGTTCATACTGGGTCTCACTAAGTATATACTGATGCAGATTTGTTTGTGATCACTGATCTGTAATACATGCTGGGAAAGGATGTAACCACACCAGCACCAATAATATGTGTCCAAGTTGCTAAAGCAATATAAATGATTTTGTTACAAATCTTATTCTGATATCAACTATTGGCCCCTCAACAATGGAATCTTATCAAAATAAGACAAGGTTATTGTTGCCTAGAACAAGCTCTATGTGACCCCTTCTTCCATGCACAGTTTTTTTGTGCCTAAGAAATGCAGGCAATGAGCTTCACGGAGTAACTAAGAAACCAGCAACTATGCCAGCACCAGTCGGCCAAGTCCTTTAGCAGAGATAAATAATGAGTCAAGTAAAACGATAAGAAACCGCAATAACAACAACAGATGGCAGCAGTTATATCAGAAGGAAAAGTATATCAAAAACAAACTGATGCATTACTTCCTATTCCAGTACCTCCAATCTGATAAGGTAGCTAAGCTGACTGAGCGGTTGCTGCCTTCCTTGTGTTGAGAGCACAGGCTGTGTTCTTGGGATATTATTGAAACCATAGGCAACGGCAACATCCTTGGAAAGGAAAAACAAGCAGAATAAAATCCTTGTCAACATACAAAAATGTCAATCGTTCACAGACAAATGTTTCCCTGAAATAGAATGAGTAGAGTATACATGTGGAATACCTCTGCCACATCACAAGCTTCAAGAACATCACTTCTGGTTGGAGGTACAGACACTCTGATGATGGATTTTTTGTCACTTGTTATTTCCTCCGCACGCAATTGCATCTTAGTTAACAAACTAGTAACCTAATTTAAGGAATGATAGTTTGGGATTAAGCTCAAGTACTGTACTCAAACAGCATCACATTTGGTTGTTGCGAAAGAAATAAAAGCACCGACAGGCCTCAGCATAATATATAAGACCATGTTGCTGATAAAGTAAATATACTTAATTACTTACTACACAGTCTACACTAAGTCACTAAACCAGACACACCCAAAGTTCGCTAAAAACTTTAAAAAAAAAAAAAAAACACCTTCATAAGCACAGTCACAGCCAGAACCAGGATATGCTTCGATAATTCGATAGGCAAAAATCAAAACATGTTTTAGGGATTACATGAAGCCCACCACTTTGAATGCATGCAACTCCTAGATAAACATCTCTAAGCAGCCCCATCTTAAAGCATGGGATAACTTCCACTTGCAGGTTCAGCAGGGTTTAATCTTTATAGACTCTATTGATTCCCACCAAATCAGACAGTTAACTGCAACCTAAACTTACCCATAACCCAAGGATTGGTTTGGGCCAGTTGAATTATTTGGATTGTCAAGTATAGACCAAATTATAATTGATTAGGTCTGTTTTTTGTAGCTCTGCCTACATCCCCTTCGCTACTCTCTCCTTGGTCTGATGCCGTATTGATTTTCTAAGGTGAAGTTTACAGATTGCTAAATGATTTTCCTGGTTAAGAACTATGTGGGCTGCAAAAAACCAAGGGAAACACCGATGCTCAAAATATGATTTGAGGGATGGGAGACCAGGCTTAAACTTGTCGACAGTATTACCATGGAACTGACGATTGAATATACCTCATTAATGAATATAGTAAGTACATTGAACTAAATTTAGAGAAATTTTGTATGCTGTGATACCTGACTTGCATCCAGTGGAACACCAATTCTACCGGTGATTTTCGTCAGAGGAACTTCCATATCAAAGGATGACAGGTCAGGGAAAACACAGGACTCCCCATCGGAGCATATCACTTCAACAGGCTCAACCTCAAATTTTCTTTCGCAGTACACTGAGAACATGCTGACCTGTGTGCATATCAAACAAATCTTCACTTGCCTAAGCCTAAAACAGATAAGGTGCAAAAAAAAAACAGGCAAGTAAACAAATCATAATAGAAACTTCCAAATAACGTCATAGCTCACCATTGTATTCAATACAATATTTGCCTTGGTCAAGTCAGTTGCTGTGCATTCAATGAACACATTCTTAGTTCTTAGCGTTATGGCCGATCGTGCACCATTAATAATTGGAGGCAACGATAGAACCGTTCTGCATAAAGAAAATTAACTTTTGATTAACAAATAAATTTAAAGAGGAAAACTACACCAAATGGCTTGTGTACCTTTTGGAATCATATATCACGGGGTAAACCGGTGAATTCTCTATTATATGTAGAAACTTCTTCAGCTTCATATCAGACTGCGAGAAAGAAAATAATAGGTAAGAGGAAATTAACCCATAAAGAAGTATAAAATATTGCAATATAATAATATGTTCAATTGGAATAGCTATTCCTAAAAACACAAACGCAGTAGTACAAGTTACAACTTGAAGCTTAGATAGTTCAGAAGCATTGAAGATGGCGCATCAGTAGTACTTACATTATAAAACTTCATTAGCTCATCCGCCCTGAAGCTTTTGTCCTAACAAGAAGCAAGTTACAATTGGTCAGTGATATATCATTATCCGGACTCAAGCAGCTCCAGATTAAAAAAAGAAAATTCAACGAGGTTTAAGAGATCATAGTTCGTGATACTGAAGCATGGCTGCATGAAACAGATGCAAAACAAAATATTTGGAAAGGGGAAGATTATACACCACAAGCTGTTCAATAGTCGATAACAACAAAGTGAGTACAATGTACAATGCACCCCGTTAAAAATCGTTGCCAACAGGTGAAAAGTGACGTGAACGATGAAAGGGGAAAGCATGTAACAGTTGTCACTAAAGTCAATTTTAATGTGAATATGTAACAAAATCCCTGGGGGGTACTGTAAGTTAAAGAAGGTTCCACAAGCATTCTCAATAACATGGCTGACTAAACAAGAAGCATTGCGGACAAGTATTCCGTGCAATAAGCCTGGAACATCCTCAAGGGAAACAAATCAAGAAAGGAAAGAGCGCTATATTGCTACTGACCAGACTCAGCTTTTTAAGGTAACGTGAGCATTTCAGCCGAATACATTCTAGAAAGTTTATAAATACGATATTACTTCAAACATTCTAATGTTTACCTGTTTTAGTGGCACGAACTTTATCTCTTCAGGTGAGAGAGCCTGGAAATAGAGAAATGGACGTAAGTAAAAGATGCAGCAAGGCCTTTTAGCATTGTTGAAGTACAGGGAAACACACTCTAAACAATAATATAGAGACCTAGAATAAGATGTTGCAGGAACTAATAATCAAGGTCCATACAAATCATCCATAGTGAAGAGTACCTCATATGTGAAAGGCCCTTGTAATGTATCCAAATCATGAGTGCCAATGGCAACTAGAGTTCTCCTCCTGAACCAAGTTAAGAGAAGTTAGCTTTTCCAGTTAAGAGATTCGACAATTTTGTAGAAGTACTCATTCAACATTCAGTTAATCGTTTAATAACTTCAACCAACAATGCAGTTGATGCCGGTCCATAAGGCGAGCAAAATATACATACAACAGATAATTGATCGTCAAATGAGATTGACAGGTTCATCAGTTATTAAACAAGCCTATATATGTGTAATAAAGTAAAAACAAGATGATGTACACGTTATAAAAAAATCCTAATGGAAACTTCAGTTTTTACCTGCATATGTTCTGATGGAGTTTATCTTGGAGGTCAATGAAACTTTTATATCTAGCTTCATCAAAAGTTATGCCTCTTAATACAGCACAAACAATGAAAGGCCGGATAGCCGAAGTCTACACGATAAAGAAAAATAATACTCAACTTCTAGCGACATTCCATTCCATCGGAAAAAAAGAAAGAAAAGGAAACCACTCCAGGTAAGATATTAATACCTCCTTTTTCACATGCATTTTAAGCATGGATTCTTTAGGAAAATTAGATAATGTATATGTAGGAATTTCATCAAGACCTAGAAATATGCGAAGAGCACGCACAAGCCCTTCAATACAAAGCAAATCATATCTGTCCATTCACAGGTACAGTAATTATTATGTGTTTAAACATTTGTTACTGATATCCTAACCAAATAAAATAATTAAAAATAAAAATTGTGATACTACTGAAATACCTGTTTGCTGGAATTTCAACTTTGTAAATAACCTCTTCATCTTCTGTGGATTCATCCACTATTCCATCTAAGTGTTTCTCTTTTCTAATAATCGCTTTCTCAGTTGTCTAAATTGATGAAAAAACAAACTAGAAGTTAATGAATTTGAGACACTAATTAAACCCTAATGTCAAAGAAGAATCGAAATGTCTACTTACAACATCGTCAAGCTCGAGTCCATATTCCATACATAATTCATCGAATTCATCTTGAGCTGTTAAAATCATAACAAAATGTAGACAGTCAGAGACGTAATTCAACAACAAAAATATCAAAACAACACTAGGGTTTACTCATACGTACTATAGGTTCTTCCAAGAGCTTTGAAAAGATCATCTCTAACAACTGAAATTTTAGGCATAGTTTTGGATCCAAGTCTCGCTTACAGATCTGTTCTTCTTCACTCTCCGCTAGGGTTTAGTTAAAGACTGGTGGGGAGAATAAAACGAGGCTTGCGGAAAAGATAACGGAGTGTGGAACAAAGATTGGAAAATCGGAATACAATCTTTAGGTTTTATACTTGCCGAAATATCGGAATACAATCTTTAGGTATTATACTTGCCGAAAACAGGCATGGGAAACGGCCCATAAACATACTAAAACGGCTCGCTCGACAGCATCTGTTAAGGGGGGAACCTAAACAACTGTCAATTCCTCTTCTCCTCCTCCTCCGTACTTGCAGATACCACACCTTGAACTTGAACCCTTGACTTTATGGTTATGTGGTATACACTGTGCGACTAAAGACAAGGAGACATTGGTAAACAACTGTCAATTTACTCCCAACTAGTTAGCAAATTCGCCAATTATGCTCGTGTAGTTCGCAAATCCATCTGTATCATTTGTATGTTTGGAACTTAGGTTTCTAGCCTATAACGAATTGTATTTGTGTTTATAATTACCAAAATGTACGATCTGTATAATATTTTTCCACGTCATCACTAGACCTGCATAGAACCGAACCGTAACCGCAAACCGAACCGATAACTGCACAAACCGAACCGTAACAGCACCAAACCGATAATCCAACGGTCGGTCACGGTTTTAATTTTGTTAATCGTTAGATCTTCGGTGCGGTCAACGGTTTTACCCATAACCGCACCCTAACCGAACCGAAAAACCGAATATTGTAGCCCGTTGATTTATTTTTATCCTGATCAATCCTAGCCGTCTAGATTAAACCCTACACTATATATTTTGAAACCCTAAAATCTAGCAGCTTCTTTCTTTCTCTTCTCTTCCTCTCCGAGACTTGTCTCTCTCTCCACTCCGGTCGCCTCCATCACCAGTTCACCACCTTTATCAAGAGATTCAACACTCAATAGCGCCACCACCTCTATCAAGAGATACACATCGGTAAGTGTTTTCTCTTCTTCTGTTTCTCCTTCTCCTCGATTGATTTTTTTTTTTAAATCAATTTCTAGGTTTTTATTTATTTTTAGGGTTTCTTTTGATTCACTATCAACAGATGGTTTGATTTCTGTTATCAATCGATTTATGTTAGGGTTATAATTAATTTTTTTGTTTTTTTGTTTTTATGTTCTCAGACGTTGAGGAGCAGGAGCAGCTGGAGTTCTTCATTAAATAAAGTTGTGGATTATTTCAAACAGGTAACTACTAACTAGTGTTTCTTCTTTTTGTTCAGAGATTTTTATTTGTTTTTGATAGAGATTTATAGGGTTTATAGATCTGAGCTTGTTTCATATAGTATGGGTTTGTTTCATAGTATGGGTTCTTGCTTATTTGAGTTTTAGTTTGTTTCAGTTTGATGATAATGGTTATTTGATAAGACCCTATGTTGATTAGTTCATATTCAGTGTTTTAGGTTAATTGGCTTTCAATTGTGAGCTTTTACTAAAAATATTAATCCTCTTTTTAACTACTACTTTAGAAAACAATAACCAGTTCTTCAAATGATATTAGAAAACTTTATTTGAGTTTGTTTGTTACTTTATTTGAGTTTGTTTGTTTCATAGATGGCTTTAGAAAACCCTTGTAAATACACTGCACCGAAGATGATTTTATTAGTTCATTCATAACTATGTAATGTTATATTTGCAGTGTATTTACAAGGGTTTTTGTTTTGTTACAGAGATATGTGTGCTTGTTTTAAGAACTTGCTAGCCATTTCCAACTCAACTAACTTGTTTACATTTCGCAGGGGCTGTAACTAAGTGGTAATGCTTGGATCAAGTTCAGTTTCGTTATCAAGCTGCAAGATGGCAGGTGCATCTCCAACCTCTCAATCCCCTGCAGCTGAGTATACTGAAGTGACACCTTCTGTAACACCTCAAGTTGATGCTACACAAGAAACACAGCAGGCTACACAGGTCCCTGCACCTGAAAGTGAACCAAAGAAGAAGGGAAAAGTGAGATCGAAAGTATGGAATGATTTTGTAAGGCTCAATGAAAAACAAGCACAATGTAAGCACTGCAAGAAGAAGTTGCAAGCTGATAGTCGAGGAAATGGCACCTCCAGCATGAGGACACATTTAGGCACATGTCCTGAGAATCCCAACAAGAAGCTGAAGGGACAACAGAGTTTAGTGTTTCCACCACCAAGACCAGGACAGTCATCACAACTGGTTGCTGTTAGTTATGACGAGGATATGTGTAGAAGGAGATTGGCTGAGTTTGTCATAATAGATGAACTGCCATTTAGAATTGTAGAAGGAGAAGGGTTTAGAAGATATAGTGAACAGTTGGAACCTAGATTCAAGGTGCCAAGCAGGATGACCATTTACAGAGATCTTTTAACAATCTACAAAGATGAGAAAGAAAAGTTGAAGAAATATTTCAAGGAAAGTAAACAAAAAGTCTCTCTCACAACTGATACATGGACCTCTCCAAACAACTTCAACTATATGTGTGTGACAATGCACTTTGTTGATATTCATTGGAAGCTTCAAAAGAGGATCATCCTGTTTCGCCAGATCAAGGGTCATACTGGAGTGGAAATTGGGAAAATGCTTGAGAAATGTTTGCTGGATTGGGTTCTAGAAGATCTTTTCGCTGTGACTTTGGATAATGTCAGTGCAAATACTGTGGCGATTGAGTATCTTCAAACCAGTGTCATCAATTGGACAGGAGCAACAGTTAGAGCTCAATACATGCAGGTTAGATTGTTTTTTTTGTTTTATTCTTAAATCTCTTCTTCAGTATGAATGAGTTCTTTGTTGTTGTTTTTTGTTATGCTTAAATCTCTTCTTCAGTAGTTTAATTGTTTCATTTAGACTTAGCTTTTGAGATTGTAATGGACCTTCATGTTTTACATTGACCAAGTTTAAATGTGCTTAAATGTGCTTAAATATGCTTAAATAGCTTTTGAGATTGTAATGATGTTTTCATTTAGACTTAACTTAAATATGTTTAAATGTTGTTTCTATGGACTAATTTTGAGCATGCAAGCATTTATTTTTAGTGATTCATTTCTCCCTACCTCTCTCTCAGTCCATTCTTTTGCAGAGTTGTTTATTTACAAAGAATTTGTTGTTTATCTTTCAGTTTCTGTAAATACTAGCTAGTATTGTAGCATACCTTTTCTGTTTTCCTGCCATCCTTAGGGTTCTGCAGTTCTGATTTCATTTACTTTACATCTGTAGGATTGCTGTAACTCTGAAACCAGTAGCATTGCTTGTACACTTTGTAAATATTTTTGTTTGTACACTCTGAAACCATAATATAGTACCACTTGTAGCTTCTCATCAGTTTGCTGTAACTATGTTTCTTCCATTTAAATGACTGCACTATGTAAACTGTGTTAAATGCCTTGTCCTCTGTAAATGCTTGTGTATCTTTACTGATTCTTTCATGCTTTGTCATTACTCAGTTTAGCACAAGTACATTTGTTATTACTCAGTTTAGAACAATTTACTGATATTTCCTTGTTTCATTCTTTTATCAGGTAAGGTGTGTTGCGCATGTTCTTGCGCTTGTTGTTAAAGATGCGGTGTTGTTGTATCACAAGTCAATTAGCAGGATCAGATCAGTTATCAAGTATGTTACCGGTTCTCCCTCTAGGTTAGACAAATTCAAAGAATGTGCTGCTCTTGAGAAGATTGATTGCAAGAAGATGGTTTTCTTAGATGTGAAGACCAGGTGGAATGCTACATATCTAATGCTTGAAGCTTCCATTCCATATGAGAAGGTCTTTAAGAGGTTAGAAAGAGAAGATAAGAGCTTTCGAGATAAGTATATTTTCAAAGAATCTGAATGTGAAGCTTTACCTAATACTGATGATGACACTGTTGTAATTGATAGTGAAGATTATTTTCTTAGTTCTAGTGAATCTGAATGTGAAGGAGATGTAACTAAAAAGAGGAATACGAAGAAAAAGAACAAGCCCTGTCATCATGCTCCATATGCTGTAGACTGGTCATATGCTAGGAGTCTTGTGAAATGTTTAAAAATCTTCTTTGATGCCACTGTTAAGTTCTCTGCTTCAATACAGGTTACTACACATGAGTTTTTATGGCAGTTGGCTTTGATTCATGAACAGTTGGTTCACCTTAAAGCTATAGGAAACCGAGATTATCATATTTCTAGGATGGCAGAAGTAATGTTTTAAAAGTACAACACATATTGGGGGGACTATGAAGATATGAACTCTGTTCTATTTTTTGCTAAGTTGCTTGATCCTCGAGAGAAAGAGTCTGGTTTGAAGTTTGATCTTGAATGTTTGTATGAGCAAGATGATTTCAGGGTTGGAACTATTTTGAAAGCTATGAAACAAGATATGGGAAAACTTTATGAAGAGTACAACACCATGTATTCAAATGCCAATGCAGATGAAGGTAACATCAGCTTTTGAACTTTAGTTATCTGCTTTTGTTCTACTGTTAGAGATTATAAATATTGTTATCATCATCATTTACTAATATTGATTGTGCCGATGTCTTAAGTACTGGGTCAACAACTACTGCAGATGTAGATGACATGGTAGTTTGTGTGCAAGAAGAGAACATTGAGGATATGCGTGAGTCGAGGAAGAAAAGGAGAAGAATGAATGTTCACTCTACTCATCCAGAGTCAGAACTTGAAAGGTATTTGCTTGATGACTGTGAAACATCTACCAGGGATTTTGATATTCTAGCTTGGTGGCAGGCTAATAGTACCAAGTATAAGGTACTATCACTTATGGCGAAGGATATTTTGGAAATACCAGTGTCCTCAGTTACTTCAGAGTCTGCATTCAGTACCGGAAAGCGCATTCTTACTCCATGGAGAAGCTCGCTATCTGCCAGGACAGTTGAAGCACTTTTCTGTATGCAAAGTTGGTTGCAGAAACCTATCTCTCCTGATTTCATATGTGACTATGTACCAGATGACAATGCCAGCATTGAAGATGGTAATGGAATCTCTTCTCTTCTTTTTTGACTTAAAATTTGAATGAATGTAGTAACTAACTGTGGCTGATACACTAAGCATGATGAATGTCATAATCTGGTATTGCTTATAAATGATATTTGTCCCAGTTGAAACTGTAGCCTTTGCCATAATTATCAAACTGAAATGCAACTTTCATTTTTTATATTTTATTTACTGAATGTGGTTTTAAAACATATTCATCTGAAAGAAAGATAACAAAAATTGGGAATTTGCTATTGCAATGCCATGTTAACATTCCACTAGTCATTCTCTAATCTTATTTGTTGCTTTTCTTCTTGGCATTCTTGTTGCAGACATTTTGGGAAAGGATGAAGATTAAGGGGATAATTGGCTTGAGAAATGGATGGACTGCAGTCTTTTACTGGTATGCTACTTGAGAAATGAAGATTAAGGGGATGACTGCAGTCTTTTACTGGCAACTCTTCATGCTACTTGCTTTTTAACTTTGGTTATCTACTTGTTAAGACATCAGCTCTGTTTAACTTTGGCTATCTTTAGACTTTGGTTAATCTTTTGACTTAAGACTTTGGTTACCTTGTTTTTGAACTTCAACTCAGTTTTTAATCTTTAGACTTTGGTTATCTTGTTAAGACTTAAGTATGGAGTGTATCAGTTTTTTAAGGATTTCAGAATGTATATGTACAGGTGCAGGTATAGGTACAAAACCGAACCGAACCGTAAAATAACCAAATAGTGTCGGTGCGTTTAAAAACCGAACCGAATACTAAACAGTTCGGCTACGGTTTCAATTTAGATAACCGCACTATACACGGTTAGGTCAACGGTTTTACCAATAACCGCATCGTACCGAACCGTGTGCAGGCCTGGTCATCACTAAATTATCATTTTTTATCATATTTTAAACTTTCAAACTCTTATATACACCAAGATAAGTCCTATACCACTGTGTACACGTTGTTTGTCGATTATATATATATAACATATGTATAGTTCATTTAAATCATAATATCATAGTACCTAAGGCGAGATTATATTAAAATTGATATTTTTATAGGTATATGTATGACAAATTTTGTGTGTCGCATTTGTCTTTCTAAAACGAATTATATACACATATATATTTATAACGCTTGCGAGTAACAGCAGCCTAAACGGCTTTTCCAGGTGTAAAGTTATTTGTTCTAGCACTTGGGAAAGGTGAGACACCAATGACATCAAAATACATGTCATGACCATTCTCCCAATTGTAAATAAGAATGTCTGCATGCCCTAAAGTATTAGCATTATCTGATAAGAAGCCCATTGAGACTTCTTTGCAAGCGGCCACACCAGCTTTATAACAAATATCTACAAACACATCTCATGTCGAAATTTGAGGCTGACATCACTAGCGTAGTGCAGGGCATGGTCGCCATTTATGTCCATAGCACGGTTTCAACTTGAACAAAAACTATCTTTGTCAAACATAGGTATGCCCAACCGATATTTAAGAATTGAGCTAAACTGACGAGTGTTTGGTTGAGCCCACTGATGGGTGTATCCATAAGGAAGTCATAACATGTGTAGTTTTGTTATATTGCCAAAGGATAGAGTTCCTAACAGAGAGTGAGTACTTGGTGGGCAAATCTTTCTTAATCACATCAAAGTATTTGACTGCCAGTTTGTTTATAAAAAGCGGGGCGGCATCGTTGATGTTAAAATTTGAGTATATACTTGTAATGCATGTTGATATCTTTGGTTGGAACCAAGAATAGTTGTACCCTGTAAAATGGTGCCTTGTAAATGTTGAGTTTGGGACCAAAATGTCAGATACAAGTAATTGGATGTGTCTGATATGGTATAAACACCTAAACCGCCATCTTTGATAGGTAGAGTGACACACCCATGACAGATCTTAGGATGAGTCATTTGGACGAAGGTGTCGGAAGCACCCGACTTACTTTGGTGAAGCAAACGATGTACATAATGAGTAAGAAGGATTTAAATGAGGTGGATATATGGGTAGCAGAGAGGCTGTCCACAATGGGATAGCAGTGTTTATGCGTATGGTTGTTATACGTTGTTGAACAACACAAAAATCAAAACACTGGTGCTAATTTTGATACTTTTAATCCTACAACATTCTATGGAAGACATAATAATAATTGAGGTAAAATGGCAAGAGTAAATTTAAGAATACTACGGGTGGTGCTACAAATTCAAAGAATGTCCCAACTTCTTTTAAGAGTGGTGCTGGCTCTACTAGTTTTACTGATGATGCTTCAAATACTGCTACAAGGAAACAATTTGTTGATTTTTCAACAGTGGAGTGTCAAATTTGTAGAAAAACGGGACATTAGGCTAGTAGATGCTTTTTTAGGTATCATCCACCAATGAATAATGAGTCTTCTAATGTGACAAGTGTTCAGAATGAACCGAATGTAGAACAAGCTTTTAATAGTATTCATATTAATTTTGTTACCTTTTGTGATGATCCTTCTGGTTTTTCTTCAACTTGGATTTCTGATTCAGGGGGCTTATTGTCACATGACTGGAGATCAAGATACACTGCATAATACTTCTTGTTAGAGCATATCTCAGTTGAACCCACCAAGCGTTGGTATGTCAAGTTTGGTTGTCATATTTTAGTATCGAAACTCATCTAGAGTCGTTTGATTAAATACTAGAGTCAACTTCGTTTAGGTTAGACTAGAAAGTTTAGGAACGTTGAGACATACAAGTATTACTCTGAAGACCTAAAAAATGAGAAGAAGTAACGTCGACATCATCCTTCCACTTGAGGTTAATAATATTGACTTGAACTTGTTTCCATTCCTAACGTATCTTTCAAGTCGTGCTATATTCAAAACATAACATGCGAAGCTTGTATATAAATAATACTCTAGTGGATATACATGATCATAATAGTATAGCCATAGTATTAGGGAATTATATTACGAAGTATAACGCTTATCTCTTAAACTTCGTAGGTATGGCATTGACTTAATCTTGTATATAGTTTTATGATTATGTGTATGGGTTTATGGTGAGGATTTCATCTTAAAAAACAATGTTTTACATTTGTTTAAAGGAAGTAGGTTCGTGAACCTGTTTCATGAATTGAAATGGAAATCAATAGGTATATTGGTCGGGCTATTCATTGCATATTCTTTGGATGACCAATATGTGTGAGTTGGTTGAACCGATCTTAATTCAGGTTATGTATCTTGGTTTAACAGATCACAATACCTAGACTTATGATTTGGTATGACCGGTTCTGGTAATTGGTGTAACCTATCCTAAGTAATCACCATGAGATGGTATGATCGATCCTTGTAATTGGTGTGACCAATTCTGGTAATTGGTGTGAGCGATCATAAGAGGTTGTATGGCCAATCCTTGTAATTAGTATGACCGATCCTAGTGACTGGTATGACCGATCACAAGTAGGTACCATATTTAGGTAGAACCGATCCATGTGACTGGTATAACCGATCCGAACTCATGTATGTGACTTGGTAGGTCCGATCACAACTAACCATTGTGACTTGGTAGACTTTGAATCCATGAGTCAGAAAGATTAATTTCTGAGTTGTATATATCAACCTGAACAAACAATAAAAAACAAATTGTGAGTGGTAGACTTTGAATTTGAGCATCTAATATATAAAAAAATCTCAAAAAAAAACAAACTAAAATCATTAGAAAAAAAGAACCCAAAATTTTAGACAGTGGAGAAGAAAAAAATAAAATAAAGCCCATATGCAGAAACCAACTAACATGATAGGATGATCTTGAATCTTGATGATATAATAAACTTCTTCTCTAAATTTCTTTCAAGAAGAAGCTTCGCATGCAATACTGTTTCTAGAGAGAAAAATGACAGAGAGAATATTGAAAATGGTAATCTCAACGTGATAGATTTTAGGGAGGAAAAAGTTAGATTTTGATTCAGAGAAAAGAGTTTAAGCTAGGGCAACAAGAGAACTGCCGCTTTATTTTCTAGGGTTTTTGTAAAAACAAAAGGAGAGTGCGAGGGGTATATAGAGGGAGGAGTACAAGAGTAGAGTGGGGTAGACTGTGGGGAGTACACGGGAGGAAAACACTCGTTTTATTTAATGTTTGTAGTTTATTCAATTGGACCAATTTGGATCGTTCATTTTGAATTTATCTTGAGATGTGTTAAAGCAAATTTAAAAACTTTAACGTGTAATGCGTGTATACATTTTCTTGATGGGCTTTGGCTGTTGAGCTTCTACGTGTTCATCAGGTTGACATGTGTATGATGGTAATTCAATATGTTATGTTCTTTAACCTCTTCGACACCGGAAGCCTGTTCTTCAACCTCAGGGTAAAATACAGATGTACCCCTGTTTTTTTTTTTCCAAATGTACCCTCGTTTTTTTAAACTTTACAAATATACTCATGTTTTGACTTGGTCCTACCATTTTTTTCTCCATCCAGTTAAGTACAAAGTGGCAGTTACCGCACATATTAAAAAGTCCCATTTTACCCATGGACCACATCTCTTTTATGCTTGGTCGATTTTCCACCAACTAAAAACTCGGAACCCTGAATTTGGAATGATGAACTAAAAACCCTGAACCATTAACCCCGAACTTGGAAATGATGAACCCTGAACCCTGAATTTGGAAATGATGAACCATGAAATAAAATCCCAGGGAAGTACGCTTTCCCGTCTTCAAAGAAATCCATGAGTCAGAAAGATTAATTTCTGAGTTGTATATATCAACCTGAACAAACAATACAAAACCAATTGTGAAGGTAGACTTTGAATTTGAGCATCTGATACATAAAAAAATCTCAGCAAAAACCCCCCCCTAAAATCATCAGGAAAAAAGAACCCAAAATTTTAGACAGTGGAGAAGAGATAAAAAAAAATGAAGCCCATATGCAAACACCAACTAACTTGATAGGATGATCTTGAATCTTGATGATACAATAAACTTCTTCACTAAATTTCTTTCAAGAAGAAGCTTCGCATGCAGTACCGATTCTGGAGAGAATACTGAAAATGATAATCTCAACGTGATAGATTTTAGGGAGGAAAAAGTTTGATTTTTATTTAGAGAAAAGAGTTTAAGCTAGGGGAACAAGAAAACTGCCGCTTCATTTTCTAGGGTTTTTGTAAAAACAAAAGGAGGGTGCGAGGGGTATATAGAGGGAGGAATACAAGAGTAGAGTGGGGTGGACTGTGGGGAGTACATGGGAGGAGAACACTCGTTCTATTTAATGCTGGTAGTTTATTCAGTTGGACCAATTTGGATCGTTCATTTTGAATTTGTCTTGAGATGTGTTAAAGCAGATTTAAAAGCGTTAACGTGTATACCTTTTCTTGATGGGCTTTGGCTGTTGAGCTTCTACGTGTCCATCAGGTTTACATGTGTACGATGGTGATCCAGTATGTTATGTTCTTCAACCTCTTCGACACCGGAAGCCTGTTCTTCAACCACAGTGTAAAATGCAGATGTACCCCTGTTTTTTTTTAATGTACCCTCGTTTTTTTAACCTCTACAAATATACTTCTGTTTTGACTTGGTCCCACTTTTTTTTTTTTTTTTTAAAAACGGTCTCCATCCAGTTAAGTACAAGGTGGCAGTTACCACACATATTATAAAGTCCCATTTACCCATGGACCACATCTCTTTTATGCTTGGTCGATTTTCCACCAACTAAAAACTCGGAACCCTGAATTTGGAATGATGAACCCCGAACTAAAAACCCTGAACCATTAACCCCGAACTTGGAAATGATGAACCCTGAATTTGGAAATGATGAACCATGAAATAAAATCCCAGGGAAGTACGCTTTCCCGTCTTCAAAGAAATCCATGAGTCAGAAAGATTAATTTCTGAGTTGTATATATCAACCTGAACAAACAATACAAAACCAATTGTGAGTGGTAGACTTTGAATTTGAGCATCTGATACATAAAACAATCTCAAGAAAAAAAAAAAAACTAAAATCATCAGAAAAAAAAGAACCCAAAATTTTAGACAGTGGAGAAAAAAAAAATGAAGCCTATATGCAGAAATAAACTAACATGATATGATAATCTTGAATCTTAATGATATAATAAACTTCTTTACTAAATTTCTTTCAAAAAGAAGCTTCGCATGCAGTACTGATTTTAGAGAGAAAAATGACAGAGAGAATACTGAAAATGGTAATCTCAACGTGATAGATTTTAGGGAGGAAAAAGATTGATTTTGATTCAGAGAAAAGAGTTTAAGCTAAGGCAACAAGAGAACAACCGCTTCATTTTCTAGGGTTTTTGTAAAAACAAAAGGAGAGTGCGAGGGGTATATAAAGGGAGGAGTACAAGAGTAGAGTGGAGTGGACTATGGGGAGTACACGGGAGGAGAACACTCGTTCTATTTAATGTTGGTAGTTTATTCAGTTCGACCAATTTGGATCGTTCATTTTGAATTTATCTTGAAATGTGTCAAAGCAGATTTAAAAGCGTTAACGTGTAATGCGTGTATACCTTTTCTTGATGGGCGTTGGCTGTTGAGCTTCTACGTGTCCATCAGGTTTACATGTGTACGATGGTGATCCAGTATGTTATGTTCTTCAACCTCTTCGACACCGGAAGCCTGTTCTTCAACCTCAGTGTAAAATGCAAATGCACCCCTGTTTTTTTTTTAATGCACCCTCGTTTTTTTTTAACTTTACAAATATACTCCTGTTTTGACTTGGTCCCACTGTTGTTTTTTTGTTGTTGAAAAAAACGGTCTCCATCCAGTTAAGTATAAGGTGGCAGTTATCTCACGTATTAAAAAGTCATATTTACCCATGGACCACATCTCTTTTATGCTTGGTCTATTTTCCACCAATTAAAAACTCGGACCCTGAATTTGGAATGATGAACCCCAAACTAAAAACCCTGAACCATTAACCCCGAACTTGGAAATGATGAACCATGAATCTTGAATTTGGAAATGATGAACCCTGAAATAAAATCCCAGGGAATTACACTTTCCCGTCTTCAGAGAAATCCATGAGTCAAAAAGATTAATTTCTGAGTTGTATATATCAACCTGAACAAACAATACAAAACCAATTGTGAGTGGTAGACTTTGAATTTGAGCATCTGATACATAAATAAATCTCAAAAAAAAAAAAAAAAAAAAAAACTAAAATTATCAGAAAGAAAGAACCCAAAATTTTAGACAATGGAGAAGAGAAAAAAAAAGAAGCCCATATGCAGAAACCAACTAACCTGATAGGATGATCTTGAATCTTGATGATATAATAGCTTCGCATGCAGTTGATGCGTGTCGTAGGTGCACAAATTAATTTACTTATCTTCTACTTTACTAATAAATAATATAGCAGTAAATAAGATTCGTTCCCACGAAGAGCCGGGATATTTAGTTGTTAAAAAGTGTCATAATGGGGGTTTGTTTTAGATTTTATAACAAAGTAAATAACAAAGCAATTGAAAGTAATAAAGTTTGCAAGCAATGGAGAGAAATATGATCAGGGAATCCTTCTTCGTTACTAAACCGTCATCAAGTTATTATATTCATCCATTAATATAATTAATCACAGATTATTACAACCCTTGGAATAACAACTAGCTCAGTGCTATCCCCTAAATTCCTTAAATCACTGAGTACAGAAGCTCTCCACTACCAGATTCTATTCGTCTAAACCACCTAGTAGTAGCTCACTCAAGGTGTAATTTGGTCGAATGCTTTATCTTTTGTGAATTATAGATTGATCCTAGTAGTTAGACTCTTTTCTCAAGGTCCACTTTCTAGTGTTGTTTATACACACAATCGCTACACAGAATCCCTCTGCAAGGTCTTGTGTTCTCTACTTTTGTATGAATTATTCAACTATTATTTATCTCCTAACTCAATACTAGCATTTGATTGAATCAACAAATTAGTTCAGTTGGCCACCTAAACAATCTATCAATCAATCATAAGTATTCTAATTAGTATAAACAATCAATAATCATGTGAAGAACTTCAAAATAGATTTATATAATAACTCAAATCATGTCTAGAACTTAGAATTCATCCCCAATCACTAAGAAGTATAGCTACTCATGGTACTAACAAAACCCATGAGTTTCATATGATAAAATGGAAAAGAAATAGTTACGGTGATGAATCGCTCCAAAACCCTAGCTTTTCTTCTCTTGTGTTCTTCTCTCTAATAGCTTGATTAAAGATTAGAAGATTGTGATTAGAAGCATCCCTTATATCGGTATCCCAAATATTGATCTGCCAGTGCACAAAATCCCGGTCGAAAGTAGTCTCCAACCTTGCAAAAATCGCTCGTTAGATACACCAAGTCCAAGTCTTGGTCAAGTGAAAATACCTGAATCTGCATAATGGGCTCGCATCAATGCTGATTAAGTCCAGCCCAACTCTTAGAGCATTCCTCGGTCGAACTCGCAAGCGTTGCTATCTCAAGATTGTTTGTCAAGTTTAGTTGCCAAAACTATAAGTCTTGGTTTCTAGTCTACTTATAGCTAAGTCTCAGATTAGAATAGTAAGTGTAGTTGAGCCTTAGACTCCACGACGTTCATCGAATGAAGACGAAGAAATACTCAAGGGAACTTGTGGAACTTCATCAACAAAGAGGTATGTGGAGACTTGAACTTATCTATCACTCAAAAGTCTATCTATTCTATCTCATATTTTGAGACAAAAGTCGTATTGCTATATAGACTTCATTTATATGCATGTTGAAAAAGTGGAAGTATAAAAACCTCACCCAATAATTCTCTTAGCAATCTAGTTGGACTAACTCCAATATACTTTTAAGAGAATCAACTAGACAGTCAGACTCAATCTTAGTAAAAAGTATATCAAGGAGTTATATCTCAATTTCTCAATTAAATACTTACTCAAGCAAATAGAAATCTGCGAGTCTAATTGAATCCAAGAGAAATTAACTTGAACGGTACCAAAGACCAATGTTCAAATATCAATCAATTTCAATCAACAACCAAAGGTCGGATTTCCCAATTGATTGATTCAACGCACAACCTGTGATATTTCAATTATATAACAAAATATAATGCGGAAAAGAAATAACACAGACACCATAAGTTTTGTTAACGAGGAAACCACAAATGCATAAAAACCCCGGGACCTAGTCCAGATTGAACACACATTGTGTTAAGCCTCTACAGACACTATCCTACTACAAACTAACTTCGGTCTGGACTGTAGTTGAACCCCAATCAATTTCACACTGATCTAAGGTACAGTTGCGCTCCTTACGTCTCTAATCCCAGCAGGATACTACGCACTTGATTCCCTTAGATGATCTCACCCACAACTAAGAGTTGCTACGACCCAAAGTCGAAGACTTTAATAAACAAATCTGTATCACATAGAAAAGTCAACAGGAATAGATAAATCTGTCTCCCACAGAAATACCTACAAGTTTTGTTCCATCTTTTGATAAATCAAGGTGAACAAGAACCAATCGATAACCTGGACTTATATTCTCGAAGAACAACCTAGAATTATCAATCACCTCACAATAATCTTAATTGACTAGCAAAACAAGATATTGTGGAATCACAAAGGATTAGACGAAGATGTTTGTGACTACTTTTCTATCTTGCCTATCGGAGAAATTAATCTCGAGCCAATTTTACAATTGTACTCAATACGATAGAAACAGCAAGATCAGATCACGCAACTACAGAGAAAATAGTTGGGTCTTGCTTCATAATCCCAATAAAGTCTTCAAGTTGTTAACCTATAAGGTCTCGGTAGAAACCTAAGGTTAAAGGAGAATCAACTCTAGCTTATACAACTAGTATCACACAGGAGGTGTGGGGGATTAACTTTCCCAGTTGCTAGAGTTCTCCTTTATATAGTCTCCAAATCAGGGTTTGCAATCTAAGTTACCTTGGTAACAAAGCATTCAATATTCACCGTTAGATGAAAACCTGATTAGATTCAAGCTAATATCTTTCAACCGTTAGATTGAACTTAGCTTTTTATACACAAATGAAATGCACGTCCATTTAGTTTTGTGTAACCGTACCTAAACGTGTACACCTAGTTGGTTCAACAGTAGTTAACCAAATGGTTAGCCATATGAGCACTTTCATATCAACCTTATTCATCTTCACCATAACTAGTTCAAATGACTCAAAATAATTAGAGAGAGATGTTCAATTGCTTAGATCTTATAGAAGTATACAAGAAACAATCGAAGCAAAAACGATTTTGATTCACTCGAATCGATTCATGAACTTTATAGCCACGCTTTGCAAATATGCATTCCTTAGTTTATATAAGTTTAAGTTCACGAATAAACCGTTTTTAGAAAATAACCCACTCAAGTATGCATACCGGTACGCATACTTAAGTACCCGGTTTAAGTTTGTTTTCAGTTCACAAACTCCAACAGAAATTCCCGGGATATGAACTTCCGGCAGTACGCGGACTTTAGTTCCGGTTATCCTGAGCAGCAAAGTACGCATACTTTGGTTCAAGGATTTAGGACTTACACACATATGAGTTCACATACAATGTTTATATCCATTCAAGGTTATATATTCTAAACTCTCATTTCAATCATTGAAGCATTCTTAGAGGATGTTAAATAGAGGTTATTCACACACTAATTTTCATCAAAGCAATTTTCAAGATATTGAAATAACCAACATGACTTTCGTCACTTGTAAAGATGAACTTGGCCAAAGCGAAGCTTACCAACACATATTTCGAGAAAAAGATAAGCGAGATAAACTCGGCTCGAAATAGCAAATGTGTATAATCGAAGTCTATATAGCAATACGACTTTTGTCTCAAGATAAGAGATAGAGTAGATAGACTTTTGAGTGATAGATAAGTTCAAGTCTCCACATACCTTTTAGTCGATGAAGTTCCACCAGTTCCTTGAGTAGTTCCTCGTCTTTGTATGATGAACTTCGTTGAGTCTAGAGCTCAACCACACTTTCTATCCTAGTCCGAGACTTAGCTATAAGTAGACTAGAAATCAAGACTTATAGTTTTGGAAACTAAACTTGACAACAAGCTTGAGATAACAACGCTTGAAAGTTCGACCGAGCAGTGCCCTAACACATGTGCTATTTCAAGCCGAGTTTAACTCACTTATCTATGCCTCAAAATATGTGTTGGTAAGCTTTCACTTTGGCCAAGTTCATCTTTACTAGTGACTAAAGTCATGTTGATTATTTCAATAATTTGAAAATCGCTTTAATGAAAAATAGTTTGTGATGACAACTATATAACATCCTCTAAGAAAGTTTCAATGATTGAAATGAGAGTTTAGAACATGTAACCATCTTTGGATATAAATATCGTGTGCTTTCATATTTGTGTAAAATTCCAAAACCGGAAACCCAAAGTATGTGTACCCGTACGCGTACTGGCAGTTGTTGGAAATACGGGTGAGTATGCGTACCTGGCGGAAAGTTCACGTCCATGAATATCTGCTGGAGTTTGAAAATGAAAAACAAACTCAATCCGGTTACTTAAGTATGGGTACCCATTTGCGTACTTAGGTAGGTTACTTTCTAAAATCGGTTTGTTCATGAACTAAAACAGTTATATAATAAGGAATGAAATCTTTGCAAACCGTGGCTATAATGTTCATGAATTGATTCGAGTGTATCAAAATCTATTTTGCTTCGATTGTGTCTTGTATACTTCTATAAGATCTAAGAAATTGAACAACTCTCTTAACTAGTTTATTTGAGTCATTTGAACTAGTTATGGTGAAGATGAATAATGTTGATATGAAAGTGCTCATATGGCTAACCATTGGTTAACTATTGTTAAACCAACGAAGTGTACACGTTTAGGTACGGTTACCCAAACCAAAATGAAGGTGCATTTCATTTGTGTATAACAACCTAAGTTCGATCTAACGGTTAAAAGATATTAGCTTGAATCTAATCAGGTTTTCATCTAACGGTGAATATTGAATGCTTTGTTACCAAGGTAACTTAGATTACAAACCCTGATTTGGAGACTATATAAAGGAGAACTCTAGCAATTGGGAAACCTAATCCCCACACCTCCTGTGTGATACTAGTTGTATAAGCTAGAGTCGATTCTCCTTTAACCTTAGGTTTTTCACGAAACCCTGTAGGTTAACGACTTAAAGACTTTATTGGGATTGTGAAGCCAGACCCAACTATTTTCTCTATAGTTGCGTGATATGATCTTGCTGTTTCTATCGTGTTTGAGTACAATCGTAAGATTGGCTTGAGATTTATATATCCGATAGGCAAGATAGAAAAGTAGTCACAAACACCTTCGTCTCATCATTTGTGATTCCACAATATCTTGTTTCGTTAATCGATTAAGATTATTGTGAGGTGATTGATAATTCTAGGCTATTCTTCGGGAATATAAGTCCGCGTTATCAATTGGTTCTTGTTCACCTTGATTTATCAAAAGACAGAACAAAAAATCGTAGGTTTATCTGTGGGAGACAGATTTATCCATTCAATAGACTTTTCTGTGTGAGACAGATTTGTTTATCAAGTCTTCGACTTTGGGTCATAGCAACTCTTAGTTGTGGGTGAGATCAGCTAAGGGAATCAAGTGCGTAGTATCATGCTGGGATCAAAGACGTAAGGAACGCAATTGTACCTTGAATCAGTGTGAGCTTGATTAGGGTTCAACTACAGTCCAGACCGAAGTTAGTTTGTAGTAGGCTAGTGTCTGTTGCGGCTTAATACAGTGTGGTGTTCAAATCTGGACTAGGTCCCGGGGTTTTTCCGCATTTGCAGTTTGCTCGTTAACAAAACTTCTGGTGTCTGTGTTATTTCTTTTTTGCATTATATTTTGTTATATAATTGAAATATCACAGGTTGTGCGTTGAATCAATCAATTGGGAAATCCGACCTTTGGTTGTTGATCTAAATTGATTGATATTTAAACATTGGTCTTTGGTACCGTTCAAGTTATTTCTCTTGTATTCAATCAGGTTCGCAAATTCCTATTTGTTCGAGTGTGGATTGAATCGAGAAATTGAGATATAACTCTTTGATATACTTTTTATTAAGGTTAAGTCTGACTGTCTAGTTGATTCTCTTAAAAGTATATTGGAGTTAGTCCAAAAGATTGCTAAGCGAAATATTGGGTGTGGTTGTTATACCCCCGCTTTTTCAATTGGTATCAGAGCATGCAAACACATTCAAGACCTCATAAGTCTTTGTTTGTAGCAATCTGACTCTATGGACAGAAGTGCCATCTCTAATAACGTACCAGGTCAGAAATTACCAGATGTTTTTCAAAGCTTGGATTCACCTGAGAGAACTGTCACATCTATTTCAATATCTAAACATTCTCTAAATGTAGAAACTGTTTATTGGGGAACACGCCTAAAAGATTAGTTGGATGAACTTTCTTATGAAGGTGATTCAGATATTGATAGAGATGTTGATGAGGAAGTCTCAACGTATGTTAAGTTTTTGGATTCGTTGAAAATGAAGAAGATTACAACTTCTCATGTCACGCTTCTTCTGACCCCTCTCAGTCAAGAAAACAAGAAATTGAAAAGGATTTACGGAGGTCTTTATGGTTGGAATCGCTCTTGCGAATCGATCCTCAATGATTCTGAAGAAAACCTGAGTAGAAAGTCACTTGAATGTGATAATGTTTATCAAAAATACTTCTTGTTGGAAGAGAAACTTGCAGAAACTAAAGCAAGGATTAACTCTCATCAAGCAAGTTTTGATGACAGAGAAAGCGCTTATCTCGCCCGAGAAAAACGCCTTGAGGCTGATTTAGCCGTTGCTCTTGATAAAATCAAGATGTTAGAAGATGACTTGAAAAAGTTCAATACTAGTTCAAGAAAATTAACCACTATGCTAGTAGCAGGTAAAAATCATCGTGATACACAAGGATTGGGCTATAAGGGAATAGATCCTCCAAGTACTAGCAAAAAGGTAAAATTTGTCAAGGCTAGTGATTCTTCTCAACAAAAGGTTTCCACTGATGGAAAAAGTGAAATACCTTCACCGGCAGTTAAGGTTCAAAAGAGCAAAGTATATCAACCTCCAAAGACAACACACACGAATCGAGGTAAGAACATTCCTTATGTTTGCCACTATTGCGGAAATAAAGGTCACCTGGAAAGGAGACATCGTTTCCGTATAAGGAATGAGAAACTTCATGATGTTCTTGTTTGGGCATCACAAGAAGTTGTGAAACCAAGATCATATGCTAAGACTAATCCCCTTAACGTTACATGTTGTAAGTGTCCAACCTTTAAGCAAAGGAATCAGTGTTGTGATAAACCTAGATTTGCCTATAAATGTCATACGAATTCTTTTCACAATCCTAATGGTTATCAAAAGGATAAATTCGTAAAGACGAAGACAAGATTCGATTCTCCCAATTGGAGAAAAACTAACTTGCAAAAGAATAGTCAATCCAATTATCTTCCGAGAATTCTAGAAGAGAGTAATGGGAAGAAGGTTCTGGTTGTTCCTAAACACACTCAGAAGTGGATACCAAAGAAAGTCAATGATGTTTTGAGTGTGAAAAGTAACGATCTCCCAGAAAATTCCATGACTATGGAGAAGGCAGTATCCATGATGTTGGAACTTAAAAAGTTCTTTGGAAAGATGGATTTGGATGTGAAAGGTTCTAAAAGCGATCTCTTTCACGATAATCCAAAAGTCACTTGTGGTGAGCAAGACATTGTTTACCTCAACACAACTTGAGTGTGTTGTAAGTGCATCCTCACCAAGGAATGCCCTGCTATGTATACGGTGAGGGAAGCACGAGAATTGGGGCACACAAATTATGTTCGGTAAGGCTGTAGAATTCGATGGGATTCTTATAAAAAGGTATGTCTATAAACTTGAGAAAGATTTGTGTATTTATTTGCTTAGAGTACTTATAATGATCCATGTACCTTGCTTATCGTTCATTTCTACCTAACTTGATCTGTGTTTAAGGTTCTTAAATGTTTATGTTTGAAAATAGTAGTTCGGGATGTTTGGACTTCATGGTACACATACCAGGTATGCATACCATCATTTAAAATCAAAATCAAGGGGTTTTGGCGCATACCCGTTTGCATACTGCTCCTGGTCACGAAAATCCATTTGCAAACCCGTATGCATATTGACCTGTAGACGTCAATATTCGGTAAACTTGTTTTGGCCGTAACTTTTTCGTCCGAACTTGGAATGATCTCATTCTTTTTGCATTCTCTTTCTCTTTGAATTCTATTCAAATTGGAGATGATAATTCCTGAATTTGAATGAGTTAAGGTTGGTCTTTTTCCTGACTCTTGTTTTTGAGTGTTTTGCTCCGTTTCGTCGTACTTGTTCCACTTCTCTTGGACTTGGGTACTTGGATTCTTGGAGTAATACTCTTCTAAGATCATTTGTAGCTTTTACAAGAATGTTGTTGGTGAATCATAAAGAATGAAGTTCAAGAATGGGAAGTAGTACACATTGCTATGCAATTCTTGATTGTTCACAATCATCTTTTGTGAACTATGGTGCATGGTCGTTAATGACTTTGTATGTTCTTCTTTGTTAAGAAAATCTTTTTATACACCTTTGGTAGCTATTCTTGGTGTAAATCCGGGAGAAAAAGATTGATTCTACCCTCTAAGGACAAATCATCTTGCATGTGCATTACGAGTTTGTTTTGATGTCTAGGAAACTTCTTATGAGAATTTACTCTTGTGCTTTAAGAAGGATAACTAGGGTTTGGAATAGCAATTTTTGTGAGTTCACATAGCTATTTCCAATGTTTTTCATCTTGCAATGTTTTTAGATTTATTTATTTAAATTCTAAAGTTGATTTGGAAGATGATTTTGCAGTATTAAACTTTATGGTTTTATATATTGCAACTTGTTATGGGATATGTGTGTTTGCGTCCGTGAACTATGATTGTCCCATACGTGGTTAAAAGTTAAGTCTTTCATATGTCGGTATGCAAGTATTGATAAAAGATTGAATGAACTTTTAACAAACAAAAGTTAAGCCTATTATGTCATTATGAAAATATTTATGGAAGATAGGAGGAACTCTTGTTTACAAAGATTAAAGTCTATTATATGTCATTGTGCAAATAGTGATGAACAATAGAATGAATCTTTGTTTATTCCGCAGTATTGATCTTCCCTGATCCATATCTTTATGTAAATACTGTGCGGCTCCGTAAGTTCTCTTATGTGAGCATTTCCGATTAAATTAATCATGGGTTCTCTTGTGGTTAATTTAATTGAGATTTTTGGATACAAATTCATATTCTTATGTGATTTTTTAATGTCCAAAGAAATCCTTCTTTTCTTGTGAAAGTAAGGTCGCTCTTGTTGTTTTTTCGAGAATGACATTTTATGGGGGAAAGTTCTTAATTGAACTTGTGCTTAATTGCCAAATCTTTGTGGGGAGTGCGGCTGTGGAATATTATAAGGGTTATCTTGTATCTTTGTAAACTCCTTGATGAATGCATTTAGTTTCGGCTATTTGATTGCATCTAAAAAAGGTTGATATGTGCTTTTCTTTTGGTCATGAAGTGTCTCTATGGAAATTTCATTAGGATCCCACTAATTTTCGTACCTTTGCCAATTTTATTGACAAAAAGGAGGAGAATTGATGTGTAGTTCGCACTACAAATACATATGGTTTTTGGATCATTATGTAAGGGAGAGTGGTTTTCATGTGAGATGGAGTATTGACTAAGGGGGAGTGATACATATCACCATAGTATTGTTGTCGAAGTTGTGATACAAATTGAACTTTGATGCTGTGTAATAATACTATGACACTGTATAACAATAATTGAGAGCTTTTGTTTTCTCATTGTTATGGCTACGGATCTTCAACAATGATGATGCTGAATTGAATACCTTTGGAATCATTGGAGTACTTGGAAGTGACAAAGATTTCGAGTAATGTTGAAGTACCGAGGAGATCAAGCATTTAGATGAGAATCTACAAAGTTTATTTATTTTGTATTCCATATGTATTGCTGGTTTTCTCACTAAAATTGACAAAGGTGGAGATTGTTAGAGTATTGCTCGGTCGAACTCGCAAGCGTTGCTATCTCAAGCTTGTTTGTCAAGTTTAGTTGCCAAAACTATAAGTATTGATTTCTAGTCTACTTATAGCTAAGTCTCGGATTAGGATAGTAAGTGTAGTTGAGCCTTAGACTCCACAACGTTCATCAAATGAAGACGAAGAACTACTCAAGGGAACTTGTGGAACTTCATCAACAAAGAGGTATGTGGAGACTTGAACTTATCTATCACTCAAAAGTCTATCTATTCTATCTCCTATTTTGAGACAAAAGTCGTATTGCTATATAAACTTCATTTATACACATGTGCTTTTTCGAGCCGAGTTTAACTCACTTATCAATGCCTAGAAATATGTGTTGGTAAGCTTTCGCTTTGGCCAAGTTCATCTTTACTAGTGACGCAAGTCATGTTGATTATTTCAATAACTTGAAAATCGCTTTGATGAAAAATAGTTTGTGAATAACAACTATATAACATCCTCTAAGAAAGTTTCAATGATTGAAATGAGAGTTTAGAACATGTAACCATCTTTGGATATAAACATTATGTGTTCTCACATTTGTGTAAAAGTCCAAAATCAGGAACCCAAAGTATGCGTACCCGTACGCGTACTGGCGGTTGTTGGAAATCCGGGTGAGTATGCGTACGTCCGTGAATTTTTGCTGGAGTTTAAAAGTGAAAAACAAACTCAATCCGGTTACTTAAGTATGTGTACCCGTTTGCGTACTTAGGTAGGTTACTTTCTAAAATCGGTTTGTTCATGAACTAAAACATTTATATAATAAGGAATGTAATCTTTGAAAACCATGGCTATAATGTTCATAAATTGATTTGAGTGAATCAAAATCGATTTTGCTTCGATTGTGTCTTGTATACTTCTATAAGATCTAAGCAATTGAACAACTCTCTTAACTAGTTCATTTGAGTCATTTGAACTAGTTATGGTGAAGATGAATAAGGTTGATATGAAAGTGCTCATATGGCTAACCATTGGTTACCTATTGTTGAACCAACTAAGTGTACAAGTTTAGGTACGGTTACCCAAACCTAAATGAAGGTGCATTTCATTTGTGTATAACAAGCTAATTTTGATCTAACGGTTGAAAGATATTAGCTTGAATCTAATCAGGTTTTCATCTAACGGTGAATATTGAATGCTTTGTTACCAAGGTAACTTAGATTGCAAACCCTGATTTGGAGACTATATAAAGGAGAACTCTAACAACTGAGAAAGTTAATCCCCCACACCTCCTGTGTGATACTAGTTGTATAAGATAGAGTCGATTCTCCTTTAACCTTAGATTTCTACCGAGACCTTGTAGGTTAACGACTTGAAGACTTTATTGGGATTGTGAAGCCAGACCCAACTATTTTCTCTGTAGTTGCGTGATCTGATCTTGCTATTTCTATCGTGTTTGAGTACAATCGTAAGATTGGCTTGAGATTTATATCTCCGATAGGCAAGATAGAAAAGTAGTCACAAACACCTTCGTCTCATCGTTTGTGATTCCACAATATCTTGTTTCGTTAATCGATTAAGATTATTGTGAGGTGATTGATAATTCTAGGCTGTTCTTCGGGAATATAAGTCCGGGTTGTCAATTGGTTCTTGTTCACCTTGATTTATCAAAAGACGGAACAAAAACTCGTAGGTTTATTTGTGGGAGACAGATTTATCTATTCAATAGACTTTTTTGTGTGAGACAGATTCATTTATCAAGTCTTCGACTTTGGGTCGTAGCAACTCTTAGTTGTGGGTGAGATCAGCTAAAGGAATCAAGTGCGTAGTATCCTGCTGGGATCAGAGACGTAAGGAACGCAATTGTACCTTGAATCAGTGTGATATTTATTAGGGTTCAACTACAGTCCAGGCCGAAGTTAGTTTGTAGTAGGCTAGTGTCTGTAGCGGCTTAATACAGTGTGGTGTTCAAATCTGGACTAGGTCCCTGGGTTTTTCTGCATTTGCGGTTTCCTTGCTAACAAAACTTCTGGTGTCTGTGTTATTTCTTTTCCGCATTATATTTTGTTATATAATTGAAATATCACAGGTTGTTCGTTGAATCGATCAATTGGTAAATCCAACCTTTGGTTGTTGATTGAGATTGATTGATCCTTGAACATTGGTCTTTGGTACCGTTCAAGTTATTTCTCTTGTATTCAATCAGGCTCGCAAATTCCATTTTTTTTTAGTGTGGATTGAATCGAGAAATTGAGATATAACTCTTTGATATACTTTTTATTAAGGTTGAGTCTGACTGTCTAGATGATTCTCTTAAAAGTATATTGGAGTTAGTCCATACAGATTGCTAAGCGAAATATTGGGTGTGGTTGTTATACCCCCGCTTTTTCACCAACATCTTATTCCAACTGTCAGTTATACCGAACTGACGGTACATCTTCTTTTCCACTCGATCATTCACGGATATACGAGTGACCGTGAATTTTCAAACTCCCTGGATTTATAGTTTTCGATTCGTCATCTCACGGACACTCCTATCTCGGTGAGTTTTTAATTCCCATGGATTTCTATTTTTCCATTCAATATTTCACGGACACTCACCTAGCCGTGAGTTTTATTTTTCCCTGAATTCTATTTCACTTCCTCGGAAACAATACACTCCGTGAAATATTTTTTCCCCTGGATTTTGGTTTTCGCTCGGTCAGAATCACGGAGAGTCTGGTTGCTGTGAGTTTTCAAACTCCCTGAATTTTTACTCATGCAGTATTCCTCTCACGGACAGTATGGTAATCGTGAAAACATCTTTCATCTGAGATTTTCTAGTCGATCCCTTATCAGCTTCCATATTCCTATCTCTATCAACCAGCAGCCAAAACTCCATCAACATCATAACACCGGCTGCAACTCACTAGTCCAACAGCGATGATCAACATCCTTCTGTGTCTTGTTACTCGAGTTCACCTCAGCCATCTTCACTGGCCACCATTTGCAGCTCCACTACATTACCAGCATCACATCACCACTCGTTACTATCCACAGTATCGATCAAACTCATACTTCCAGGCCTTCTCCCTTTCACAGGCAGCAGCAATCATCAGTCGTCCATTACCGAGCTCCACATTCTCATACACCGGTGGCAACAACAACATTGATACAGCAACACCTCCATCATCCATTCACTGCCAAGCTCCAACTCATTTTCGACCCTCATCTCAGCATCGACTCCATTGATCAATCATCGATAATACAGCATCAAGCCATCAACGTCCTCATCTACCATAAATGTCAGCATCCAACATTCCTTGCCTCTTTTCCATCGTGATCATCCTATAGCAGATCAGAAACCTCCATTCTAGTCGTGCAAAACCAGCTACGCTGGTTATAAACTGAAATCGAAGAAAATGCTCTCTGCTGGTCGCTGCTTACGTGAACGGGAAGATGAAGAAGGTGGAAGCCCCTAACAGAAATAGGGGTGCCTTTATAAATTCTGTGCTGCGACAACTTCGCGCACTTTGACTTACTTCAAATGCCCATAAAATCTTCATACGATGTCGGAATGACTCCGTTCTTTCGCCGTTGACTTCGTCTTTTCGTCCTCTTCAAGATGATATCAAGAACTCCTAGACTTCAACGAGTTCCACTTGGACTTTGGCCTTTCTCCATTTGTAGCTAGCTTCTTTTATTGCACAATAAAGTGCAAATTCACTTCTTTTGGATGATTCACCTAATAAAACACAAATAGAGAAAAAGAAACATAACATACAATAATTTGCAAGAATATAAGCAATTACTAGCATGGATTCGATACTAAATATATGCAAAATATGCACTTAACAGCGGTTCTGATTGAAAAGACGAGGGTACCCAAATATACCACAATCTTAAACTTTTCCACCTATAAGTCCTCTTACCGAAAGTGATTGTCTATGGACTGAGTCGAGACAATACAACAAATCGGTATTCACACTTTGTGTGCTCGTCTATGGATACGAGATCGAGACAATACAATAATCAAAGTGTGATTATTTGATAATAGGTTCGGACTTAACCAAACTCTATAGGATCACTATCAAGTAATACGGAGTTAACGTTTGTGTAATTTACTTTAAATTATAATAACAACAATTATAATTGCGGAAAACAAAAGTAAATGACACAGCAAGATTTTGTTAACGAGGAAACCGCAAATGTAGAAAAACCTCGGGACCTAGTCCAGAATTGAATACTATCAGAATTAAGCCGCTATACAAAATCACACCAACTTCGTATAGTTGAGGCCAAGCAACTAAACCAATAGTTCACCTAGTTTCTTCAGTATCCATGCGCTTCCGACATTCAATAAGTGCACGCACTGGAACAATTCCTTTGGTTTGTATTCCAAACAGTAAAGGAACAACAAATCTTTTCGGTAAAAATTCTATTCAATCTCAGTGATATGAGTTAGACAAAGGCTCTCCTATTTAATCCAATAAACTCCTTTGTCGGGTTTAAATCAATCTAAATAACAACTACCAAAGTAGTAGAGATTAGATTTTGCAATCAATAATAGGATCTACCAAGATACTAAATACTGATGCCGATCTATGCAACTAACCAATCAAATCTATCAAAGATAAACCGATTATAGAGTGATCCCAGTCGATCAAGTTTTGTGCACACCAAAGATTATGAAACCCAATAAGAAATCTTCTCAAATCTTCAATAAACACCTGCACACAACAACTTGAATCTCTTGTGATCAATCACGCACAGAACGGAGTCTGTTAACAATGGATTATCACAAGATGTCTTTAGATCTACAAACAGTTCTAAAGATACCGTCGACACTTCGATCTAGTTTGAGTGAATCTTATATCACAAGAGAAGATTCTCAAGAATAAACAAACTAGGTGCAATTCAAGTTCAACAACCGTTAGTCAATCAAATCAAATCGAAAACTAATAATACTGCAATTATCTAGTTTCCCATCAACGGTACTCGTAGAGGTTCCTTTTCCCACAAAAGTCTTTAAACGAGCGGTCGTAAGAGATTTCGCCTAATTAGGGTACTTTCCTCTCCGAATAGACGGCTCCACCAGTAACAACACAACAAGGTAGTTTTGCTGGCTCTTAGGATAGTTTGCTCGAAATGAAAACTTGGGTATTTATAGACCAAGGAAGTTTGGACACCAAGGAATTTCCAAAACCGAAATATTCTTAAGATATGCAATATATTCCCAAATCGGTTTTCATAATTCCTAGAAATGCTCTGTCCAAAAATAACCGAAATCCTACTAGAAAATCTCCAATTAGTAAATGCACATTACCAATTTTTATTTTCAAGAGATATGCATTTTAATTGCTAGTAATTAAAATCATATAAAATTAACAACCTTAATTAAAAGATTCTCAACTTATTTCGGTCAGGGATCTCCTTTAGTTATTAAGGAATATCTTTGAACAATAAAAGATAAGAGTTACTGAACATGTTCAAAGTATGTCGACATCTTATTCTTTATAAATCCTTTTTCATATTTACAATCTTGGAACCGATTATACCACACTTCCAAACAAGTTTAGAACTGGTTCATCTGATTTCCAAGAACTATGTGATTGATCAAATATCAATACACTAATCATGGGTTTAGTTATACCAAAAACAAGGATCGGTTTTACCTTAATATGGTTACTGGGACCGGTTACATCAGTTACCAGGATCGGTTACATCAATTACCAGGACCAGTTACCATATTCTCATGGTATTACTTATGATCGGTCACACCAGTTACCAGGATCGGTTACACCAATTACCAGGACCGGTTACACCAATTACAGGGATCGATTACACACTCTTTTGTGATCAGTCACACCAATTACTAGGATCGGTTACACCAATTACAAATATCGATCATACCATCTTAGGTGATTACTTAGGATCAGTTACACTAATAAAAGTCAAACCAATACATAAGTCAGGCATTGTGACTAGTTTTACCAAGATACATAACAAGTTATGATCGGTTCTACTAACTCACACATATTGGTAATCCAAAGATATGCAATGAATAACAATACCAATAAGCCTAGCGATTTCCCTTTCGATTCATAAAACAAGTTCATGAATGTACTTCCTTTAAACGAATGTAAACATTGTTTCCTAGGACGAAATCGTCACCCATACCCATACACATAATCACAATAGCATTCATACGATTATGTCGATGTCTTATATACGAAGTTCAAATGATAAGCGTTATACTTCGTATTCTAATTCCTTAACACTATGTCTAATAGAGTATAATCATTCACATCTTCACAGTTATGTTTTCAATATAGCACGACTTGAAAGATTCGTTGGGAATGAAACAGTTCAAGTCAAAATATTACTAACCTCAAGAGGAAGGATGATGTCGTCGATGTAGCTTGTTACTTCTTCACATTCTTCAAGTCTTCGAGTAATACTTCTATGTCTCATTATCCTAATCTTTCTTAACTAACCTATACGAAGTTGTCTCTAGTACATAATCAAGCGACTCTTAAATTGAGTTTTGATTCACTAAAATATGACAACCAAACTTGACATACCAACGCTAGGTGGGTTCAACCGAGATATGCTCTAACATTGATTATAGAGAGAAAAATGACAGAGAGAATACGGAAAATGGTAATCTCAACGTGATTGATTTTAGGGAGGAAAAAGTTAGATTTTGATTCAGAGAAAATAGTTTAAGCTAGGGCAACAAGAGAACTGCCGTTTAATTTTCTAGGGTTTTTGTAAAAACAAAAGGAGAGTGCGAGGGGTATATAGAGGGAGGAGTATAAGAGCAGAGTGGGGTGGACTGTGAGGAGTACATGGGAGGAGAACAATCGTTATATTTAATGCTGGTAGTTTATTCAGTTTGACCAATTTGGATCATTCATTTTGAATTTGTCTTGAGATGTGTTAAAGCAAATTTAAAAGCGTTAACGTGTAATGCGTGTATACCTTTTCTTGATGGGCTTTGGCTGTTCAGCTTCTACGTGTCCATCAGGTTGACATGTGTACGATGGTGATCCAGTATGTTATGTTCTTCAACCTCTTCGACACCGGAAGCCTATTCTTCAACCTCAGTGTAAAATGCAGATGTACCCCTGTTTTTCTTTGTTTTTTTTAATATACCCTCGTTTTTTTAAACTTTACAAATATACTCTTGTTTTGACTTGGTCCCACTATTTTTTTATTGAAAAAAACCGTCTCCATCCAGTTAAGTACAAGGTGGCAGTTATCTCACGTATTAAAAAGTCTTATTTACCCATGGACCACATCTCTTTTATGTTTGGTCGATTTTCCACCAACTAAAAACTCGGAACCCTGAATTTGGAATGATGAACCCCGAACTAAAAACTTTGAACCATTAACCACGAACTTGGAAATGATGAACCTTGAACCCTGAATTTGGAAATGATGAACCCTGAAATAAAATCCCAGGGAACTACGCTTTCCCGTCTTCGGAGAAATCCATGAGTCAGAAAGATTAATTTCTGAGTTGTATATATCAACCTGAACAAACAATACAAAACCAATTATGAGTGGTAGACTTTGAATTTGAGCATCTGATACATAAAAAAATCTCAACAAAAAACCCCCCCCTAAAATCATCAGAAAAAAAGAACCCAAAATTTTAGACAGTGGAGAAGAGAAAAAAAAATGAAGCCCATATGCAGAAACCAACTAACCTGATAAGATTATCTTGAATATTAATGATATAATAAACTTCTTCACTAAATTTCTTTCAAGAAGAAGCTTCGCATGCAGTACTGATTCTAGAGAGAAAAATGACAGAGAGAACACAGAAAATGGTAATCTCAACGTGATAGATTTTAGAGAGGAAAAAGTTAGATTTTGATTTAGAGAAAAGAGTTTAAGCTAGGGCAACAAGAGAACTGCTGCTTCATTTTCTAGGGTTTCTTTAAAAACAAAAGGAGAGTGTGAGGGGTATATAGAGGGAGGAGTATAAGAGCAGAGTTGGGTGGACTGTGGGGAGTACACGGGAGGAGAACACTCATTCTATTTAATGCTGGTAGTTTATTCAGTTGGACCAATTTTGATCGTTTATTTTGAATTTGTCTTGAGATGTGTTAAAGCAGATTTAAAAGCGTTAACGTGTAATGCGTGTATACCTTTTCTTGATGGGCTTTGGTTGTTGAGCTTCTACGTGTCCATCAGGTTAACATGTGTACGATGGTGATCCGGTATGTTATGTTCTTCAACCTCTTCGACACCGGAAGCATGTTCTTCAACCTCATGGTAAAATTCAGATGTACCCTTTTTTTTTTTCAAATGTACCCTCATTTTTTAAAACTTTACAAATATACTCCTGTTTTGACTTGGTCCCACTGTTTTTTTGAAGAAAAAAAAGGTCTCCATCCAGTTAAGTACAAGGTGACAGTTATCTCACCTATTAAAAAGTCCTATTTACCCATGGACCACATCTGTTTTATGCTTGGTCGATTTTCCACCAACTAAAAACTCGTAACCCTGATTTTGGAATGATGAACCCCGAACTAAAAACCCTGAACCATTAACCCCGAACTTGGAAATGATGAATCCTGACCCCTGAATTTGGAAAGGATGAACCCTGAAATAAAATCCACGAACCCTGCACTTGGAAATGACAAACCCTGAATTAACCATGAACCCCGAATTTGTGAATGACGAACCCTAAACGAATTATGAATGATGAACCCTGAACTAAAAATCATAAACTCTGAACTTGGGAATGACGAACCCTAAACTAAAAACCATGAACCCTGAACTTGGGAATGATGAACCCTTTTGGGAAATGATGTAACGAACCTGAAAATTGTGAAAAGATCTTGAACCGAGTTCGATGAACCTGAAAAATAATATAGAAGGTTAATGACAACGAGTAAAATAAGTAATATATAGTGAGACTTAACCAAGATGGATGGAAAAGTTAACTATGGGGTTAGATTTGCAAATGTCAAAAAAAATCGGGGTACATTTGTTTATCGGGTATTTCAACAGGGGTATGATGTCGTTTTATAGTTGTAGTGGTAAAAAGGTTCGTTGCTCGAACTTGTGAAGGATTTTTGAAAATTAAATAGAGTTGTTTTAACAATAATAAGAAAATACCGAGACTCTGGATTCCACCATTGACCAATTAAGTGATAAACTCTAAACAATATTCATGCAATATTTTTCTTTAAAGTGATTCTAGTATTTGCCTTTAATAGATTTTTGAAGTAATAATTGTAAGCACGAAGCATGAAACATCAAGAGTATTAAAACCAAGCATGTCCCATCAAAACACTTCACAACTACTCAATAAAAACCAATTTTTCTTTTAAGTTCTATGCAAATAATCATGTAAAATAATTGCAATAAATAATTAAAATAGAACTATACCACTTTTCATGGAACAATGGCTTCCTCCGTCGCCTCGGCTAAGGGGGTTTAGCTCCTCATATTAATCATAATCTCAAAATACATGTTTATGGCTCAAAAGTTGATTGAAAGGGAGAAAAGAGTTAAAACAGCGGATTCTGCAGTTGCTGAAGGTCTAAATCAGAAGTCGGAATTGTTGCTGAAAGGCTTCGGTGACTGCAGCAAGATGCGACCGTAATCCGTTATCACTGAAAATAAGTCTGCCTCTGCGACTAACTCTGAAGGTCTAATGTTCTTCGTGTTCTTCTTCTTTGCAGCAGCAGAAAAGTTTCTGTATCGACTCCAGTTGATTGTTTTACGCTTCTCTAAGGCTCTAAACTTTCCCCTAAACTTTGTTGCTTCTCAATATGACTCGAATCAACCTATATATATCCACCAAACCCCAAAATTACTCGAGTTAATCCAAATCTTTTCGTTTTTTCTTCACCGCACGTTACAGCCATTTGATCTTCTTTTTACGCGTCAACTTGGTTTCCAAACTCTCTTAAACTCTCCCAGGATTGAATAAGGACTCCATACACTCCTATCTTGCCATAAACTCTTCACAAATTCTTTTGTAAACCGAAAATAACTCAAATTGTGAATACTCCCTGTTTTGCTCCAACACGGATTTCTATCCCTGTTTAATCGATTCTACAGCCCATACCATACTTGTTTATCCTTAACAGGGTTAATCCAACGAAAATCAGCCATTGAATCGCCTTAAAAATCATCCAAAATTCGATCAACCAATCTGCCAGTAAAGAAAAATATTTCCCGCCAAAAATTTATTTTCAAATGATGAAGATGGGTGCTAAAGATGAATTTGGGCTACACATAGCCATGGGTGCCCCTTATCCGCTGCTGGAGTCCGTATAACACTTGTCCCTTGGGGTGCATTTAGACAACTTTTCGAGCCGATTTTCCCAAAAATGTTTATTCCCCAAAAATACCTACAAAGGGATAAAATACCAACATTAGTACAAAAATGGGTACTAAAAATATACACAATAGAGATGAAAATAGACACATAAATGCGTCTATCAGGGTACATCTGTATATATCTCTAAACCAATCTATAACTGACGATAAGAAGTTACAACCAAATTGAGATATCCTAACTGATGTCTAAGTCAGGCATTTATTCAAATAGTTAATGTACATAATATTCTACCATCTCTAGCACATAACATTTCTCCGCCCCTAAAAATTGCTCTTGTCCTCGAGAAAAAAATCAAGAGTACGCCTTCCGAACTCGTTCATAATAGATATAGCTCCAGCAACACCAATAACTCTAGCACATATCAATATTTTTCCCTTGCCAATAAAAGCTCTTGTCCTTAAAAACAAAATATGGAAAATGATCACTAAAGTCATTAAGAATTTCCCAAATAACATATGATGGACACTTAAACCATCGGCCAAACGATTTGCATTCCCATTTTTGTCTTTGATAATAAAATCATAGCAACATATATGATGGACTAGCCATTTCCGTTGTGTTGTTGTAGAGATGCATTGTTCCCACACATATTTTAGGCTTTGAGGATTGGATGCCATACGGATTTGATGGTACCCCGACCGCAAAACAAGCTTTGTACAAATAAGCTGCCCCATGAAGATCATCCAACAACTTATCGATCACCCTTGAGTGATTGTTGTCTGACATGAATCCTTTACTTTCCTCCTTGACCGTAGCAACTAATTATAGCAATAAGCCATTGCCTTTGTTTCTGCCATCGCGACTTATAGTTGCATCCCTCCATTTATTATCTCGAGCAAAAATACCTAGCAACTTGACTTGTTTGTCTTCTAGTTGGAAAGACATCTCAAGTTTGTTGAAATCCCAGGTTGTTGGACCAAGAGTTCCTAACAATTGTGCTCCAAGTACGGCATCATAACCCTCCAAGGATAATAAGTATAAATCAGTAGAAATTGAAGAACAGAAATGCTTACCCCTTTGCAAACATCAGAACTTTCTAACTTTTGCCTGAAGCCGTAACAACATGAAGCTGACCTTCCGTAGGTGGTTGCAAGCCAATTTTTTGGGCAATTTTATAACTCAAAAAATTATGCGTTCTCCTGGAATCAATTAATACCATTAATGGTTGTCTCTATATGGTTCATTGTACATGCATTGTTTGTGGAGCTCGAACACAATAAATGACATGAAGTGAAATTTCAGGAATTTCTTCTATCACGAATCCTTTCCAAAGTGCTTGTTTATCAACGTCTTCATCATTGTCTCCACAATCTTTATCAAAGTAGCATGCTTCAATCGAAAACAACTTCTTGCAGCGATTCCCAGGGGTGAAACGCTCATCACATTTGAAACACATCCCTTTCTCTCGTCGTTCTTTAATGTTATCAGGCGTCATTTTTCTGATTTCAGGCAACATAGAACGAACGGTAGTTGTTGAGATGGTTCTCTCAAGTGTAACTTTTCTCTTAAAATCTGCATAATTTCCTCGGTATTGTGATTGATTGCGTGACCCATACAATCTAGCCAGACTTATTGCATTTGTGAGAGTTGTAGGTTTCACAGCTTGGACATCGGCTCGTATGCTCTCCTTAAGACCATTGACAAAACAACGAACCTGTTAGGTTTGAATAAGGCTTCCTGCTTTGCTGAGTAAATTTTCAAATTATGCTTGATATTCTCTAACAGAGCCAATTTGGCTTAGTTTTGTCAAGTCCCCAAAAAAATCTTGAAACTGAGCGAAGCCATACCTATCAAGTACACCATCCTTGAACGCTCGCCAATTTATAAATAGTTGTTCTTCTTTGAGGATTTGATACCACAGTTGAGCATTACCATCTAAATGATAAGATGCCCATGAAACTCGCTCCTCTTCTGGTACATTATAAAAATCAAGGAACTGAGCAGCAAGGCATAACCAACTTGTAGGATCCTCATTGTCATTATATACCGGAAACTTGAATTTGACAGATGTTTTGGATGTCTGCGAACTTGTAGATGAATGTCCAGCATCACAATTACCTTGGTAGCCTCTTCCTCCACTTTGATGATTCTGAAAGTGTGAATTACCGTCTGACGATGCTCTATTGATGTTTTGGTCTTCAAGCAATTGCAATATTCTATCCATTTAATTTTCCAACTTAGCCACACGATTTTCTATAGTAGGCCCATCCTGCAAATCACTTACTCTGATACCAAAATGTTATGTTCTTCAACCTCTTCGACTACCTGAAGCATGTTATTAGCATTATTACCTTTCTTGGTTTTGGAATTCATATTTTAATGAGAAGGAAATATCAAATAAGAAACAAATTTGTTTGTGGGTAAAAACGACTCACGGGTTTTCTAGTAAAAAAATGGTGGAGGAGGCAAGTGCTCGCTGAAGTAGGTGCTCGAAGTTGCAAATCGTCTGAACCTTTAAACAAATGTACTGCACGGGAGTACTTTGAGTTCGAGAGACTAATCTGTAAGACCCTGGCTTAAACCAAGACATTGGCCGTTCCAGGTTCAATTCGGTCACAATAGGAGGAGAAGGGTCGGTCTGTAGGGAGGGAAGCTGAGATTGTGTGGAGATCAATGAAGATTGATCTGTAGGGGATGTGATGTGTTGAACTGCTGTGAAGATGATTCTCTGTGTAGACGAGAGAAATCTTCTGAAAGCGTTTGGTAACTTGACAGTGACGAGGATTAGTTGTTGTTAGTCATCAGATCATAGGTTCAGAAACCTATTTATAGTAGCACATCAATCTCATGTAAGTGGTGGAAGTTGAAGGAAGTGGAAATATGGGTGATGTAGGTTTTACAGTGGTGGATAAGAGTTCGTCAAAGACTTGTAGAGATTTTGGTTTCAGAATAATTTCTAATACTAAAATATACAAAACTTAATCGAAATTAATATCAGGGTTTAGAAATAACCAAGACTCTGGATTCCACTACTACTCATGATTGATTGATAAGGATTTCAAAACTCTAATCAACTTTTAAGTCCTCTTTTTTATCTTAACTCACTAAATATCAGACAGATTCTCAAATATTACTTGTAAGCTTTAAGCATATTATCAATAGATTTAACAAAGCATAACCTGTCAAATTGAAAGATAAATAATTAGGAAAATCATGCAAACAGTTTGAAACTCTTCAAAAACAGTGATTAAGTGAATTATATAATAAAATTAGAGAAAATAAAATAGTTACCCATTAATCATATGTAAGTAGCTTCATCCATTGCCTTGGTTACAAGGGAATTTGCTCATATTGTTGGAAACACGCTCAAAATATGAATTCATTGCTCAAAAGGTATTTACAAAGGTGAAAAGAATCAAAAAAGAATGAAACAGCAGTCACAGAAAGCCTTTTGCAACTAGATAACAACGATACTTTTCTTCTGTGGTTGAATATAGACTGCTTCTGCGACTGACTTTATCAACCCAATTTCTTCGTGTTCTTCCTCCCTTGCAGCAGCAGTAACTTCTTCTTTCTCGCTCTGCAGGGTTCTAAACTTCACCCAACTACTCGATAACCTCCTCAAAACTCTCGATAACCCTTTTGTGAACTCCCAACAAACGTTTTATACACAAAAGGTCCAAGTTTCTCGATTAAAATCCTTCTTTTTCTTCTCTTTACTTTCTCCGGAGGTCACAAATTTTCTTTCTCTTTTTCTTCACGTCTTCCCTGCTACATCCAAAACTCTCTCCAATTCGAAGGAAACAAATCTACAGGTAAGATATTGTTTAACAGTTCTCCACGCAACTTCCATATTCAACAGAATCCCGTACTATCCTCATTTCCTGTTACAATTAATACTCGATAGAAATCTTCCTTTTTTACGTGTTTAAATCAATTACTTCCCCTGTTATTCCACAAATCGATATCAATCCAAACTATGGACAGTTTTCATCCAAATCTCTCTCGGATTTTTCACAGTAACTGCCACATATAAATCCCGAGAATATCTTATCACTGTTTTATCAAAACTAACGATCTGTACCTATTTAACCGAATCTGGTGGATATACCCACCCTGTATTGATGTATACGGATAATCCAAAACCAAATCCGAGAAGAAGTCCGAGATAAACTCATCCAAACTAGATCCAGCAAGTTCGCAGGTGGGAAGTTATTATTTCCCGCCAAATTTCAGTTCGAATGGAAGAACAGGGATGCCCCTTAACCATCAGTGGGTGCCCATAGCATGGGGTGTAAATAGTAAATCTTGGGTGCAAAAAGTAGTGGAATGCCCCTTATCACTGGAGTGCCCCTTAGCAATTGTCTTTCGGGTGCCAATAACACTTCTTCTGGGGGTGCTTCCAACATATTTCCGGGGTGCCTTTAACGCATTTCTGGGTGCCTTTAGTATTTTCTCCCAGGGGTACAACTACCACTTTTCGAGCCAGTTTCTCAGCACAAGTGTATTTCTCCAAAAACACCTACGAAGACATAAAAAGCCATAATAAATACAAAATCGAGCACTAACAATATATACAATTGAGATCAAAATAGACACATAAATGCGTCTATCAAATACCCCCAAACTTATTATTTGCTAGTCCTCGAGCAAATCTAAAATAAAATCCTAACTCACTGTCGCAGGCATTGCGATTTCACTTAGCGTGTGCAACAAGCCTTTAAACCCCTAGGTGGCCCTAGTGGCCGACTTATAGTCTCGGGAGGGTTTACTAGAGATATACCCACAAAACCTTTACTCCAGACCCTAGCTATCAACGCAGAACCTTGAAAGGCACTAAAGAATCTCCTTGGTTGGCGTACTCTCATTGACTACAGGAGGAATTACCCTGATGCGGAATTCCAATTGTTGTACACGAGTTTGCACTCACATACTAAAATTCATATATAAGTAACAGAGCTCTACTCAGATAGTCGCACTATGGACATCAATATCCGGAGTCAACAAATCACATGGATAGATTAAGAAGATGGATATAGAGAAAAACGTAGATGGTTTTGATGTTGACTAAGGTGAACGGTGTTTCCCATATCTGTCTGAAGGCCGTTGCCAGCATGAACCTATCCTAATGGACTGAGATACTGGTCTGACTAATATCAACACAGCTGGCATATACAAGGGAACCAGTAGTCGATTTTATTCTGGTTGGTTTGACGGTCTGTTGTTGTTTTTTTATCATTTTTTTATCTTCATAAAGTAACTCAATCACTCTACTTTATCCCAGCGGTGGTAACAACTCGATGCGCCCCACCAAATCACTTAGAGAAACATATTTAAAAAAGAATAGATAATAAAAACAGAAGGTGAAAAGGACTCAACAAGATATGGCGAAACTACCATGTTATTTCTAACACCTGAGCTCTGTGCTTTTATGAATAGACTCTATTTAGATGTTTCCATCCACTCAGATTGGTTCCTCAACTCCTACAATCAAGAAGCTTCCATCCACTTAGATTGATTAGTGCCATCCTTAATGGGCATAAATTTCTAGGCTCTGGAGTTTAATAATGCAACTAAAAAGTTTCTCCCATACCCCCAAACTTAAATCTAACGATGCTTCTACCATCTCATACCTCGATTCTCGAATCAAGTTAATGCTCATAGACAGATTACCTGCTAGTATAGGGCGACTAATTAATTAATTCTAACGCTATATTCATCAACTAATTTCCTAAAATATACTATATCTTCACCATAATATTTTATTACTTCAATCGACGACTTTTCCATGCTGAATCCCACGGATTAGTAGTGAATATTCACCTTTCGGGTATACGGTCCACCACCTAGTAAGCCCCGAGAAAATAATGTGGGTGTATTTAGTAATGATGCTCAAACAAGCATCCAAAAGCATGGATTGTGCGGGACCAAGCCCACCGGCCGGCCATGTCGCCGTTATCATGGCCAATCCCCTTCTTTTTTACCTTTTATTTTATTATTATTTCCTGAATCCATGACTTCCTCGTTCAAGCAAACTCTTCTTAATTCACCATATGGTATACAAATCAAATGGTCCCGTATCCATTAGGTTTTTTCACCAATAAATATATTAAAATATTATTATTTTAATATTTGTAAATATTGGACGTTCAAGCAAATACTACTTGCTCTCCCAAGCGAAATTAAGTATTTCAGTCAAGATCAAACTCTTGTGAAAATACAAAATAATACTCGAATGACCATCAAAAAATTATCAAAATTCTCAGAGTGGACAACCGTCGACATGGTGGCCCGTACACCATCATGCCCGGTCATATCCGGTCCCAAACACTCATTAATTATTTATTTGATTAATCGTTCATTTTATTAATCCTCCATGTGATTAGTCCTTTTTACACCAATTAGACAATCCTCCATACACCGCCTAGCCGGTCTCACAACCACCAATAGCCGGTTCTCATGCCCATTGTTTAGTCGATCTCTCTACACATATTGGACGGTCCTCCATCTCCTAAATCCATCACTTGCCAAAATTAGGATTTCATACTTTGCTTAGAAGATAATTCTGATTAAATCTGAGCATCAATAATTTTCATATTGATCCAGTTATCAATATTTTAATGTTACAAAATTTGCCCGATACTTTTGTTTAGATTGGTGACAGAGCCGGACCTGAGGCCGTATGACCGCACAGGGCCCAGCTCTGCCGGGGGTCTTTTTTTTCCCAGCCCAATAGTCACACACACCCTTAAACCCAAAAAAGAAAATATCTTTACCTTTGTCGTGACTTGAACACATAATATCCGGGAGCTACTTAACCAATCCATCGACCGAACAATCATTTTGTTGTTAATTCAAATTAGACCATATTTAATTAGATCTAATACTATTACCTCCTGAAAGTAAATATTAGCATACCCCAGTATCATTTGAGTTCTCCTTGCGTATTATCAATAAAAGAAAATTTTCTTCTATATAAAATACGCGTTAACACCGCTATTTAGTGTAAGTTTTTGTTTAGGGCACCAGTCGAAAATCTTACAAATTAAATAAAAAATTATTGACTTTTTTACTTACTGTTGTTCCACAAACTCAGTAAAAGTGGCTTTCCCCCTAACAATCTAAAGACTTAAAGGCCTAGACAAATAAAGCTCTCAGGTCGAACGGTGAGGAAACCCCCGCTTCTTATTGGCCGAAATAAGGCTTTTTTGAGTTTTGTGAAACAGAGAGTTTTGGTGAGGACATTTGTCAACATATGATTGGTTAAAAAGTTAGAGGAAAAAAAAAAGGAAACCAAATTATATTTGGAATTTAAGCCATGACTAAACCAATAAAAAAAACAGGGGAAAAGAAAAACAAAAACCAATTTGGATTTCAAGCCGTGACTAAGTTCGGAAACCGTTACTATGTTAGGAAACCAAAAAAGAAAAAAAGTGTAAACCTAGCTGAAAACGGAATTCTGAAGAAAAAAATTTGTATATTACCGCAACCTGTGATGTCCAAACATATGGTGTCCTAGAAAACAGATGGTGAATACGATTAATTCCAAAAACGAAGTGTTATATACAACACGCCACAACTTCTAGATGACACCTGCAGGAAGAACTAGCAATTTTATGGTTGTGAAGGACTTCCAACGACAACGCAATTCTACCCCAGCCAAAGACTTCAGCAACACAGAGATTAAACCTGGCTACTTACAGACCACAACTTCGACAAAGAAATTTTGCTAGAGATTTTTATTCGATATTCGTTCGCAACAAAAAGAGCCGGAGTGTTTATATTATAGTCGGTTGAATCATCTGAAGCAATTATTTTAAAATATGCGAAGGATAAGTAATTATGTTGCTAAGAAGGATTAGTAATTCAACATGGCTTAAGCAATTTCTTCCGCTTAAGGCTTTTGCGACACAACAGTGATCCTAATCCAACATGGCTTTTAAATCAAGATACGGTAAAAGCTATAACTAATTTTCCAGTCAAATATTCGACTGTGCAAGTGAGTTTCTTCGAGATGTCCACCATGATTCTTCTCTCTTAGAATTCAACAAAGATGTCCCAATAGATATAAAACTACAAGCAAATAATAAAAAAAATGATAGGCACTGCCCCATTGCCAAGCTACCAAAACTGATCCAACTAATATAAAGGAAAGAGACTCAAAGGACGTCAAGGTAGAAATAAACCTACGGAGAGTCTCACTGAAAACGAAATACGTACAAATAAGTAGATTGGACATAGATAAAAATTGGCAGTCGGTGCTCCGTGAGTGAGTGATCAGTTAGCAGCCATAATACACTGCAACTTATATTTACTCTACAACAAGATCAGTGACGAGAGCTCCCGGAGGCACTTTGGTTTGGCTTACATTGATATTCACTACGGACCCGAAAATCATGCGTATTTCTCCATGATCCAAACACCATGATAAAACGTTCCTGTTTGTCGTACCAGTGGTGTTGGATTCCTTTCCACATAGTGGGAGTTATAATAGGAACAACTTAAGCACGTCTAGATGGGCATACAACACCTTACTGTGCTCAAGTTTCGTTTTTTCCACCTTTAACTAACCCATTCAAACTGGCACACATTCGTACATCGTATTGTTCATGGAATATTAATGTCATAGTGATGTATTCAAAGACGAATAGCTGCCGAAGTTTGGAAAAATAGTGGAAATTTTCTTATTCAAATTAGATGAGCTTTGTAAGGAATTCAATCCTTCAATGTGTTTCCTCCTCTTCTATAGATGTTCTTCTTAATGGTTGCCCTTGTAAGGAATTCAATCCTTCAAGAGGGATTAGGCAGGGGATCCTTTATCCCCTTACCTTTTCATTTTCTGTATGGAAGTCTTTTCACGTTTACTTTGTCACCTGGAAACTGTCAAAAAAGTTCAGGGCATTAAATTGACGCCTAAATCGCCACCAATCTCACATCTGTTTTTCGCAGATGATCTTCTGCTATTTACTAAGGCAGATCTAGGAAGTTGGAAGAACTTGATAGAAGCTATTAACCTCTTTAGCAAAGAATCAGGGCAAGTAATTAAATTTGCCAAGTCAGGTCTGTTTTTTAGTAAAAAGGTTCATAATAAGCATCAGGGTATTATCTGTAGGCTATTGAAAATAAAAAAAATTTAACATAAAAGATACACATCTGGGGGCTCCTCTCTTCATAGATAAGTCTAAATTAAAAGCTTTTGATAACATAATCGAAAAAATGGAACAGAAAATAAAAACTTGGCTTGGGAAAATCTTATCCCAACCAAGTAAAATGGTATTAAACAAATCAGTGCTTTCTAGTATGCCCATCTTCAGCATGGGCTGTTTTGTGCTACCAAAAAAAATAACTAAGCGTATCAACGATATCCAACGAGATTTTTGGTGGGGAAAACACACAAACTCTAAGGGTATCTACATCAAAGCTTTTGACTTTCTTTGTAAACCTATGGACCAGGGAGGATTGGGGTTCAAAGAAGCTAATAAAATGAACCAAGCAATGATTAGCAGAATTGCTTGGCGGTTAGTTAGTTACCACGACGATTTATGGGCACAAATTCTAAAAGGAAAGTACTTTAAAAAAAACTGGTGCATTACATATCCAAGAAGAAATCACAAGCCTCTTGGGTATGGAAATGCATCTTGCAGGGTATCGAACACATCAAAAAATATACCATTTGGGAGGTGGGTGATGGAACTTCAATAGATATCTGGCAAGATAAATGGACACCGAATAGGAGAGAGACTTTAACTCACTCTTTCACAAATAATAACTCCAACATAACACTTGTATCACAGATGATTGACTGTGAAATAAAGAAGTGGAATATTAACCTGTTAACTTCTATGTTTGATTCTTCTTTGGTTTGGGGAATCTTGAACATAAGGCTTTTCTTAACTAAAGAGGGATCACTGAAAAAAGACAAAATCAGATGGCTTCTTACTACTAATGGAGAGTTCTCTGTGAAGTCTCTATATGCCAAACTTCAAAACTTGAATTATTCAACCACAATTCAGACACAAAATTTTTGGAAGAAATTGTGGACCATAAACACTTCTCAGAGAATCAAGCTTTTCATTTGGAAATGTTTACATGATTCCTTACCAACTAAAAAGAAACTTGGTTCAAGTGGAGATGGGGTTAGGAATTGTGTGTTTTGTCAGCATATGGAAGAATCTACCTTTCACCTGTTTTTTGAATGTGCCTATGCAAAAGAAATTTGGACACTTCAGCCAATTCTTGCGCAGGGAGTATCTTCTAACACTATTTCTACACATACTTCTTTCTTAGATATGTATAATGAATGGATGAGGGGAGATCTGAACTCAATATCCATGGCATTAGCTGCAACTAAGTGTTGGTTCATCTGGAAAGAACGATGACTCAGAGCCTTTGAGGATAAAAATAGAACACCAGCTCAATTGGCTAAAGACATACAAAGACATTATGAATATTTGCACCCAATAACACAATTACCAGTCATAACACAAAACAACATCAGAACTCAGAATTTGATTTATTGGACTCTGCCAATAAGAAACTTTTATAAATTAAACTGTGATGCTTCTTGGGTTTCTGCTACAACTAATGCTGGTTTTGGATTTATTTTGCGTAACTGGACAGGGACCTTCAAAGGAGCAGGGATGGGCAATTGCAGGGCAGAATCACCAGAAGAAGCTGAAGCTGTAGCCTTGCTGCAGACTACAACTTGGGCCATCAACAACAACTTGCAAAATGTGGCAATAGAAGGAGATAATCAAAACATTATCAAGTACCTACAAGGCAAACAAACCTCAATCAAATGGCAATGTATAGCCATATTAGATGAAGTAAAGAAGATGGCAGCTGAACTAGTTTCTTTTAAGGGATTTCACTGTGTGGATAAAAGAGCAAACAAAGTGGCAGATTTGTTGGCAAAAGAAGGAAGAACTTCAACACAGCTGATTACTAGCTTCTCTGTTACACCTTCCTTTTTAATTCCAGCTATTACTTTTGATTTTGTTAAAACCTATGAGCAATGTAATATGAACTCAAACTTTGTATCTGTTTCCGAAGTAACTAATCACACAGATTCAGTCATCGGACGGACAACTCTATTTCACACATAATTTCTGGGAATAACACTATTCAAAGAACACTGGTTCGGCTCTGCTTGGTTGAATCCCTTACGAAGGGTTTCCGGTCTCGTCGTTTCGCTTCTCGTCTCTTGGTTGCTCGGCGGTCGCTTCAAATTTCTTATTGACCACCTTGTCAACACCCTTCTGTTTCATTTGTAATTTAGCAAAATATTATATACACGTGTAAATCATGCAATAGCACTATTCAAAGAGTCTATTGTAGTGTCATTTCACGGGAAATCCGGTGCATTTGCCCATCAGTTTTATTGGTGCCATTTCGTGGATATCTGTGCATGTTAATCCGTCAGTATCTTTGCACGCGCATCACACGCGACTTATTTTTGGTCATTTCGTACAAATCAATTCAAATTTCAAACCAACACCAATGCTAGACGTTGATTCAACAGCTACTCTTTCTCTGTCTCGCTCGCTCAACGGGTTTAGGGTTTTTTTCTCACAGGATTATTGCTTGGAGCCATGCCTCGGTATGTAGATTGTTGATTTGTTCAGTTTATGTTTCATTTTTTCATGCTGAATTTAGGGTTTCGTTTATTCAAGACTTATGTTCATTGTTTTTCGTGATCTTTTCAGATGCCATCGTCACTATTCCGATTCTGTAAGTGACCTAACTTCGGCTTTCTCAGGATTATTTTTTTTTGTGTTCATTTTTTGTTCTTAGCTCCCAACAAATTAAGTTTTTTATTTTATTTTTGTTAGATTTCTATTTCATGATACTTCATGTTGGCCTGGTGTATATAGAGCGTGTATGTGTGGGTTCTTCGTAATCGTAGGGGCCTAGTCAATGTTTGATTCCTGAGTTCATTTTTTTTGTAGTGAAAGCAATCATCATTGTGATTCTAACTATGTCATTTCTTTGTTATCAGCCTTATGTCAACAAGAAAATAGAATTGAAGTTTTTTTTCTTTCTAATTGCATTTAACGATATTTCATCTGTGGCCCTTGTCAGGCAAATGGACCTACCTATGATCAACAATTAGATGCGGAACAAATCCAAAGTTTGATTGATCAAAGGATCAAAGTGCTTCTTGGTGATGCAGGATCCCAACATCTTGACTCTTGCCCACAGAGACCTTGTCTCCCGGTCATGCTTCCCACTGGTATGCCTACGTATGGATCACAAATGCCTGAAGCGGAACGAATCCTAAGTTTGATTGATCAGAGGATCAAAGATCATCTTGGTGCTGCAGGATCCCAACACGCGCTTATTCCAGGTTAATTGAACTTTCTGTAATTTGTTTTTCATTATTCCAGCCTCCTTGTTTGCAAGTTGCAATTGGTTTAGCTGTTTTCTAGTTGGTTCAATTTAAGTTTTGTAGCAAATAACTTATGCTTAAAGATTTACACATGCCCGTAGATGCATGCAATGATGCACCTGCTCTAAAATTTTCATACCCAGCACTATGTAGTTCACTTATAAGATCTTTAATTTTTATCTCTGAGGTGAAAAGGCTATTTGATTTGGTTGAGTAACAATGATTCTTCATAGTTCATTGACTAGACTAGACTCATATTAGTCTAGTCTAGACATGAGAAACAAGAAACATTTAAACTTATAGTAAGTATTTCGGGGAATATTATCCCTTGAATGCCACATTTTTTTCTGGTTGGGGCGTTGGGAAACAAGAAACAAGATTTGTATGCACCAAGCTTTTGAACAGAAATTAAGAGAAAACTTGGGTTTGAACCTCTAGGGATCATTGAATTCCAACTGCCATTTCCCTTGACTTTCAGGATAGTGAAATTGAGGAAACTCTTCCACCTATATATCGTTTTCAGGTTAGAGGATGACCTCTTTTGCACACTACTTAGATAGTTAGACTATTAATCACCAAATCCAAAGTCTTCTGGGCAGAGCCCGGTTTTGAGGAACAGGCTGGGAAGTCACCAATCGGCGCATACTTGGGAGCCAGCTGGGCTGGGTGTGCAACTTCACACACACCCTTCAATGTGGCTCCCCCCTTGTTCTCTCGTAGTATCCTTTCTAACATGTTCTAGTCAAATTCCAATGTGTGGGTATGTTTTTCGCCGTGTAGTAGTGCTGCACATATGCATTTCCAGTTTTCTTTCCTTAAATCTTTTTGGATGGCCATTTTCAGGTTACGGTGGTCAGCCAATGTCAATGCCTCCACCTGGAGCCCCTTCCATGCCCATGCAAATGAATGGTCTGCTGAGGCCTCCCACCATGGATCCTCCACCAACTGTGCCTGGGGGAACAACCCCTACTTCAAATGCCCCCCCTAATCCAGGAGCTATGCATCAAGAAAATCCAACAGCGCTTGCAACTGGGGCTTTTGATGGATATAACATTAGCGACGCTGCCTCGGGTTTACAGGGACCAACTCAAGGTAGTACTTCTGCCACTTCATGTCTTCTTACAGATGAGCCAGGGTCTTCGTACCTCACTGAATATGTGCGAGAAGCAAAGAAGCTAGCCAAGGGAAGTAGGGTTTGTTTGGGTAGCTGGAATGTAGGGTCCTTAACAGGAAAGTTAAGAGAGATAGTTGATACCGCGGCTACGAGACGTGTAAATATCTTATGTGTTCAGGAGATTAAATGGAGCTGCCGAAATGAGGTGGAGGTGGAGGACACAGGCTTTAAGATATGGTACAGAGGAGGAGAAAAACAAAACGGGGTAGGCATCTTAATTGACAAGAGCCTTAAGAACAGAATTTTTGGCGTTACAAGAAAATTTAGGATCATCCTAGTCAAGCTCATAGTTAGTGGTATGGTTTTGAACGTCATTAGTGCGTCTGCCCCACAAGTAGGTGCAAGTGAGGACGCCAAGCTGAAATTCTGGGAAGATCTGAATGGCCTGGTCAGAGGTGTGCCTAGTAGTGAGAGGCTTATCATTGGAGGAGACTTCCACGGTCAAGTTGGCACAAGTAGGGAGGGGTTTCAGAGGGTGCATGGAGGGTTTGGGTATGGTGATAAAAACCAAGAAGGAGAAGAAATCTTGAATTTCGCTTTAACCAACGACCTCATGGTAGCTAACACCTTTTATAAAAAGAAACAATCCCATATTGTTACCTTTAGAAACGGTCAGAACTCTAGCCAGATGAACTTTTTTCTTGCTAGGAGACGGGATAGACAGGAGTGCAAGGATTGTAAGGTTATACCTGGAGGATCTGTTGTCTCACAACATCAGCTCTTGGTATCCGATTTTGTCTTTGGCGCCAAAATTACATGGACCAAGTGGTGGAAGCTCACAGAAGATGCCCCACGGGTATTTAAAGATAGGAAGATGGCAGAAGGAGTTACCAAAATTAGAGATAGGACTATGGCAGAAGGAGTTACCAAAATTAAAGATACGACGATGGCAGGAGTTACCAAAAAAAGGAAAAAAAATGATGGCAGGAGGACTATGGAGCATAGGAGTGACAAGATGCAATGGAGGCCAAAGACATAATGATGTGTTTTCCCATTTTCTAGGATGATCCTGTATAGAACATCTTGTGTGATGGTTGATTATCCAATTAGGTTCTTTTGACGGGTCCCTCACTGTCGAGGCTTGATCCAGCATGGCCCTAGTGACCATCTAAACCTCGCCTATCAATGGTTTATTTTTGTAAGGCTCGACTTCGTCAACTGGATTTCCGTAAAAATCCTTCTTTCATTATGCTTAAAACTGATGTTATTCTGCAACTTTTGTGCAGATGATCAAAGTTGAACTCTTAACATATATATTCTCCAGTATGATCTTAAAATTCTGGTTCTGTAAAATTATGAACCCACTGATTCGGTCTTAGTATGTGTTTTGGTAACCCATTGACTGAAATCTAAATTTGCTCAATATATCGATCACTATTATTTGTTGCGGTTTGTTACTTGATTTTATTGTTTGCCTTGGGTTCAACTCCATGCCAACGAGTGTGGTGTTAGTTATATCTCCCAAGCTGAGAAATTTGAGGCAGGAGGTTTTACAGGTTAAACGTAATTCATTTTGCTGAAAAATGAGAGTGTTCACTGTGCAAGTTAAAGCACAGTTGAGAGTAAAAATCGTGTAGCTTGGTTAAGAAAGATATGTATATATATGCCTTCGAGTATAAGCGTAAAGCGTGTAAAATTGTAGAAGAATAAAACTTGAAAATGAAATTTCTAGGGAATGCTTTTCAATGAATGACTTTATAAGCTTTAAAGCCCGGAGATGGAGAGATCTCCGATAGCGATCCCCGTGGCCGTGGGTTAACTTGAATGAGATTTCAACACTAAGAGCTCTGCAAATCGGGCGATATTACTGAGTCAACTCAGAACAAATTTTGATGAATTCTTTCTTTCGATAATGATTTTCTTTACTAATCATTACTCTTTCTGATCAATCTTTTTTCTCATCTTTAGGCTATAATACCTTTTATCATTTTAGTTAGTCTTCTATTGATGTTAATCCTTGTTTTGAATATAATCTGATTCAGTTGAATCACTGTGTGTTTGTTTTCTACATTAAGATAGTACATTGTCGCTTCTCTGTCTTTTTCTTCTAATGGATTTCTAATTTTTGCAGGTTTCTCGAATTTTTCTATGGATCCTATCCAGTTTTGGATCTTTGTGTTCAGCTTGTGCATCCTCAATCCGACAATATTGTCAAAACAGGTGGTGTTGCCTTCAACAAATCTACACAGATCAGCAGTATTGCAGAGTATACCAGTATCAGCTTTATGTATTTTTCAGTATGAAAAACATTATCAGTTCCCCAATCAAACATTTGATTCCATGATTAACCCAGTGAAGGTACCTATTCATCACCCATTCAGAAACCAGAAATTTCAAAAACTACATTTTCCCTCTAAGCACTTCCGTGATTATAGGATTCCCCATTATTTTCCGGGCTGCATGCAGTTGACAGATAACAGAATAATACTTCGTCAAAAAATAGCTTATTTTGTGCTATATTTTGGGAAACAATATATTTCCAAGATAACAACTTTATACCCTATCTCCCCCATAAAAGGTAGCTACCAGTGCATCGTCTCTCACATACGAGAAAAACCAAACCCTAAAACAAGCTCTTTTTCCTGTGAAAAGATGAAACCTAGTTACAACAGTAGCATGGCAGAGATCATTGAAGGGATGAGAACCACAACTATAAGAAGAGGCCGAACTGTTATTGGTTCTGTGAGGAATCTTGGTAAAGCTGCAGATACCTGGTCGAACAGCTTGATTGGAAAACGTGTGACAAATTATGATGATATTGAGATCTCAACAATCAAGGATGAGCTGAACATCCTTTGGAAAACCTTCAAAAAGAAAGAAACAAAAGTGGTAGGCAAGTACTTATTGTCTTCAAGTTCAATACTCCAAAAGATATGAAAGATGTGCTCAAAAAATCACCATGGAATGTCCAAAAAAGCTTGCTGGCTCTACAAGAATATACCACAGACAAAGCTTATAAAGACTATGTGTTCACAAAGCAAGAATGGACTGTGATGTTTAAGGGGCTTTTGCTCGAACATCACCACGAAGCTGTTGTTAATGAAGCTATTAAGGATCTGGGGAGGAAAATATGGACAGATTCCAAAAACTGCAGACCAAGATCTGGAAATATGATCAAAGTGCGTCTCGAGATGGAATTGAATAAGCCATTAAAAAGAGGAGAATGGTGTAACACAAATGCTGGTGTGCTGATGGGATTTTAAAGTTGTAGTGAAAGTGGTGAGTAAAGTTCGTTCAACTCGGGCTTGTGAAGGATTTTTTTAGAAGTAAATAAAATTGTTTCAATAATAATAAGAAAGTACCAAGACTCTGGATTCCACCATTGACCAATTAATCGATAAACTCTAATCAATATTCATGCAATATTCTTCGTTTAAGTGATTCTAATATTTGCCTCTGATAGATTTTTGAAGTAGTAGTTGTAATCACAAAGCATGAAACATCAAAAGTGTCAAAACCTAGCATGTTCCATCAAAACAATTCACAACCACTCAATAAAAATCAATTTTTCTTTTAAGTTCTATGCAAAAAAATCATGTAAAATAATTGCAATAAATAATAAAAATAGAATTATACCACTTTTCATGGAACAATGGCTTCCTCCGTCGCCTCGGCTAAGGGGTTTAGCTCCTCATATTAATCGTGTTCTCAAAATACATGTTTATGGCTCAAAAACTGATTACAAGGGAGAAAAGGGAATACTGTAGTCGCTGAAAGTCTAATACAGCGGACGGAATCGTTGCTGAAGAGCTTTGGTGACTGCTGGATGATGCGACCGTAATTCGTTGTCACTGAAAATAAGTCTGCCTCTGCAACTTTCTTTTTCCGTTGTTCTGTGTTCTTCGTCTTCTCCGGTTCAGTTTTGCACCAGCAGAACGTGATTTCTTCCAATGGTTTTTCTAGCTTCTCTAAGGCTCTAAACTTCCCCTAACTTCTTCCTCTTCTTCCTAGGACCCTAACCAACCCTTTTATACATAGTAGAGCAAAGAAAATTCGAGAATAAACTTGGTTTTTTCCTCCACAGCAAGTTTCGATATTTCCTTCTTTTTTTTCTGTTTCACGTGCATTCGATCAATAAAAGCTCTCCAAACTCCTCCCTTGATAGAAACAAGTCTTTAAGAAGAGTTTCCTTCCACTTCTACACGTAAGTTTCCAAGAATAAACCAAGAAACTTGCCCAAAATAAACCATGATATTTTTGGAAAGTTTTCGCTTCCAATTCGAGTTCTAGCCACTTTGGATCCATTCCAACACCCTTACCTTGCCTGTTAGGTCCATAGGAACAAACCCAATCAAATTCAGCCCTTTAATCTCCCTAAAAATCGATCAAAAATCCATCCAAAAAATCGCCTGTGTGTGAAGAGAATTCCCGCCATTTTCTGTTTTTTTGAAAACGTAAAGAAATGTGACCTCCCCCTATCCAGTCTCGGTCTGTGCTTAGCAGCTGCCTGAAAATGGGTTACCCCTTATCCAAAGTGAGAGTCCGAATAGCAAATGTCCTCCCAGGAGCCTTTAACAACTTTTCGAGCCAATTTTCCCGCAAGAGCCCATTTTTCCAAAAACACCTACAAGGGGGTAAAATACCAAAATTAGTACATAAATGGGTACTAACACTATACATAAAAGAGATGAAAATAGACACATAAATGCGTCTATCATGTGCCAGTTTGAACCACATAACCTCTGTGATCAATGCTACACAGTAGATCATAATGACGAGTCTTGTGAAGAAACTGCTGAAATTTCGCAAGAAAGGGAAATGACTCAAGAGGAATATGAGGAGTATATTCTGACAAAGAACCAACCTAAAGAAGGTAATATAGTGGAGGAAGAAGACAATTAGGATAGTGAATATGTGCATGTGGAAAGAAACATAGAAGCTAAACCTGGAGCTGTTGAAGAAATAACTACTAAGAGAGCTAGAAATCAACCTACCCAAGACAATGGATTTAATCCATCTATTCAAGGTCCTATCCTGGCTGCACATGGAGGGGAATCATCTGACAATGCCTCTAGGAATACAAATGCTGATTTCATGGATGGTGTAGAAATGATTAATAATGATCTCAATGCTGATAACACAAAGTTGGATGCCATGCAAGATTCTGGGAGCCATGCAGTTGAGGTAAAACTTAAACTTATTGTCTTCTTTAATTCTGATTTCCATGTTAAAAACTCAACTGATACATATATTCCTAGTTGCTTACATTACTGGTTTATAGGGTTTTTATTAAACAATTTTACTATCCCTGCATTTTTCTTATACTAGATAACTTAGTTGATATTAATTGGTTTCTCAAGATGAGAGTTTTAAGTTGGAACTGTCAGGGTTTTGCGAAAAAAGTTGCTAGAGATCACCTGCATGATTTAGTCTTCAGATATAATCCTGATGTCATTTTCATTAGTGAAGCTAAGATAGGCATTAACAAAATGACTAGACTAGTGAAGCCTTTTAAATACCCAAATAGTAGACTTATCCCATCTATAGGTTTAGCAGGTGGTTTTATATTGTTGTGGAAAGATGGCTTTCACTTTCAAGTTGTAAATGCAGATTCTTGGATATTTAATTGTCTAGTGACAGATGATCCTTCAAAGCATGAATGGTTACTTACATGCATATATGGATCTCCATATCCTCACAATAAGTAGAAACAATGGCAGTATGTCAAAGACTTAAGTCAAGAAGTTCATCAACCGTGGATTGTTCTGGGGGATTTAAATATGGTTTTTTAAAATGAGAATAGAACCTCTATTCATGAATCATCTACTTCTAATACTTCAGTTGCTTATTCATCAAGGGATTCTTCTTTTGTTAATATGATTTTTGAAGCTGGGTTAGAGGATATGGGCTATGTTGGTAGGTCTTTCACTTGGTCCAGTAATTCACATGGTACCGGAATTCGTCGTTCAAGACTGGATAGAGCATTGTCAAACGAAGAATGGATACTCCACTTCCCAGATTCAAAACTCATGCATTTGCCACAATTGGGGTCTGATTATTTCTCAATAATGCTTGATACATCCTATTCTGATGGGGATAGAAAGAGAAATTGGAAATATTTCCAATGTTATGAAAGAGATGACACTCTAAAGGCAGAGGTTCAAACTGCTTGGAACACTCCTGTTGCTGGTTCATATGCCTATCAACATTCACAAAAACTAAAGTTAGCAAGACAGAAAATCTCCAAATGGAATAAGGAGAAGTTTGGGAATATACACAGCAATATACAACTACTCCATCATCAGCTAGAGAATATTCAACAAAACAGCAGAGATAACAATGATACAACACAAGTTCTAGAAGTGGAGCAAAAGATTGAACATTGGCACCAGATTCAAAGTGAATTTTGGGGACAAAAAGCAAGAGATCGGTACTACTTGGAGATGGATAGAAATACTAAATTTCATCATACAAATTCCAACAAAAGAAGATCCAGAAATCATATCATTGCTCTAAAAGATAATGATGGAAATTGGTGCACTTCAAGACTGGATCTGGAGAACTTGCTTGTTAATCATTACAGTGAACTTCATACAACCTCAAATCTAGATAAAGATGAAGAATTTTTAAGTTGCATACCACAAACAATTACAGATGAAGATAATCAGATGCTGATAAGAGTACCAGATGCAGAAGAAGTTCTTAAAACTCTAAAAAGCATGAAACCATGGAAGGCACCAGGAGCAGTTGGTTTCCCACCTGGATTTTTTCAAAATCATTGGGATATTGTGGGTAAGAGTATGGTGGATATGGTTCAACAATTCTTTCAGTCAGGTTTTATGCTCAAGAGATTAAATGAAACAAATATCTCCTTGATTCCAAAGTCAAAGAACAAGCAATTTCCATCTGATCTAAGACCTATTGCACTGTGTAATACTTCTTATAAGGTGATCTCAAAATTCTTTCATCCATAATGAAAAAGATAATGACCAAGATCATATCTCCTCTTCAAGCTGCTTATGTACCTGGAAGACAGATTTCTTATAACATTCAACTGGCTCAAGATATTGTGCATACTATGCAAAACAAAAAAGAAGAAAAAAACACTCTTGCACTCAAGCTGGATATGTCAAAGGCATTTGACAGGGTGGAGTGTACATTTCTAGTAGATATAATGCATCAAATGGGCTTATGTGACTTCTTCTGTAACCTGATTATGCAATGCATCAGCACTACAAGAATATCCATACTTGTAAATGGAGCACCATGCAATTCTTATTAACCTACAAGAGGCATCATATAGGGAGATCCACTATCTCCTGATCTATTTATAATTGTTATGGAGTCTTTCTCAAGACAGTTGTTGGTTGCTGAACAAAATAATAGAATTGAAGGAATTAAGATTGCTCCAGGAGCTCCTTCAATCTCTCATCTGTTCTTTGTAGATGGTTGCCTACTCTTTACAACAGCTGATCTACATAATGTCAATAACCTGCTACAGATCATTAATAATTTTGGTGCCACCTCAGGTCAGCTTGTGAACTTCAACAAGTCAAGTGTCTTTTTCAGAGCAAATGTACCCCAAAGATTCTGCAGGCTTCTGTCAAGAAGATTAAAAGTACAAAGAATGAACCCAAATGAGAAGTATTTGGGTATTCCTCTCATTATAGGGAAAAAGAAAACTCAATGTTTCTCTTTTATTGTAGACAAGGTTAAAGGAAGATTGTCTACTTGGAATGGAAAAACAATGACACAATGTGGAAAGTCCTTGATGATCAAAACTGTCACAAGTACTATCCCTTTTTACTCAATGAGTTGTCTACAAATTCCAGTGGAAACAACCAAAAAGATGGAGGCACTACAAAGAGATTTCTGGTGGGGTTTTGAGGAGAAAAGAGGTACCTATATTACTTCTTGGAATAACATGGAAAGGCATAAGAATGTTGGTGGTCAAGGCTTCAGAAATCTAAGAATTCCTAATCAGGCTCTTCTAGTCAGAGCTGCATGGAGATTATGCACTCATACTGATGAGCAATGGACTTAAGCTATTGCTGCAAATTATTTTCCTGCAACAAGTATGCTTTTGGCTACCAAAAAGAACAATTGCTCTTGGTCTTGGAGGGGTCTTCAAAACAATATGGATTTCTTGAAGGATAATAGCTGTTGGAGAGTTGGTAAAGGTAACAAAATAAAAATCTGGTTAGATGTCTGGATCATTGGAATGGACTGCCCACCAAGCCCAAGACAAGATGCTACCGGCAGTGAAGAATTTGTGTGGGTTAAGGAATTAATACACACAAATGGAAGGGAGTGGAATATACCAGTACTTCAACATCTCTTTGATCAGCATATAGTTGAGAGGATTACTCAGATGAGAATTTCATCAACAACTGAAGACAAGCTCATATGAAAACTGACTAAACATGGTGGTTTTACTCTCAAGTCTGCTTACAACAAACTTCATGAGATAAGTCTAGGTAACATACAAGCCTCTACTGAGATACAAGGATCTTCTGTAAAATGGAAGGAATTCTGGGAGGTAAATACTTGGCCAAGAGTCAAGCATTTATTTTGGAAATATCTCTCTGATATCCTACCCGCAAGAGGAAGATTATCCAGGGCATGTAGATACATAAACCAGCAATGTCCTATGTGCAATCATTACACTGAAAGCACTATGCATATTCTGTTCTTATGCCCATTTTCAAGAGCTGTTTGGATGGATATTCCAGGTGGGAGTATATTTCTTAATAGATCTCATAACACTATTATAGAGATGTTTCGGAGTTGGTTGCTACAAGATAAGCAAAATCTATCATAAAACAGTTGGGTAAATCTTGCTATGGTGGTGACCTGGAGCATTTGGAATGTTAGATGTGAACTGGTTTTTCAAAATAAAAAGCCTGGCCCTAGAGCCACTACTAGACAAGCCATGAGTTTTGCCAGCTATATTGATGGCCTTTATAACAAGAATGAATACAGTAGTACAAAGAAGCTCACAAAGCATGTCCCACTGGAAACCTCTCATGCATCCTTTCCTTACTATTAATTGTGATCCTCTTTTGATCCTAATACTGGTCTAATTGGTACTGCTTTGATTTTGCGGGATTTTACAGGAAAATGGTGTGGCAGCGCATCACATTGCTATGCAAGAATAAAGGATGCTGAGCAGGCAGAATGCTTGGCCTTTCTTGAAGCTGTGAGATGGAGTAAGGAGAAGAATATTACACACGCAATGCTGGAAAAAGATTTAAAGAACATTGCGGATTATATCAATAAAGCCTCTCCAGTCATTGCTTGGGAAAACGAAGCAATTTTGCTAGAAGCCTTAAACATTTTACAGTCTATTCAAAACTGGAAATGCACTTCCATTCCTAGAAAATGTAATATAGTAGCTGATAAACTTGAAAAGTTCAGCAGGAAATTTAGTATTTCGAATGTTTGGTCAAGTAGTCCTCCTAATGTTATAGAGGAACAACTACTGTTGGATAATTTGAACTTTCTGAGTTAATAATTTCTTTGTTCGCAGCAAAAAGAGAGAGTAAAAATCGTGTTATCTGGCTATATTAGAGCCAAACAGAAACATTGAAACCTTTTGGGATATTTTGATTTTGGGTCCCAAAAAAGTGACCAGTGTTGCATTTGAGTCCCAGAAAGTTTCAAATTAGAGTTTGGGTCCCAGGACCTTGGTTGACCGCATTGACTGTTAGAAAAACTAGTTAAAATGGAAATTACCAACCAAAACTAAGTTTTTATTTTATTTACTAACTCACCCACCGTCAAATCTGTTAAACACGTGTAAGGTTAAGGATTTATTCAGCGGGTTGGTGTTATCTCTAAGAAAGTAAACGGCTCTAGATTTTCCATCACCATATCTCATTGATTAAGTATGTGAGAACTTACAAAAGAATGGTAGCTTCGTTTCGCAACATGCATTCTAGGGTCTATAGAATTTCGGGATTCATAGATTTTGTTTTTTTTACTGTAGAATTATGTACTTAGTGTTTTAGATTGTTTGTGATGGATGTAGTAGTAGGTACTAAAGATTTTGAAGGTTTAATTGTCGGGATTTAATTTCGTTTCATGTAATTTTAATTTTAGGCTTGATCGAAATTTGGGGCTTTTCATGGTTTTCTTTGTTCTGTTATTTCTTTACTTGGGTTTTTATTCAAAGACTCAGCCTTTGTTCTAAGCGTCCTTTCGAATTCAAGCTCAGAATTCAAATATTTGATCTGAGACTTTGCTGCTTCCGGTTGAGATGCTATTCCGGCGAGCAGAAACATGGAGATGAACATGAAATGTTGATGATGGAGATGGTGAAGATGAAATCTATTCTCTCCCGTCAGATGTGTTTCAGTAGATAGGTAGTCACATGTGCAGCTGACGTTGTTAACGGCAACTAACGACGGTAATTAAATAAAAACCAATTAAAAAAAAAAGAATTTGTTAACTGTCAAGATGGTCAATTACGGTCCTGGACCCAAACTTTAATTTCAAATTTTCTAGGACCCAAATTTAACATTGGTCACTTTTTTGGGACCCAAAATCAAAATATTCCAAACCTTTTCTACCACGAAACTAGTTTTTGGGGATCAAGTTTTAGTTGACAGCAAACCCTGACTTCCATCAATGTCTGTTTCTTGTTGTCGTTGTTAGAATTAGGGACTATCTTGATGTTGTTTTAAATTCTCTCTTTATTTCTGTAACTTTGTGCATTCTTCCTTTTCCTGCTGTTCTTGTAGCAGTCATATAGTTGACCCTGCTTTAATTTGGTTTTGTGTAGCTCTGCTGCAATAAAATTGGGATAGTGAGAAGGGGTTAAATTTGCCACTATCAAAGAAATGTATTGGACCTTCCTTGACAAAGCTAATTCAGGTTCGTCCGAATTAGAGGTGTAAATTGGGTTGTGCCAGCATGAGCACAGCCTAGCCCAGCCAGCATGCTAAAATTTGAGCATAGCCCAGCCCAGCCCAACGCGGCAAAGCACGTTAGTTTCATGGGACGGGCTGGGTTAGACTAATCGGCACAGCAACCCAGCACAACACGCGGCAAGGTAAACACGTGGCACGACATAGCACAACACGTTAAGAAAACACGTCATAGTATGTATAAAATACTACCCAGCATGGCACAATACATCACATTTTGTGTATTATTTTTTTTGACGGCAAAAGGGCAAATTTAAATTAAAAGGTTTTGAGTCACCAAAGTAGTGACACCAAAACACACAAATTACACAGATGAGTTTACTACTACATCCCAATTACAAATCAGGTTAGACAAAGTAAAACCTGAAAACATATCAAAGGTTAACCCCCAATTGAACAACAAACATTTTATGTCCGCAATCACTTGATTCACAAAAGAACCTTTATTTTATCCAATTATTGACATTTTATTATCGTTATGTTGACTTATTTTCATAACAACACGTATAATACCTAAACATTTGGAAAATACATAATATATTGAAAAACATAAAATAAATGTGCCAGGCACTGCACTGCATGACACCACATATTTATTTTTTTGACACAGCACCGCACGTCTTCTAGCACGACACAACACAACACGTCACGTCATAATCTTCGGCACAGCACAACACGGCACACAACACGCTAAACACATGATTTCGTGGGCTAGGTTGTGCTGAGATGACACGTTTTTACACCTCTATTCCGAATCACCCACATGCTTGGGTCTTGCTTCAAGTCCTTCCAGGAAGTTTACCTCTATTCTCTTGCAAAAAATAGTATAGTTCTAGGAGATAATGCCTTTTTCTTATCCTAGCATTTTTAGGGGCCACTCAAAAGGAATTAGGGGTCACTAATAAGACAAAATAGGGTCGCCCAAACCTAAATTGAAGCTAGCCCTTATCTCGCGTATCTAGTAATGGCAAAATTGCCCTTCCATAATCGATAGTTAATACTACAATCGGTAGTAAATTGTGTTACTTTAACCTCCGAATATATTCATTTTTCAAATTTTAGTTCTATCATAATCGGTATTAAATTTTAACTTCCCAATGTATATTGGCCCCAAAATGAGATTTTTCCAAAATCCTTTAATTTTTGAACTTTGTACTACCATAATCGGTAGTAAATTGTGTTACTTTAACCTCCGAATATACTCAATTTTTGAATTTTAATACTACCATAATCGGTAGTAAATTTAACTTCCGAATGTATATTGGCCCCAAAATGAAATTTTTCCAAAATCCTTTAATCTTCGAACTTTGGTACTACCATAATCGGTAGTAAATTGTGTTACTTTAACCTCCGAATATACTCAATTTTCGAATTTTAGTACTATCACAATCGGTAGTAAATTTAACTTCCGAATGTATATTGGCCCCAAAATGAGATTTTGCCAAAATTCTTTAATTTTCAAACTTTGCTACTACCATAATCGGTAGTAAATTGTGTTACTTTAACCTCCGAATATACTCAATTTTCGAATTTTAGTACTACCATAATTGGTAGTAAATTTAACTTCCGAATGTATATTGGCCCCAAAATGAGATTTTTCCGAAATTCTTTAATTTTTGAACTTTGGTACTACCATAATCGGTAGTAAACTGTGTTCATTTTAACTTCCGAATATATAATGGCCCCAAAATGAGTTTTTGCCAAAATCCTTCAATTTTTGAATTTTTTGGTACTACTATAATCGGTAGTAAAGCATGTTCATTATCTACCGATTGTGTTTAATTTTTAGTACAAAAAATTGGAAGCAGTAGCAGGAAGATAATCGGTAGATAAGAATCAATTTACCTACCGATTATGGTTGATGTACTTCATTTCTGCAGTAGCAGGAACATAATCGGTAGATAACAATCATTTTATCTACCGATTCTGGTTGATTTTCACCATTTCTTAAGATCATCAACCATAATCGGTAGGTAAAATAGATTGTCATCTACCTATTATGTTCCTGCTACTACAAATCTTAGAAAATTTTCCGATCAAAATTTTGATTTCAAGCAATCAAATCATAATTTTGGATCACAACTTGTGGGTGCAAAATACCGCACACTTGATAGTAAGGCGAAAGAATACACTTGATAGCAGGCGAATATGACGCGCTCGTTACATTTCTGCTGACGAACGAGATGATGTCACCAAGTCACACCAAAAGTGTGAAGATCAGCGCGGCAGTTAAAAGATGAGCGCGGCAAATATAATAAAGGGCGATTATAACGCCCTTCCAGATCCGAAAATAAGGGCTTTATTAGCTGCCCTCCACTATGTAACCCCTATAAAAGGAACAAGAAGCCATTGTAATAGAGAGAGATCTTTTTGAGAGCTCAAATAAGAATTATAGGAGAGAGAAAGTTGTTTTGTTCTCCAAGTTAGGGTTTTCATACATCCATTTTGTATTTGTTCTATCTTTCAATAAAAGGATTTAGAGTTTTCTTTATGATGTCTTAGATTTATTTTAAAGATTAACTTGGGTGTAGGTTGTAGGATTTCATGCAACTACATTTTGGCGCTAGAAATAGGGATGATCCCTACCTATGAAGTTCGTTGAAAATGGTTTCAAAACAGTTGTTGATTTTATATTCAAACTAAAAATTTCATCATTGTTTTCGTTAGTCTTTAGAGATCTTGAGTTTTAGATCTAAAGAAAAAAGTCTAAGTTTTCACTTCAGAGAAGGAATTTTTCGTGGTAGTAGCTTTTCTAAATCTCAAAAAGTCATTTCGTACTTTGTGAAAAGAGAATATTATTTCAGGAACAGAGATGGTGAGAATAGCATCCAGAGCAGAGGACGTGATAGAAACCAGAAGGAGTAGGCGAATTGCAAGAAGAAGAGGAGGCGAAATTAGTGAATCATCAGCGAAGGGCGAAAGAAATAACCAAGTACAGCAAATCCAATCCTAGATCCAACGTGTCAATAAGAAAATAATGGCCGCAATTATGATGATGTAAGTATGCATACACAGTCAAAGATATGGTGGAAAAAAACGAGGAGAGAACTCAGGAAGAAGGACCAATCGAAGGAATCGAAGAAAACATGACAATAGGAGAGCTAAGACAACAATTATCTGAAGAAAGAAGGAGGGAAGAAGAAGCAAGAGTGAATCTAACGCGTCAAAACGCTAAATTAATGGAGGAAAACAACAGGTTACAGGAGAAAATATCACGTACAATATCCAGGACAACACGCGCGGCTTCAACGTCAAGGACAAGCAGGAAAACGTCAAGGTGCAGTCGATCAAATCATAGAGATGACCGCATAGAGCAACCATTGAATAAAAACTTTGTTGAGCATCTTAATGTAGGCGACAACATGCAGGAGCAACGCGGTCATAACCGCATGGAACAACATCACAGAGAAGATCGATATGAACCACAAGGCGAAGATAATCATGCTTATGATGATGGAGAAGAAAATTAGGAAGAAGCAAGAAGAATATTGCAAGGTCGAATCCAGATGCCTTATCGAAATCTACATAATCAACGAGTTGAGGACCTTGAGGCCGATAATGAAACGAAGGCTAACATCAGAAATGAAAGGCGTAGACGCAGGAGGGAAGATGCAGAAGAGCTGGAATTTCGAGAAGCAGTGCGTCAAAATAGACAAGACAATAGAGAAAGGCAAGCGCGGCTGAAAAGACCAATATAGGGAGATCAAAACATTAATCAAACAATACTGAAAGAGCTAGAAGAGATAAGGGCCATGATGGCAGCTTGAAAATATGGAGGAAAAAGACAACTAGAAGAAGCGATAGAAGAAGCAGGAAAATCACCTTTTGTGAGAGTAATACAACATGCAGGGATCCTAACCAAGTGCACTTTACCAACATTTACTAGCATTTTTGATGGGACTTCATGTGCAATCCAACACATAAAGGCGTACAACTTATCTCTTTTGCAGTGGGTGCACAATGATGCCGTTTTATGTAAATATTTTCCCGCCAGCTTAGCAGGAGAAGCTCTAAAATGGTTCGATGGGCTTCCAATGGGAACTATTAGATCATTTGTTCACCTGCAGAGCATAATCTTGGGAGCATACATTAGCAACAATATGTTACGTCTGGAAATAGAGATGGTATTCAGCTTGAGACGAAGAATTAATGAGAGCTTACATAACTTAATAACGCGCTGGAGGACCATGTGCAGTGAAATGGCAGGAAGAGTAGAAGAAAGGCATTTCATCCTAAGTTTCATTAATGCTCTTTTCCAACTGATCTACTGTACACGCAGATATTCAGGCTAAAAGATACCATAACAATGACGGAATTACGTGAGTATCAGGAGGAATACATAGCTTTAGAAGAAAAACAAAGAGAGATGGAATCATATCCTGTCAAGGAAGTCAAGAGAAAACAAAGAGAGATGGAATTACGCAAGACTACTGCCAAAGATTACAAACGCGATTGCAAGTACCTCCCAAGGAAGTCAAGAGAAAACAACAACAGAGAGTAACCAGAAGCAAGTGGCTATGAGTAGCAGAGATCAAGAAATGTACGACAGAGAATATAGAGAAAGGCAATATAACAATCATGTAGGAAATAACAAAATTTCAAGAATCTATAACCAAGGAGAGGGATATGGTGGTCAAAGAAAGTTCTATAATCAAGGACCAAGAGGAGGCAACAATAGGGTCTGGGAAGAGATAAAAATGCCGTACTTAAACACTGCAATAGACAAGATCTGGGAGGTGGTGATTTTAATGGAAGAAATACCAGCACCACCAAATCTTGGAGTAGAGCCACCATCAGGGAGAAGGAGTCGATAATTTTGTGTTTATCATCGCTTTCATGGCCACAATACAAACAACTTCCGAAATGTGCAAAAGATTATACTTAGAATGATCGAACAAGGGAAATTAAACCACTTCCTAGCTGCACCACAACCAAATTTACCACCACCACCAGAAGGACCAGCACCAAGGACGGAGACTGGAAAGAATACATATCTGATTGAAGTAGGGACGAGTGCGAAGAATTTATATTGCAATTCAATAATTCACTCATTCAGAAGCATAGAAGATTTTCATGACAATGTGTTAAGTCGAGTTCATGCACGAGATGATGAAGGAAAAGAAATATTCAATTTAGCTAAGATATTACCACTTCAAGATTGGCAGAAACAACCTATTTCATTCAGTGCAGAATAAGTCCCAGGAGGTGGAGAATTGCATGTCAGTCCATTGGTGGTCAAACTAGAAATTGTACCAAAGTCGGGAGCGGAGAAGAGAAAGATGATGATAAATACGCATGGGCGATAAATAGAATCCTCATAGATTCTGGTAGCTCAGTGGATATTTTTTTTTACCACGCGTTCAAAACTATGGGAGGTAAAGACTCGGACCTAATTCTTTTGACTTATAAAATTTATGGGTTTAATGGATCAGCAAACAAACCTAAAGGAGAGATCACCATGCGGATCCCACTCAAGAATATAACTACAGAAGTGGTATTTTGTATAGTCGATGTCGAGTCTCCCTACAATGCTTTGATAGGCCAACCTTGGCTACATGGAATTTGGGAGTCACATCTACCTTCCATCAGTGCATTAAATTTCCGATGCCCCAAGGAATAGGTATGATAAGAGGAGACACCACAGAGGCAAAAATTGCAATGAAATAGATATTGAGAAAAGTGAAGAGCGTGCAAATAAGAGAAGAAACTGGAGAGAATAGATAAAGGGGGGTAAAAGAAAGGAAAGATTAATGATTGATGTAGTGACTAAGGGCGAAGAAATGAATCAAATTCGTACTAAGGCGGTAGCATCAACTTCAGATTGTGAGTATAACAAGCGCATCAAAGAAGGGGAGTTCCAGCCAGGAGAGCTAGTATTGCGGGAAATACTGCCTTATCAGAAAGGCGAAGACAGAAAAATGGATAAGGCATGGGATGGACCATACATTATAAAGAGAGTAGATGGAAATTGGATGTACGAATTGATGGATGGTGAAGGAAAGAATGTGGGACGAAAGATTGATCAGCCTTGGAACCAAATATACTTGAAGAAATATTACCATTTGGGAAGGCGGCATTCTTAGTATACCTGAAGAAAATAATTTGTACGCGAATTTAATGAAGATAAAGGGTGCAGGGAGCAGAGAAGTTATCTTGAGAAGTGATGTGTTTACAATAAGTAGTTATTATGAAGGAGAATAAATAGAGAGAGAAAACATTTGCATTGTATGGATCAAACATATGAATGAAAATGAAAATTTTCTTCTTCAAAATAAAAAGATACTTCATATACAATACAAGTAGAAGAAAAGGGAAAAAAATAAGACCTTACAATAAGACCTTAATAAGAGGCAATAAAAGTTAAAACCTCTAATTAGGGAGGCTAGGAATCAGATTGTGGCGTGCACCCTAGTTCGCATAAATGCAAGAGGAAACAATAAGACCTAACGCGCATAATAATTGGGGAAAACCTAGTAATGCATGGCTTAGGTGAAAGCTATACCAACCTTGGAGCCTGAGTCATGGAGAATTGGGGTGAAACAAAAGCCTATCCAGCAAAGACTCCTGGGTTAAAAGCCTAAGGTACTAAGCTCTCTCCTAAGGAGTGTAGAAACTTGATCAGGGCGCCGCGGTACACGGTTGAGTCAAGGGTGCCTGGGGCGTCTGGAGCGTTCCCAGCCATTCTTGGCAAGTCCTGACTATGATACACTCGGTCCTCAAGACACCCCATTTAGGGTGTGATCTCGAAAGGGGTCACGAAAACAACTGATTGTTGGCATATCCGGAGGGGAAGAGCCCACCCTAACCCGGTAGGGGTAAGCTTCCTTGAAGGGGTGATCAAGAGGAAGATAAGGACGGCACCCTCAACTAGGGAGCTGAATTGTGTCAAAGACGTCAATATCATGGGGCTATGGCTAAAGGGAGAGCATAGGCCTATCGTATTGACACGTCAATATATCATGTAGAGCAATAATACGAAAATATTATAAGGCGAGGTCAACAGGTCAGTACTTGAAAGAGTAATGGCTGCTTGCGATTTCGCCGCCTTACCACAAATAATACCTTGGGGCAAGCATAAGACCTATCAACAAGGGTGGGATAAATAAGACCTCCACTTAGGGAGGCATAATAAGACCTCAAAAGAAACACAAAAGATCAATAGAATTGTAACCAACGTTATTTTGCAGGGCACGGTTGAATAAGAAAATGCCTAAAATGAAAGAACATGCGAATATATTAGCACAAAAGTACAAAACAAAAGAGCAAAGAGACAAACAACCGCATGCGAAAATAAAAGAAAGGAAAAAACTGGGGCAGAAACTAAGGACGAACTTATCACCAAAAAGAGATATCCACAAGAAATCTAATAAAGACGAACGAATGAAAGCATTAAATTGAGGTATGAATCTGATTAATTGAAGCTGTTAAAGAGAAAATTATGCATTTTAAGTATTTGATGCATACAAATATTCCTATAGATGTTAACCACGTCTGCATAATCCATAACCATAAAGACAAAGAACAGAGGCAAGTATGGGAATACAAATGTGGAAGTAGAATGTTATTTGCCTTTATAGGATAGAATTATGCATACGTTATTACTAGTAGAGATAGTGTTTGTTTTTGTTAAAAATCAAGTGTAGGAAAGAACGCAAAAATTATATAAGAAAGGATATCCATAGAAGAAAAAAAAGCCATCCAAGATTGGGAGCATCCAAAAAATTATCCAACAAAAAAGGGTATATACAAGTAAGAAAGGAATATGTACATAAAAAGAGAAGACAAAGCTTTACAAACAAAAGAAAAGACGAAAGGTGACAAAGATATTCAGCGCATGCGGTTATCTTCGTCTAAGAGCATCTTCATCATTCCTAGCAATTTTTACCCCGAATCTTCTTCAGTCTCTGAGTCACTTTCTTCTTCATTAACTTCTTCATATTCTTCGTACTCCTCTTCACTTTCAGAGATTTCTATTTCTTTATCATTGGGAAGAACATCAGGAAAGTCGAATTCTAGGAAAGGAAGATTGTACTCAGTACAGATCTCATCAGCATTCTTCTTAACATGCTCATTCCGAAGGCGAAGCGCATTCTTCTTAGTGTTGGAGATATCAACTACCAGCTTTTCCTTAAGCCTGCGGTATTTGGAATCTCTGGAAGAAAGCTTCAAATTTAAATCCTCAATTTGTTGAAGATGATCTTTTTCAGTAGCTACAAAAGAGGATAGAAAAGATTAATGCCGCATAAGAGCAAAAGACAAAAAGGACTCATGAGAATTAAGAACGAACTAATTAAAGAAGGATTTTGAGCAACCTTCTTTTTCAGAAATAATTGCCTTAACCACTTTAGCATGATTAGTTTCTAAGCTAACATTAGTAGCCAAGCCTGCTCTAGCATTATCAATAATCCTTACATCCCATTCAAATTCATCATTGCTCTCTATGAGCAGACGGGAGCGTATCATATTTTCACGAGCAGTCAGGGTGTCAATTTTACTTATGGCCTGATCCCTCTCTGTTTGAACTTGGAGTATTGCTTCTTGAAACTTCTTTAAAGCCTGAGCACCCTTAAGAATCACGTTATCTTTTTCGGTTATTAGAGCACTCCTTTTTGACTCTAAACCCTTAACCTTTTCCTTGACTTTATGAAGGCGGGATTTAATATTGTTATTGACAAATAGCATGTTCCTATGTTCGAACTTAAGGGTTTCATATCTTGATTTGAGCTCCTCCAAACTAAGAGTATCAAATTCATCAACCGAAGGGTTATTCAAGGTGGCATTAAGATGTTCTAAGAGGATAGAATCTTCCACAGGATAACTGATTGCTTGATCAGTTAAGTTATAAATCTCCGCAAACACATATTATTAAAGAAAGGTGAAAAATAACGCAATTATATCTAGATAGGGAAAGGAGCGAAATACATACCAATAAGTTTCTTGTTCCTCTCGCGGAGTTCTACTACACCATTCTCGTAAGAAGAAAGATCGCCTTTGATTTTGAGATTCTCATTCTCAAGACTGCGGATCTTTTCGCGTAAGTCATTAATGACAGAATGAGACATATGTGAATTCTTCATTTACACACAGAAGGCGGCAATTATGAACAACATGACTATAATCAACATTCTAGAAACTGATTAATACAATAAAAAGAAACTTACCAAAGACTCAATGGCAAGTTGAAAATCCGGGGTCAAGGCAGAGGCAACTCCATGAAGAGATTCATGATTTGATGAAGGAGTTTTGCAAAGTTTTACAACCGCATCACATGCTCGACTCAGTACGAGATTATTAATAGTTGACAAAGAGTTACTGAAAAGATCAGAAAGAATCCCCATAGAAGATGCAGAGGCAGAATCATAGGGAGAAAGCAATGCATCATCATGAGAACAAAAGTTCAAAGGAGAAGGTGAATATCTCTTCCTCTTCATGGGTGTATCCCTAGAAACAGGATTTGGGATCACCTGTTTGTTCTTACCTTTCGCATTTGAAGAAAGACGACCAGCTTCAGACGGAAGAAACTCATTATTGGATTCGGCAGCATCCTCGGGCTCGACCTGCACGCTCCATGTTAGATAAGAAACAGAGGCAACAATATGGTTAAAACAGATAATATTATTTTTTACTTCCTTGGAGCGCGAAGGTGACGCCTTTGAAAAATCCTTTTTCTTCTTCTTCGACATCTGGAATCAAAGGTGGCAATGAATAAAACAAGGAAGCAAAAGGAGAAGAGAAATGAATTAAAGGGCAAAGGGCGGAATTAAAATAAACATACCTCTTTCTTTTCCCCGGGCCAATGAAAGATCCAGGGTTTATAAGTAGTAAGTTTATCAGGAAGGGGAAGGATCGATCCATCATCATCTCTACTAGTAATATGTGGGCCCTCCATAATAAGAGGAAACTCCATCCAGTGAGTATCCTTTGACAAGCGAGCAGAATCATTAGCTTTGTTGTGAAAATCAACATCGCGCATAATCTTTTCGTGCTCTGCGAAACCATCCGCCCTTATCAAACGAACACCCAAATGATAGTGTTCATTAGCGACAAGGGCGACAACATAATGCTTAAAAAAGTTCTCCACTGTATACTCTTCTTTCTTAGGCGAAACCTTCACATATTGAGGATAGGAGGACTCCAAACCAGAAGCGCGGCGAGAATACTCTACCATGATTCTAATATTATCGCCGCTTAACTGAAATATTCCACGAGAGAATTTAATATTTTCCAATAGCTCATAAAAAAAAGGGATTTCAGGATTGTAAAGAGGAATGGGGAGCCCAGCAGAAAGTTGTCCAAGCGAAACAATGACCCTCTGGTCATTCCATTGTTCAGGCACGAACCAATCAAGTCCAAGCACGGTATTATGACTTGAACCTTGTGGAGCTGTCAATGTGATTCTTTTTGGTTTAAGTTCATCCTTCAATCTTACGAGTTCCTTAATAAGTTTTTGTCCTGCTCGAGGAGCCATTCAAAGTATGGGAATAAAGAAAGAAAAGATAGAAAGTTTGAAATCGAGTTAATCAGATCAATCAAGATTAAGGCAATCAAGATTTCGAAAACAGTAAGATTAAAATCGAAAGATGGAATGATAGACTTGAAAAGAAGAAATAATAAAAGATGATGAATTAAGAAGCAGCAGCGGAAGAACAGCAACAGAAGATAAAGTTGCAGAGAAAAAGAAGAGAGAAGATAAATAAAGATGACTGGAGGGGGATTAGAGTGGATGAAAGATTTCATTCCTTTTCTCGAGATATTTTATCCCACAGGCGCATTAATTGGAGGATTGATGAGGAGAGGTGGTTACCAGTAAAAAGGGAATTCAATAGAGACGTGTCAATCAGTGAGTGGTAAGGTCAACACGTGTAGAAGGTCATGCTGGAATCCGGAAAAGTGTCGGTAAATCTAAGAGAATGCGAAAAGACGAAGTTGACGCGGAAGATGAAGGCTTCTCTTACCGCTCTTTTCCTTCAAAAAGAACGATACGATAAGAGGCAAAATGTGGGTGCAAAATACCGCACACTTGATAGTAAGGCGAAAGAATACATTTGATAGCAGGCGAATATGACGCGCTCGTTATATTTCTGCTAACGAACGAGATGACGTCACCAAGTCACACCAAAAGTGTGAAGATCAACGCGGAAGTTAAAAGATGAGCGCGGAAAATATAATAAAGGGCAATTATAACGCCCTCCCAGATCCGAAAATAAGGGCTTTATTAGCTGTCCTCCACTATGTAACCCCTATAAAAGGGACAAGAAGCCATTGTAATAGAGAGAAATCTTTTTGAGAGCTTAGATAAGAATTTTAGGAGAGAGAAAGTTGTTTTGTTCTCCAAGTTAGGGCTTTCATACATCCATTTTGTATTTGTTCTATCTTTCAATAAAAGGATTTAGAGTTTTCTTTATGATGTCTTAGATTTATTTCAAAGATTAACTTGGGTGTAGGTTATAGGATTTCCTGCAACTACAACTACAAAACACATCAGTTTTTGGCGCCGCCGACGCGGACTTGTTTTTAGGGTTTTAGATTTATTTTTATTATTTTTATTTTTGTTCTTTTTTACTGGTTTGGTATTTTTTTTTGGGCTAAAAGGAAAGGAAAAAGTGCTAAAAGAGGAAAGCATCGCCCAAAAAGGAAGGAAAAGAGGAATCCAAAGGAGTGGAGAAGAAGATTTTTTTTTTTAGTTTTTTTTTTTAGATTTTTTTTTTTAGTTTTTTTAGAAATTATAATTAGGGTTTTATTTTTACTTTTGTAATTTTTTATTTTTATTTTTGGGACATTGGACATTATTTTAATTTTAATTTTTATATACCCTACGGAAGGGTATTCTTAAATATATAAACTGTTTGCAGGGAAGGACGACGATTACGATATCGTCTCGGCCCCTCGGGTTCGTACACTGACACAGGAGTCAATGGCCCGAGTCGATTTCAACGGTTCTTCGCCCGTCTGGTACGGGAGGTAAACTTTTAAACACCCGCGAATCCCCTGTCAGCGGGTTTACTGTCTTCCTTAAGGTGCATATATGCTGAGGAATTGAATACGAACATTTATTTTCCTAGTAAAGGGCAAGGCCTGGCCATATAAGATAAGAGTTCGGATTTCATCACCGTTCTCTTCTTGCCCACTTTAGGAAAACGATACCAAACGCGATCCCAAGCCTAAAATCTTGATTAGAACGAGACCGATAAGGTAACGAGCTTGTAGGAAAGTTGTTTGAAAGGACCGTATTGGGTATCTTGTTAGCCTAACTCAAAGTTCAGGAAGATTACTGTAAGTCGATTAGAGCCGCCTTGTAACCCAGGGAAGCATTGCCAAAGAGGTGGGGGTATCAAAGCTCCTCTGAGTTTCCCCTACTTCTCTTCGACTTACTTTATTCGGATCGTTCTAGAGAGGTTTGCTAAAACTATACCCAGTTGCCTTTTGGGAGATTTGAAGCTGGTCTAGAAACAATCTAAGTGGAGCCATCATGCTTGTTGTTTGCTAGATTTTATAGGTTTGATTTGGTCGAGTCAGCTTTGTTTGTGATTGTTTAGAATTCCCTTGCAATTAAGAATGTCGAACTGGTATGATAGAACCCAATACAATGAATATCCGACTGAGTTTCAAAATGGACATTATTCACACTACGACCATAGTGTAAATAGTGGTTGGGAACACCAACCCTTTGAAGGTTATGGTTCATACCATGGTGAGCCCAATTACTATCCACACACACACCGGTCATACAATCAAGAAAATATGGATTATTATAGTGCTAGTACCTCGTCTTTGGACAATACAATCAAACTGTTGAAAACTAGTCCTTATTATGATCCTTCCGTTCCTATTTATGATCCTTCTGTATCTTTAGAAGAGTCTCTTAAGCAGTTAACTGAGCAAACAAATAGGTTTATGTCGGAAATGAATAGACAAACTGCACCATTGAGAAAAATTTCTATAGAGGAATCCCTCAAGCTGATGGCTGAGACGAACGAAAGACTTGCTCGAAATAATCTTAATTTCCAATACAGTGTTTCCAATAATACCCTTGAAAATGAGGATAGTTATTTGCATAATCAAGATGACGAGGCTAGCATTGGAAACACTAATTTAGACGAGGTTCGACCATTTTCATGTTATTACAATGATGATTATGACGAGGATAGTATTGATGAAGAATATGAAATATGTAGGCATAGTGATCAAGAATTTGTTACTCCAATTGAGCTTTATAATGATAATGTTATTTCTAGTTCAAATCCAAATAATTTTAATAATTATTCACCTATTCAAAAGGATGAGGATTTGTCTAGAGATATCCCCGGTTTAGACGATGTAGTTTTTCCTTTTGATTACGAAGCCGATAGTGGTTTAGAGGAATGAGTTTATTCTGAAAATGTTGTTTTAGAGTCTAGCGACTTAGAAACAATAGTCTTAGACAAAGAAGATGAACTCGTAGAGCTTTTAAATTTGAGTGAGGATACATCACCTGAGTATAACCTAGAAGAAGCAATTGACTATTTTCAGGATTCTGATGATCTAGAAATTAGGGAAATTATAACTAATTTATCCAGAGACACCCAAAACTCTAAGTTTGGGGGTGATTATCATTCTCCATGTGCCTTACCTTTAGCTCTTACAAATATCACTCACTTAGGACTTGATATCTGTGCCTCGACCATTTTACAAGGTTACCTTCATACTCGTTTTCCTGAACCTAATGATGTCCAGAAAGAAGCTCAGAAGTTAGAAACCCATCCTCTGGTTGATGTGGTTTTCCCAGGCTATGATACCCAGATTGACTTTGTTTTCCCACCAAATAGTTTTCTTCCAACTGTGGGAACGTTTATATTCCAAATGTGTCGAATATTAAGTTGTGAGACTAAACCTATATGCTTTAGGAAATTAAAATCGACACATTTGCTTAAGAATGACCACTACTCTCACTGTGGTCAATTATGTAAGTCAAACCTGATTGACTTAGAGGATCCTCAATTATTTAGGTTATTATTATGTGCTTCTAAGTTCTTATTTGAGTTTCTAAGAACTCTAGAACCTAATAATTTGGATCTCACTTATGAGGAAATGCATCCAATGAAAATATTTTATTTAGACCCTTTCACAGAACCTGAACCTGAACCACAATTAGATATAAATTTCTTAATCGGGAAACTAGGTAAGGGCATGCTAGTCTTGTTCATTTTGTTGGTTTATTACAGTTTCCTTTGGTCAGCTCTATTTGGTTTTGAAGACCCACAGTTATTCCGACTACTGTTATACGATTCGAGGTGACTAATCCTTTCCAATGTCTGGCTGAAGACTTTAAACTTAGCACTTCTTGGGAGGTAACCCATTCTCATAAAACACGGTAATATCTTTCCTTAACTCTTTTTTCTTCAAATGGTAACAGTTTCTCCTTGTTCATGCTTTTAATTTTATCTTTAGAACATTGAGGACAATGTTAGATTTAAGTTTGGGGGTATGGGAGAAACTTTTTAGTTGCATTATAATCTCCAGAGCCTAGAAATTTATGCCTATTAAGGAGTGCACTAACTAATCTAAGTGGATGGAAGCATTTTGGATTAAGGAGTTGAGGAACCAATCTTATTAGATGGAAACGTCTATAAGAGTCTATTCATAAAAGCACGGAGCTCAGGTGTTAGAAATAACATGATAGTTTCACCGTATCTCGGAATCATCTTATTACTTCTGTTTTTGTTTTTGCAAATTTTTATGTTGATGTCTGCTGGGTTGAAATAGGGTGATTGAGTTACATAAAAAAGAAAAAAGAAAAAAGACCAGACCAATTAGACCAATCGGAATAAATAACACTTGGATAGCAATATGTGTGTGTTCTCCCTGTCTCCGTCGCCTAAACAAGCGTGGAATGCAGGATCCACGGGAATTACCATGTAATCTGCTGACAAGAAGCATGCGCTTGGATCCAATAGATCTAATCATGTCGTTTAAAAAAAAAAAGAAAAAAAAAAGAGGTTTACTATAAAGTCGACCACTGGTTCCCTTGTATATGCCAGCTGTGTTGATGTAGATTTAGGATTGTCGACCTCTGGTTCCCTTGTATATGCTAGTTGTGTTGATATTAGTCCAGACCAGTATCTCAATCCACTAGGTCATAGGTTCATCTTGGCATTGAAGTCCATTCGCAACCATCTATTTCTATATCCATCTTCTTAATCTATTCATGTGATTTGTATGATTCCAGATATTGATGTCCATAGTGCGACTATCTGAGTAGAGCTCTGTCACTTATATATGAATTTTAGTATAATTGAGTGCAAACTCATATACAACAATTGGAATTTCGCATCAGGGTACTTCCTCCCGTAATCAATAAGTATGCCAACCAAGGAGGTTCTTTAGTGCATTCCAAGGTTCTGCGTAGATAGCTAGGGTCTGGAGTAAAGGTTTTGTGGGTATATCTCTAGTAAACCCTCCCGAGACTATAACTCGGCCACTAGGGCCACCTAGGGGTTTAAAGGCTTGTTGCACATGCTAAGTGCAATCGACGATGCCTGCGACAGTGAGTTAGGATTTTATTTTGTAGTTTTAATTTGCTCGGGACTAGCAAATAATAAGTTTGGGGGTATTTGATAGACGCATTTATGTGTCTATTTTCATCTCTATTGTGTATGTTGTCAGTACCCATTTTTGTACTAATTTTGGTATTTTATCCTTTTGTAGGTGTTTTTGGAGAAATAGGCTTTTGCGGCAAAATTGGCTCGAAAAGTTGCTAAAGGCTCCTGGGAGGACACTTGCTATTCGGACTCTCATTTTGGATAAGGGGTAACCCATTTCCAAGCAGCTGCTAAGCACAGACCGGCACTGGATAGGGGGAGGTCATATTTCTTCTCAAATTTTCAAAACGAAAAATGGCGGGAAAACTGTTTACAGGAAAACAGAATTTTCTGGTTGGAATTTTGGACGATTTTTAAGGAGATTCAAGGGATGATTTTCGTTGGGTTAACCCTGTTAAGGATATACAAGTTTGGTATGAGCTGTAGAATCGATTAAACAGGGATAGATATCCGTGTTGGAGCAAAACAGGGAGTATTCATATTTTGAGATGTTTTCGGTTTACAAAAGAAGTTTGTGAAGATTTTATGGCAAGATTGGAGTGTATGGAGTCCTTATTCAGTCTTGGGAGAGTTTAAGAGAGTTTGGAAACCAAGTTGACGCGTAAAGAGGGAAGAAAAATCCCGTAACTTGAGGAGAAAAAACCCCGAGAATATTTGGATTAACTCGAAAGATTTTGGGTATGGTGGCTATATATAGGTTGATTCGAGTCATATTTAGGGGTACGAACAATTTGGGGAGAGTTTGGAGAAGTTTAGAGCCTTAGAGAAGCGTAAAAAAATCAACTGGAGTCGATACAGAAACTTTTCTGCTGCTGCTGCGAAGAAGAACACGAAGAACATTAGACCCTCAGAGTTAGTTGCAGAGGCAGACTTATTTTCAGTGACAACGAGGTACGGTCGCATCTTCCTGCAGTCAGCTAAGCCTTTCAGCAACCATTCCGACTTCTGATTCAGACCTTCAGCAACTACAGAATCCGCTGTTTTAACACTTTTATCCCTTTTAATCAACTTTTGAGCCATAAACATGTATTTTGAGATTATGATTAATATGAGGAGCTAAACCCCATTGCTGAGGCGATAGAGGATGATATTTTTCCAACAAAAAGTGGTATATTCTATTTTATTTATTTTATCTCAATTATTTTTATGATTATTTGCCTTGATTTATAATTGTTTGAATGATTTTTGTTAAGCAATTGTTATTTCTTTTGATAGAGCATGCTTAGCCATAGGTTCTTGATGCTACATACTTTGGATTTACACTTGTTATTTTGAAAATCTATATGTTGCAATAGCTTAGAATCAAATTAAACGCAAAAATTGAATAAGTATAAATACTAGATAAAATCACTTTGAACTTGGAAAAATAGTGGAATCTTAGCCTCAGTGTTCTTTTAACATTGATATCAACTTTGTCAGTGTTTGCTATAATTTTTAGTGATTTTTCTATTTAGTTTTGAATTTAAGTCTAAAGTTATCCTTCACAAGTTCGAGCAACGAATCTTTTTACCACTACAACTACAAAACACATCAGATAACATTCACGAAAGGTCCGAAGATAGTTCCAACTCAACTTAACTATTGAGCGGCAGTGGGTATGAGAAGTAGAACCTTCACGACGTGCCAGAACATCTTAGTAGAACGAATCTCCCCACTTATACAAAGGAAGCATCAAACCCGTTTCGAAGGCTCCCACGGTCGTCGGTAGATGAAAGGCATCGTACTGATAGTTCTTTATCATATCATAAGTGAGATCATCCCCTTGATTATAAAAACGAACCTCGAAATTCTCAAGGCCGTGTCTTACTTTAAATTCTTCAAGGTCATTATGCTTGAAGGAGACTGGAGCCCGCTTCTTCTTCTTCGGAGCTGGAGTAGTTCGTCCAGAAGGGGCAGCCCCAGAAGACGAAGCCTTACCCGATGATGGATTCTTTGGGGGACTCATATCCAAAGATTTTCTATTCGTCGCAGGTTTTCTAGACAGACCAGGATCCTTCTTCGACGAAGGGACCTTCAATGAAGCTTTAGATTTTTGGATTGATGAGGGGTTGGGAGGAGCAATAGAACAGATGGGTTGAGCCTCCAACGGTTCTGAACGCTATGAAGAAGACTTGCCGGACGGACGATTAACAGCATAACGAGAACCTCTTGCTTGTTCTTCCCTCTTCTGAGAAGCAGCCTTCGGATCTGGCGACGACGAGGTTCTACGATTATGAAGATCTGATTGGGAAGATCTTGGAGGCCAACCATTCGGCGTAGATATATCAGGACTCCGGTTTGGAGGAGATCTATATGGACTCTGCGGCGGAGACCTATAAGGACTATGCCTACGATCGTTACCTGATATAGCTACCTAAAAGGGGCACCAGGGAATAGTGAAGATCAAAAATTGGATCCGTGATCATCATACATTATCTCAAGAACACCATAACATCATCAAGAACACAGAAAAACAACACCATGGAAATCGATAAAATGGCTCCAGATTTTGTGATAAAGAACAGGGGAAAGTATATATACTTTTGTATATTATGTTCTTCATCACAAAACCCAGAAAAAACAACGGAAGAAGCAAAGATGATCAATATCACAGACATAGAAGGGAAGAACTACCTACCTGTAACAATGGCGAAATCGAAGAAGGGAGATATCCAACAGATAATCAAGAAACAACAGCAAGGATTCTTCGAGAATAATGATGTTATCAAAGAAGATCTTGTCAGAACGAATTTGGGGCAGTATTTGAGGAAGAAAGTATCAGTAGAAGATAAGAGCAAAAGAAAAAAAGAAGTAGAGTTAAGTCTCTCAGAGAAGAAGAAGTAAAGGAAGACTAATAAGAGAATAAGAATGAGAATAGAATAAAAGTTATTATGTCATGACCTTCTCACATATTTATAACCGTAATAAATGAGGAAGAAAACCGCCCCGAAAATCAAGGGGAAGTTATTGTAAAAAAGTGGGAAACGTGTAGAATGGGAAGAACGAGGAGTTTTTCTTCAAAAATTGACTCTTTTCAACCTTAGAAGAAAAATGGGCAAATTGTATACACGTAATCCTCGATTAACCACGTGTCACGAATATCACACATGGATGACACAGGGCAGATAAGCATCAAATCCTGATGCCACGATACAACACCCAAGGGGCATGCATTACCATCATTCTCCACGTACTCATCACCAAACAAATCCGACGACAGGGGGGTCAAGGAGTACCTGATGGGTAAGACACCGCGAAGCACCATAGATAACCCATAAATATGCTTTACCCTATCCCAAGATAGATCCGAAACGAAGGGTGCGGATGAGTCCCACTAACAAGGAGGTGACAGCCGCAGTAACAGCTGTCTGACACGTGCGGACTGTCCAACCACCCGCCTTAAATGCTATAAACATAAGATACGTGTTGAAAATCCTATGGAAAAGGAGAAGGCACACCATTATCATAATACATTACCGTTGGAGGCATCTGGGAATAACGAAGATAGTCATCGGATTGGCACATTGACCGAGACGATAAGTATCCAAGGTGTCAGTAGAGAGAGGCCCACACAGAAGAATCTATAAATACCCTGCTCGACCAAAGGAGAGTGGGTCGACGAAATTTAGAGAGAGAGAGAGAACTATAGTTAGGAGAGAAATTTTAATAGTAAGTATGAGTTTTATCTTCCTTCCTCTATCATCGTTCCCTACTCAGAGTCATTCGACTATCAGTTGTAACCTTAAATAATACATAGTGTAAAACCGAACCCCCCGTGGATGTAGGCCTTAGTGCTGAACCACGTAAATCATTGTCTCATTTACATTCTGCACTTATGGTTTTCATATACCTATATCATGCATCGTTTGAATCATCATAGACACATCTATGATGTGAAACAAGGACGAGCCCGAAGGCTCTGAGTTTCTAATATAATCATTATATACCACCTTGTATTTGTTTTTATTATTATGATAGTTTTATCGACACTGCGAACATTGAATGTGGACACGATGCTACCATCGTTACTTCTGTGTTCACGGTTACTAATATGTATAGTAATTAAATGGACGTTTCAATTCTCAGAGTACTTATATTAAACATATGAGATCAAATTAATCTCTAGAATGACCGCATCGTTTCAAATTATTCCCATACGAATGCTTACACTATTACGTACTATATAAGACAAACTACAATCAAGTTGTGGATTGCTATATAGAAATAAAACCATGGAAGAAACAAAAAAATTATCATGTAGTAATAATAATGAAAAAGATAGAATCAGTAATTTTGCCACTATCTCTAATCCACCACATCTTGTCTTTCCTCGATATGAAATTTTGTTGGGGTTCTAAACCAAAACAACAGTAGCAGAAACTCAAACATTAGAACCCTAAGATAAAATTCTTTTTATTGGGGATTAGACACCTATGTTTTGTAGACAATAAAAGAGAACTGAGTTTAATTGATTGAAGTGTTTTAATACAAACTTAGGAACTGAGTATTTATAACTAATCAATACTTGTCTATCAAGAAAATAACTTAACGCGTTTAAGAATACTAGATAAATAAGGAAACTACCTAGTTAACTAAATAAAGGAAATAATGTAGTTAAGGAGTTGGCACGCAATATCCTACCGTGCTTGAAAGAATGCTTGTCCTCAAGTATCAAATTCTGGAAATTGTAAGAGTAATTCATCAACATCTTCCCAAGTAGCTTCCTCCACTGGACTAACCATTTAGTGCTTGCATGATCCCCTTTCTTGAACAATTTTCGTTCCAAAACTCTAGCTGGTTCCCACTTATCATAATCCATTGTAATTAGTAAATTTGTATCCACAACAGCTGAAGAACCAAGTTTCAGTTTCAACTGTGAAACATGAAACACTGGATCAATATGACTTGAAGTAGGTAAGTCCAACCTATAAGAAACTGCACCAATTCTTTCAATGATACGAAAAGGGCCGTAAAACTTAGAAGAAAGCTTATAATAAGCCTGAGTCGCAACTGTGTTTTGTCTATAAGGCTGAAGTCTAAGAAAAACCAAATCATTGACTGCAAAAATTCTCTCAGTACGATGAGTATCAGCATAATTCTTCATTCTTAACTGAGCAGCTTGTAAATGGGACTTCAAAAGCTTTAAAGTACGATCACTAGCTCGCAATGTAGAATCAACAACATTGACAGATGTAGAACCTGGTAAATAAGAGGATATTGTTGGAGGTGAACGACTATAGACTGCTTGATATGGAGTCATCTGAATTGCAGAATGAAAACTTGTGTTATACCACCATTCATCCCATGGTAACCATCTTGACCAATCACTAGGTTTTGTTCCAGCAAAACATCGTAAATAACATTCTAAAGTTATATTATTAACTTCAGTTTGTCCATCAGATTGTTGATGATATGCAGAACTTCTACATAACTTGGTATCTTGTAAAGAAAAATACGCTTCCCAAAAGTTGCTCATGAAGATGGGATCACAGTCACTTACAATACTTCTTGTCATGCCATGCAAACGTATTATTTCTCGTACAAAAATATAAGCAATAGAGCTGGAAGAATAAGGATGAGAGAGTGCAATAAAATGGGCATATTTAGATAATCTATCTACGAACACGAGAATAGAGTTTTTACAATGTGAAGATGGAAACCCATCAATGAAATCCATCGATATGTCTAACCAAATATCAGCAGGTATAGGTAGAGGACTCAACAATCCTGGAGGGGCTATGGCTTCAACTTTATTACGCTGACAAATATCACAATGAGAAATGAAAGTTTTAACTTCATTTTTCATACATTTCCAATAAAAATTGTGGTGTAAACGTTTATAGGTGCGTAAGAATCCAGAATGACCACCAATGGGATTAGAATGAAATTCTTCGAAAAGTTTAATGCACCAGGTGGAAGACGATGGCACCACTATACGACCTTTGTAACGTAAAACTCCATCTTCATAAGAAAAATTGGGCTTACAAGTAATATTATCGCGTAGCTGTTGAATAAGAAAACCCAATTCTGTGTCATCATGACACTCCTTAATAATGTCAGTAAGACCAGAGAAAATAGGCGCATAAAGAAGTAAAAAAGAGCCGTGAAGCCGAGAAAGTGCATCAGCTGCAATATTTTCTTTTCCTTGACGAAAAATAATCTCATAGTCATACCCCAATAATTTAGATAACCACTTTTGTTGTTCCATAGAAGATAATTTTTGATCCAAAAAATATTTGAGACTTCGATGATCTGTATAAATCTTAAAATGTCTTCCAAGTAAATATGGATGCCATTTTTGAACCGCAGAAACAATGGCAAGCATTTCTTTATCATAGATGGAAAGATTTAAATTCTTACCAGAGAGTGGCTTACTGTAGTATGCAATGGGTCTATCTGATTGTATTAGCACAACACCTAATCCATTCCCAGAAGCATCACATTCCAAAACAAATTCTTTTCAAAAATCCGGAAGTATTAAAACTGGTGTGGTAGTTAGAGTTTGGTGTAGTTGTTTGAAAGCAGTAGTGGCCTTCTCACTCCAAACGAAGACATCTTTCTTGAGCAACTGAGTTAAAGGTGCACTGATTTTCCAAAGTCTTTAACAAACATATGGTAATAGCCGGCTAGACCCAAAAAACCTCTTAGTGCCTTAACTGTGGTAGGGATAGGCCATGATCGGATACATTGTATCTTGTCGTGCTCAACTAAAACCCCTTCAGAAGAGATGACATGTCCCAAATACCCAATGGAACTTTGAGCAAGAGAACATTTTGAGTCCTTGACAAATAACCTATTGGTCAGAATAATATCAAACACTAAGGATAAATGATGGACATGATCCTCTAGATTTTTACTATAGATTAAACTATCATCGAAAAAGACGAGTACGAACCTGCGTAAATATGGTCTGAAGATGTGATGCATAAAACTCTTAAAAGTTGCTGGTACATTGGAAAGACCAAAGGGCATCACAAGGAATTCATAGTGTCCATCATGAGTTCTAAAAGCCGTCTTTGGAATGTCAGGAGCATGCACTCGAAGTTGATGATAACCAAAACGAAAATCCAATTTAGAGAAAATCATGGCACCATGTAACTCATCCAACAATTCATCTACCATAGGTATTGGAAATCTATCTTTGATAGTTAGCTTATTTAAAACACGATAATCCACACACATTTTCCATGAACCATCTTTTTTACGAACCATTAAGATAGGAGAAGAAAAGGGACTAGAGCTAGGCCGAATAAAACCAGCCTGTTGTAATCCAACTACAATTTTTTCTATTTCATATTTTTGAAAATGAGAATGTCTATATGGTCGCACATTAACGGGAGCAGATCCGGGAAGTAACAGAATGTGATAGTCATGTGACCGTTCAGGGGGAAGAACAGTTGGAATCTTGAAGATATCTTTATAGTCAGACAACAATTGCTGAATCGTAGGCGGCACAACTGAAGTAGTAGTAGTATCAGTATGTAATGATGATAGTTGAAGAGTAAAACCATAAGTCTCTATGCACAACAAACGTTGCATGGGAGAAGCATCTAAAATCATTACTGAAGAAGTATTTCCACGTAAAATGATGTCCTCTTCATTAATTTGAATTTCATTGTCAGCTTGTTAAAATCCCAAGAGATTTTTCCCAAAGTACGCAGCCACTGGACTTCTAACACTGCATCACAACCACTGATTTCTAAAAGATGAAAATAAACCAACAAAGTGCAATTGTGGAGGGTAACTGGCACGTTAAAATAAGACCCATGAGTATTTAATGTACCTCCATCACCTACAGTTACACGTAAAGAATTATCAGATTCAATCTTGTGACCACATTGCTTGACAATGGCTGGATGAATAAAGTTATGTGTAGCTCCAGAATCAACCAAGATTATAATCGGGTTAGCCTTTACATAGCCTGTAATCCTCATTGTGTTGGGAAAAGTAGAGCCCATTAAGGAGTGTAGGGAAATTCTAGGTACTTGGTCACTCTGCTCAACCAAACTATCCGGACACACAGGCTGAATATCCTCATCCACAAATTGATCTTCACTGTCAGTACTATCTGGGGTCATCTCTAAGATCAATAATCTTGGTTTGACACATAAATGGCCAGGTTTATAGAACTCTTCACAGTTGAAACAAAGTCCTTTGTCTCGTCTTTCTTTTTGTTCTTCCCATGTTAATCTTTTAGCTCCAAGAGGTAATGTGGGTTTTTTAGTTTGTGGGTTGGTATCCATTGTGGATCTAAAAGGAGTTGAACGAAAAGGTTTGGAAACATAAGAGGCTGCAAGGATATTATCTTCTTGTTGTATTGCCTTTTTGAAAGCCTCAGCTAATGTCTTAGGTTCAAATAAACGAACACCAGTGCCAATATCAACTCGTAAGGCAGCAATAAATAGATCAACAAGGTACCGTGTAGGAAGATCATGAATGAAATTGAGCAATTTTTCAAACTCAATGATTAGTTGTCGTACGGTACCTGATTGAGACAACTTTGTCAATGCAATATGCGGATTTATAAATTTGTGACATCGATCCTAAAATCTGTCACGAATTAGAGAGCAAAATTCTTCCCGAGATGGTGTAGGATTATACTTTTTAAGCCAATGATACAAGGAGTTGGCATCACCTATCAGATGAGTAGCAGCCACCTGAATTTTATGTAAGCTGAAATACTGATCAGCTTGAAAAATCCAGCCGTCAGGATCGACACCATCAAAAGTTGGAAACTTTAGGTCAATGGGTCCTGGACGAATAGTTGTATTAGTTTCATCTCCGTGATGACCAGTATTATGTTGAGGATGAAAAGTAGGAATAACAGAATGACCGTTTTTTTTTCTCAACCAAGGGATTCGATAATAACTGTTTTCATGGCTGCTGTTAAAGTTGTTGTCAAAGCAGCCATGTCTTCTTTACAATTAGCTCTGTCAACCCCTGCTTGAATTTCAGCTTTCTCAATGTCGTCAAGGCGCTATTTTGTTAGAGCATTGACTAACTCCTTGATCTCATCTTTTAAACCTTTAACTTCTTCTGGTAACTCCACAACCGTCATGATATAGATTTTTTTTTCCCCTGAAATTCTAAGAATATGTCAAACCTGCTCTGTACCATATGTTAGGGTTCTAAACCAAAACAACAATAGACGAAACTCAAATATTAGAACCCTAAGATAAAATCCTTTTTATTGGGGATTTGCCACCTCTGTTTTTGTAGACAATAAAAGAGAACTGAGTTTAACAGATTGAAGTGTTTTAATACAAACTCAGGAACTGAGTATTTATAACTAATCAATACTTGTCTATCAAGAAAATAACTTAACACGTTTAAGAATACTAGCTAAATAAGGATACTACCTAGTTAACTAAATAAAGGAAATAGTGTGGTTAAGGAGTTTGCACGCAACAAATTTGTTGTTCAAACAAGTGTTTTGTCAAAACGGTGGAGTCATGTTTGGACATCACTTCCATTTCTCAACCTCAATTGCATTATAAACAAACCTCCTTCACGTCGTAGTTCTGATGTCGAACTATTATGCACTTCAAACGTAGTTCGATGGGTTTATAAATTTTGTCGACAAGGTATTCGTTCTTCACGACAACTCTGATATAAAGATATTATGTCTCTGCATTACAAAAGACTGGGCAGCCTATGGTGATGATAACTTACCAACGCATCTTACTAGATGGATCCTCGTAGTAGTAAGGCGTAACGTTCAAGAGCTTGATATGGAAATGGATGTTGAGGACTACTCGGTTTGCAAGCTTCCTCGGGAACTCTTTAGTTGTACATTGAGGAAACTGAAAATGAAAATGGTTGGTGACCAATATCCAGATTTTATTATTCCAAGATCAGTGAGTTTACCTCATCTCAACTCACTGTTGGTCACTGGACTTACTATCCCCAATATAGAATTCGCTGATACTCTCATCCCAAGCTTTCCACTTCTCGAACTGACAGTAGTGGATAGTACGATACAAGTGTTAGAAATAATGTGTCAAGTCAAGGTCTGTTGACTTGATTTGATTAGTATGTTTTTCACCAGCACAACTGTTACAACTGTCTCTCTTTCTCTCTTTCAACATATTAATACTATCTGAGACAGTTTGTATTAGTTTCTCTGGAAAAAAACCTTATGTACTAATTGAATATCATTCTTTTGTGCCATTTTTTACATGGTATCAGACTCTAAAGATCGATCCAATTGTTCTTCATTTTTTTTTTTACATTCACTGATAAATTAAACATCATCATCAATTCAATACTTGTGTTGTTCTCATCAATTAAACATCAAATATCAGTTCAAAATTTCAGTTATTAATCTTCTTGATTTCAGATCTGTTTTTTCTTCATCAAATTCATTATTTCCTCATCCTACTCTTCAATGGAAACTACTAGAAGTATGGCACAGCAAAACCTAAACAATGTCAACAATAATAACATCAACAACAACAACATCAATAACTTTAATCAAAATCCATGGGGAACGCAATCTAATTCTTCCGTTGTAAATCAATTAGATCCCCCTCTCCAGTTCTCTTTACCTTTCACCAATATTACTAATTTTGTTTCTGCTAAACTTGGTCCTGATAATTACTTGATCTGGAGAGAGATATTCGAAACTATCTTAATATCCATTGATTTGTTTGGTTATGTTGATGGTGAAATTCATGAACCACCTTGAGAAATCTTTGTTGATGGATCTGCTGTTATCAACCCTAGATGGATATATTGGTGCAAGGTTGATAGGTTTGTTGCAAGTTATTTCAAGGCTACATTTACAGATACTATCTCAGGTGATATTCTTGGTCTTTCTTCTGCTAGGTAAATATGGATTTACTTAGAAACTAGCTTTAGAAATCAATTATGCTTCGTAATCACTTTAGTGGAATTAGAAAAGAAAATTTGTCAATTCTTGTTTACTTTCAAACTATTAAATCCCTGGCTGATTCTCTTGTGGCAATTGGTGAAAGAGTTAGTGAAACAGATCTTACTATGTATGTTCTAAATGGTTTGGGTAGAGCATATGACAATTTTGTCATCCCTGCAAACAATAGGGAAACTCCTTTCACATTTGCTGAACTCAAACCTCGCCTTTTGAATCATGAGCAGTGGTTACTTGATCAAGAACAAGATATGTCTAGCAATTTTGATCCATAACATCCTTCTGAATTTTATAGTCGAAATAGTAATAATTTTGGTGATGGTAACAAAGAAAAACCTAAGTTCAATCTTGGCAATTTTATGAGTAGTCAATATCATTCTGGTTCTTCTTCAAGTTCTCAAGCTGGTTATACTGGTGGTTATTCTGGTGGGTCTACACATATAACTGGTCATCCTAATGCTGGTGGTCGTCAACCTCCAATTGATTTCTCAAAAATTGAATGTCAAATATGTAGAAGATTTGGCCATTTTGCAAATAGATGTTATTATAGATATGCTCCATATAAGAAGCAAAACAATATTCATGCTGCTCATATTTCTTCTGAAGAAGATGGTTTTCAATATATGGATCCTTATGCAAATGTTGCTACTATGGAACAAGCTTTTACTGGTATGACAATGCATAACACTAGAATCAGTGATCCATCTTCAAGTTATGGTGCTTCTAGTTCCACCTGGCTTTCAAATTCTGGTGCAACCACACACATGACAGGAGATCAAACCTTAATGCAAAATGCCTCTCCTTATACTAGAAAGGAAAAGGTCATGGTTGGCAATGGTAAGTCCTTACCAATTTCTTTAACTGGAACATCAACTTTAACTACACCAACTGCATCTTTCATGTTGAAGAATGTTTTACATGTTCCTATGATGAAACATAATTTGTTATATGTTGCTAGGTTTACTAGAGATAACAATTGTTATTTCAAGTTATATCCACATGGTTATGAAATTAGGGATATAAAACATGATATTCTTTTGGCTCAGGGTGCTACGATAAATAATATGTATCCCATTTCAAATCTTCATCATTTGTCATTCCCTCATTATTCTTTGACATTTATTTTATCTGCTTCTCCTACTGTGTGGCATGATAGATTAGGTCATCCATCTCATCAAATTGTTAAATTTTTGCATGATTCACATCATATTGTTCTCAATTCATCTCCTTCATCCTCTGTGTGTGAATCTTGTCAACTTTAAAAAAGTAAAAGATTAACTTTTTCTTCATCATCTTCTCAATCTCTCATTCTGTTATCTCTTATTCACCGTGATGTCTGGGGTCCCTCCCACGTCCCATATTTACTTGGATATAAGTATTACATTGTTTTCATTGATGATTTCAGTAGATTTACATGGCTATATCCAATGCATAAAAAGTCTGATGTTGTACAATGTTTCTCTCATTTTAAAAATCTCACTGAAAACTTATTTTCCACCCAAATTATCTCCTTTCAAACTGATGGTGCATCTGAATTAGTAAAAGGTTCTTTTAAGTCTTTTCTTGTGTCTCATGGAATTCAACTTCGAATATCTTGTCACAAGACACCTGAGCAAAATGGTCTTGCTGAATGAAAGCATCGCCATATCACTGAAATGGGAAATTCTCTTTTGTTAAAAGCTTCCTGTCCTAAAGAATTTTGGTTTGATGCTTTTCAACTGCTTCTTATCTCATTAATATTACTCCTACCAAAATCTTGTATTATAAAAGTCCTTTTGAAATTTTGTTCAAATCTATTCCAAATTATTCTCTTCTGATTTTTTTTGGATCGGTTTGTTATCCTTTTTTAGGACATTCCAGAACAGATAAATTATCTCCTAAGTCTGTTAAGTGTGTATTTCTTGGTTATAGTTTACTTCATAAAGGTTACAAGTGCTTCAATCCCATTTCCTGGAAAACACACATCTCACGACATGTTATTTTCGATGAGTCACAATTTTATTTTTCTTCTCCTGATTCATCTTCTTCCATTGTTGATGAATGTCCTTCAGTTCCTATATCAACTCCTTCTAGTTCTATTGTCACTAGGTCTAGTAATGGTATTTCAAAAGCAAAACAATTTCCTGATCATATTGCTCATGTTTCTGTTAAACATCCAATCTGTTCTGTTTTTGCTTCTATTCTCACCAGTCACCCTGAGCACAAAACTTTTAAAGTTGCTGCTAAGGATCCAAAATGGTAAGTTTCTATGAGAGAAGAGAAAACTGCTTTGGATAATAATGGAACATGGGATTTGTTCAAGCCTACACCTGATATGAATATTCTGGGTTGTAAATAGATCTACAAAGTTAAACTAAAGGCAGACGGCACTATGGATAGGCTTAAATCTAGGTTAGTTGCAAAAGAATACACTTAGCTAGATGGTATAGATTATACAGAGACATTCAGTCCTGTAGTTAAGTCCACTACAATAAGGATTGTGCTCACTTTAGCTTTTACCTACAATTGGCATATCAAACAATTGGATGTGTCAATTGCTTTTCTTCATGGAGACTTAACTGAGAATGTCTACATGCAACAACCTCCAGAGTTTATGGATCCAAATTTTCCTGATCATGTATGTCATCTAAAGAAAAGTCTTTATGGCTTGAAGCAAGCCCCAAGACAATGGTTTGCCAAATTTAGCACTTTTTTGCTGTCTGCTAGTTTTGTTAAATATGTGAATGATCACTCTATGTTTGTTTTTCATTCTGGTTCAAATATCTTAGTTTTACTTCTTTATGTGGATGACATAATTTTAACTGGTAATTTTTAATGCTTGATGAACAATTTAATTGCTTCTCTCAAGACTGAGTTTGCTATGAAAGATTTGGGAAATCTAAGTTTTTTTCTTGGTATTTAAGCTGAGAGACATTCAAATTCTTTGGTCTTGACACAAAAGAAGTACACTCTGGAACTTTTGGAAAGGGCACATATGCTAGATTGTAAACCATGTGATACTCCAGTAGCTAAGACACACATGGCTTCTATTCATGATGGTACTTTATTAGATGACCCTCTTGAGTATAGAACTATTATAGGAGGATTGCAATACCGTACTCATACAAGACCATACATCTGTTTTGGAGTTAAGTATGTAAGCCAGTTTATGCATGCTCCTACAGATTGTCATCTCCTTCTTGTCAAAAGAATTCTCAGGTATTTAAAAGGTAGTATTGGTGAGGGTCTTACTATTCATTCCACTGATGTGACTTCACTGAAAGCATATACTGATTCTGATTGGGATGTCTGCCCTGATACCAGAAGATCTACCAATGGGTATGTTGTTTTTCTAAGTTCTTCTCTGATCTCTTGGTCATCTAAGAAGCAACCAACTGTCTCTAAGTCATTTGCTAAAGATGAATATAAGGCTCTGTCTGTAGCATCTGCTGAGCTTAAATGGATTTCTTATGTACTAAATGATATGCATGTTTCTCTTGCATTACAAATTCAGTTGTTTTGTGATAATACAAGTGCAATTACCTTGTCAGCTAATCATGTTTATCATGCCAGGACCAAACACATAGAGATTAAGTATCATACTATCAGGGATCTGGTGGACTCTGGATTTCTTATGGTTTCTCATGTTTCAAGTGAAGAGCAGATAACTGATATCTTTGCCAAAGGCCTATGTTTTCCTGCTCATTCAAGACTACTTCATTTACTTTTGGATGTTGCAGTTACTTAGCACTGCTGGATGCTTTAGTTACTTTGCATTTGTTGATTGAGAGAACTTCTTTTTGTTTAGCTATTTGCACATTGTTGCCTGTTTACATGGGTGTTGCTGTATTTTTTTTTTTCCTTTTTACTTCAGCTTTTCAAACTTCATAGTCTGCCTGTATCAGTTTGCAGGGGTGTGTTAGAAATAATGTGTCAAGTCAAGGTCTGTTGACTTGAATTGATTGGTCTGTTTCTCACCAGTACAGTTGTTACAGCTGTCTGTCTCTCTCTCTCCATATTAATACCGTCTGAGACAGCTTTACAACAAGATGATAATGACAAGGCTTTCACCGTTGATAACAAAAAGTTTTTTTTTAAAAGGTTTTTTACTGAAAACGGTAATGAATTTGTATCTATATGGGTTGGTAATAGGATTAATATGAGGCTAGTTTGGTCTTTTTGGCTATTTAGACGCCCATACCATTTGTAAAAATTGGGAGAGAAAATTTGTACGCCTCAAATAAAACCCTTAGAGCACTTCCAATGTACTCAACAAACTTGAAGTTTGTTGATTTTGATCCCACTATGGACTCAACAAACATGAAAAATGGATGTACAAACCAACAAATTTGTTGATTTGTTGAGTGAGTTGGAACATGTAGCGCACGCGTAAAGGAAAGCCGGGCAGTCTTGGCACCAATGCTGGCACGTGAGCCGAAAACGCTGGTGTCCTTGCATCTCCCGTTGTTACTTCACACGCTAGAGTCTTTTCTAAAAGCGCAACGTTTTTCATAGAAACGCCAATGACGGAATCTGGACGGCTTAAAACTCTTGTGATCTAACGGTTATAATTTTTGAGTTCTATAAATACTCTCCATTTCAACTCCAAATTCACATTCACACATCTAGTCTTCTTTACTCTTCTTCTCTGAGCTTAAAAATATTCTTCAACTTTAATAAAACAAAATTTTCAATTCTTGAAAATATCTCGGCCCTTGTTAGTTCGGCGAGCTCCGTATACTAAAGAAGAAGATGAATCTATATTGCAGAAACTATGTTTTTTTATTTACTCAGCTTGCTTAAGGAAACTATCCATGGGTGAATTTATGGGCAGTTATTCATGACGGTTTCTGCAGTGATACCCGTAATCCGAGTTGTCGTGCTATATGCGAAATAGAATATCGTTTTCGTATAATTAAGAAAGAAGTAAGTGAGTTTGTATCTTTAACGATGCATGCCAATCGATATAGACTTAGAGGTGAAACTGATGCTGAGATGGTAACAAGATCTTTGGCTGAATGGCGAAGATGGAAACATGAGGCTTTTCCTTTCGAAATCCTTAAGGTGTTGAACAGTTTCAACCCCTTCTTTGTAATTGTTGTTCCACCTAGTACTTCTCATCAGTGAAGCTAATGTAGTTCGTCGTAATTAAGTGAAGCTAATGTAAAACACATAATTTTAAACATATGTAATTTCATTTAATTCAGACCGTCGTACTTTTAAAACTAAAATTACAAATATAGCAGAATTAAAAATTACAATCTCTCTAACGTCGCTCATCGCTAGTTCTCCCATTGTTATCTTCTGGAGTCAAGAATTCTCCAAGACCTGGGGATAGACCTGGGATATCCCCACTTGCCAACATATTAAATAAATTTCCATAAGGGGATAATAAAGCTGGTTGAACAACATTAGGCGATTGGAAAACACTAGATCCTCCAAGCATATAAAATGTTTGTTGTTGTTGTGGTGGTGGTGTAACATTGTAGCAATCATTTGGGTTGTAGGGAGAGAATAATGATGAAATGCGCCTAGGATCTAGCCGAAATAGTTGAGGTTGAGATACAGGCACAGTTTTTGGTGAAGTATTGTGTCGTACATGTGGTGAAGAACTCTGTCGTACTTGTGTTTCTCCCACCACTGTATTATCACGATCGTGCAATGATCTGTTGCTCCTAGTGGGATCGGTAGACGGTGAACGCCCATCATCCTTTACAGTTGGACTTAATACAAACATTGTGTCTTCGTGCCATTTCCGACACAATTTTAAGTGTATAGCCTCCATTTGCCGATTCACCCAATACAAATCGTTCAGTCGGCTCCGCAACTCTTCGTTACTGGCAGTCACATTGTAGTAAGGATAATCATGTTCCATAGATTGGGATATTATGGAGATCGTGGTTGCCTCACCTTGTGAAGTAATACTTGGCATCTCCCAACGAATTTCGGGCATATTTGACGAAGATGATGAAGTACTTGCACCCGTGGTGGGGTAAGTCATAAAGCATGGCTCTTTTAGAGGTGGCTGGCTAGGAACGATATTTGCATCATGGGACAAGCGTGATAACCCTGGGAAATCAAACCCATAGATGTGCATGTTGTGTGTCCCAATTACAGGCTTCGCAATCGAGTTGTACCATCTGACATACTGCGCTTCACCAATATCCAAATGTTTATTTAGTTCATATATACCTCTCCCAATTGGTTCTTCTCAGCCTTTCAAAATCTGATCCATAGGTTTGCATCTGTTGTGGCGGGTTAATTATAATTGCATATATACCTTGTATTTGGTACTGCAGTCTTTCTCCCAGGTACCTAGCACATTTTTCTGATTCTGGAGTGTAAAAAATAACTCTACGTAGAGAATAATCAAGAATACGTTGTCCAACAGTAGCACCAAACTTAGGAAAATCAATGTAAGGGTGAATAACTACGTTGTTGTGGCTCCGAGTCATCTGATGAAACATCTGAACAAAACTGGAACCCGAGACGTCGCTGCCAGTGTTCTTCGCTAAGTTGGTCGAGAAGTACATGTCAAACATTGGAATCTATGGGTATCGTCTTTAAGGATTGGTTTACTAACATGGAAGTAGGTATACCACCAATACTGCAAATTACTCCATAATTTTAGTATTTTGAATTAATCTACATTTGTTCATAAAATTTATTTAAATTTAAAAATAATAATTTTGATATTTACCTCTATGATGCTCCAGAAACCAGTGAAGTTATCTCCGCCCATGGACACTTGATCTAGTCCACAATACAATTCTGCTAAAATTACAGATCCCCAGTCATAATCTGGTGCTTTGTCAAGATCTTCTAACGCTTCAAGCCAACCAACACGAGCAACAAAAGTTGAGTTTGGAAAGAATGTCTGACCCAGTACCCTTAAGATAAACACCCTTTCGAGTTCAGGATAGTCATCCACATCTTCTGGGTTTTTGGGTTGGATAAGGAAAGACTTCAACGCTGAACATTTAATCTCACCTCCTTTCAATTCTTTATAATCTTCACGTAATTCTGATTCCCTAAACGAGGTAAAAAGCGTCCCCATTTACTATTTGATATCCATTCGTCTTGATTGAATGGTGCCGGCTCTCCCATTCCACTTGGGATCCCAAAAATGAAATACAAATCAAGGGGCGTAATTCCTATTATAAGTATAATATCAACTATGAGTAATTCTTTTGATTATTTAATAATTATTTAAAAAGTATAATTTAAGTTAAGTTAAACAAGCTTACCAATTTCAAAATCCATAAAATGGAATGTGTGCGTCGCCGGCTACCATCTTTCTACCACTGTTTTCGTAATTCTGTTGTTGTGTCTTCTAGGCTTCACACTATAAAGCGCACGCTAGGGATATATGTCAACCCTTTCTCGGACTTGAGGGGGTAGAACTTCATAAACAACCTTTGAGTCTGAAAATCCACCTCTCATTCTAAAATAATCCTTAGACCGATCTTGATGCCCCAACACATGACCTTGGACTAATGATGGAGTAGCAACAACACTCGGCGAAGCAAACTCTGCTTCCCGATTTTGAGAAAAATCTACACTTGTGGCAGGCCGCGGTGCCGGTTTATTTCTTCGATATCTTCTCTTCTTTACACTATTGACCGCTTTTCTTAAAATGCCGCTCATATTGTATCAATAAAAATTGATTTAGAAGAAGGTAATAGTAGTGGTGTGACTGAAAGTGGATTGGGTTGAAGGAATTTATAGCTTTGAAAATTTTAAACGTTGAGAATATGGACGTTGGAAAATCGACCGTTGACGGTTTTTTTTCTCACGCCCGCGTTGATATGACCAACGCCAGAGTTGTTATCTTGAGCGCCGCGTTCATCCTACACACGCCAGCGTTTTTCCTTAACACAGGCGCTTGATGATCAACCGCGCAGTGCTATTCCCATAGTAGAGAAACCTGTTTGGCCATCCACCTGGCTCAACAAAAAAATTTATTTGTACATTACCATAGGAATTTCCCTTAGACCTCAAACTAGGAAAGTTTTTTAAAGGAAGAAAAGGAAATAAATCTTCCAAGAAAATAAACAATTAGATTTCAAACAAAATTTAAGATATTACGGAATTACACAATAGGCAGGAAATGTTATTAATTTAGCAAAACATTATATACACGTGTAAATCATGCAATAGCACTACAGTACAAAGTTTTTAAATTAAAAGAGTCCGTTGCATTTCCTTTTTTATCTCGGCTTGATTGGGGTATACCCAGATTAATTGGGGTATACCCAATTTTAAGTGGACTCTTTTTAAGGGCTAAGGGGGAGTCCTAATGGGTGAAGTTACAAAACTACCTTTACCCTTTATAATTCTTATTACCCTAAATCAGTTTTATTTTTTTCATTTCATCTTCTTCTTCTCCTCCACCTCTACCTTACCGGCTTCTCCATTCCCCACCATTGAAAACTCGTTGATTAATTCGTCGTAATCGTCGATAAAAAAATTCCGATTAATATTCAAACATGGAGCCGCTGCGGCCTAGGGCTAGTCGTATGAAAGGAGCAAATCGAAAACCCAATGAATATAACCCTGGAATTGCAAATTTAGTTCAAAGGAAAGTGAAGAAAAAAACCGTCGAAGAAGAAGAAATCAACGCCGCTGAAACCGATGAAATGACGCGATTAAGAAAGTAAGGGCCTACTTAAACTCACTCCAGTACTTCAATTCATGTTTGCATGTCAAATTAGGTCAGAAAAATCGAATGTTTGAATTTACAGTTATTTAGCCGGCAAGGTGTATGTTCCTCGACCCTGCCGACTTTTCATAGGTAGGGTTAGTCGGCAAGCTCTTAGGTTGAAGATCTTGCCAGTTGTTCAATACCTGTAACTGCTTTTTACAGAGTCGGCAAGGTATTCAAGTTAAGACCTTGCCGACGATATTTCGATGGGTTATAATTTTTTACCCTGCCGGCGGATTGTTTTGAAAAAAGTGGTTCCTGATTCCTAAAGTCGGAATGGTATTTGGATACCACCATGCCGGCTGTTTTGTAGCCGGAAATGTATGGGTAATGGACCTTGCCGACTAATTATGTGGAAAATTCTGGTATCTACTGTGTTCATATTTGTTATAAGTCGGCAGGTTATTTGAATAAGACCATGCCGACTATAGTTTAGCCGGCATGTATTGTATTAGTCGACCCTTTCGACCATTGTTCCGCCGGATTGGTTATACCTGTCGACCCTGCCGACTTATGAATTTTTTCTTAATTGTTATTTTTCAGGTTGCAAAAGGCAGGGAAGAAAGCTGTTACTCCTACTTCAAGACCTCCTCGTGTTGGTGACAAACTCTTGACTGCAATACATTGAGGGGCATTCGTTGTGCCGGGAACGCTCAAGATCCGTGTATGGAATGATTCTCAACCACTACCGGAACTAAATGATTTGGATGAAACTCCAGATGAAGACCAATCAATTCCATCTGGTAGAAGAGGTGATGATGATGATGTTGTTGAAAGAACTCCGACTGCTGGAGGAGGTGACAATGATGATGATGATGGTGATCAAGACATGCCACCTGTTGGAGGAGGTAATGATGATGATGATGATGGTAATGGAGATAAAGATAAGGATATCGAAGATGAAATTGTTGAAGAGGAAGAGGAATAGGAAGAAGAAGAAGAAGAACAAACTCAAGCTAATGATCAACAAACCCAAGCTTCAACTTCAACTGAAACCAGAAAGAAGAAGAGGGTTATCACTAAACCAGCTGACTCCCACATGCCTCCCCCTCAATTGAAGGTTACACTGAAACAAGGTGAGCCTCTAAAGGGGACCCCAGAAGATGGTGAAAATGTTCTTTTTTGGATACAAAGACTCATGGGCATGTGAAATCCAAAATACTTTCGTAAGTAATCTCAATCCGTCTTTGTTTTTTATTTAAGTGTATCTATCTTAAATTTGCGTCAAGTGTTTGTATTTCTTTTCATTTTGTTTTTTTGGTATTTAGGATCACAAGCATGCCATCCGTCTCTTGAGGCACCAAGCTTCATGTTTAGTGATTAAAAACTGGGTACTTGACAAGGAATGTGACGAGGTGCAAGCGATTGTCAAGAACTCCGGGTTGTGGCCTGCGGTGGAGAGTTCGATTTTTAAGTATGATAGAGTTACCGTATCTGCATTCTGTGAGAGGTTCTACGGAGAGACTGATACAATATTATTCCCATTCGGTGAGATGGCGATAACTCCCGATGATGCTTATCAAATTCTAGGCCTCGAGGTTAAGGGAAAAGCAATCAGTGAGGGTTTCGATAATAGCATTTCTTAGGAGGATATCTTCAAATTGACCAAAACTTTGTTCGGTTGGGATTAGATTAAGACGGAGTCTATGCTTGTGATGAAGGATGGTCATCTAAGCAAGAATTTTAATCTGAAGAAGTTGAGGGATACATTATCTGTGACCAAGGAAATCTATGATAAGGAAGGAAGGGTGGACTTGGTGCGAATCAATGCTACCGCGTCAGCTTATTTGCTATACGTCCTGGGCAAATGTATCTTCCCCGACAGTTCCGTAAGCTTGGTCCATGCTAGGTATATGCAACTATTGGATCCCTTAGATCAGATGCATGAGTATTCTTGGGGTACTGCGGTGGTCGCCTTCTTGAACAATGAGTTGACAAAGGCTTCAAGGACACTCACTGCGCAAGTTAACGGAAATATATGTCTCTTCCAGGTAATTTTATTGTGTAAATCATTTATATTTGCAAAATTCTTGTAATGTAAGATTCTTACTAAACTTTGTATTTGCATAGGTTTAGATATATGAGCACTTCCCTACTTTAGTGAAAGCCAACTCCTACGTCAAAGTGAATGAGAATGTTGAGATTGATAAGCCAAGAGGACAAAGATACATTTTTAAGGGTGCTCAGGATAAGGATATGCCGCAACAGCTTATCAACGTGCGAATTGCCTTGGACAAATTGACTGCGGATGAGGTAATATTTGATCCGTATCGAGATGCTAAAAATCAAGGTTTAATACAAAGGAAAGATGATGTTGCATTATACTACGGTCCCTTGTTGTTCTCCCATGGATTTTCAATGTACGATCCACATCGGGTAATGCGACAATTGGGTTACGTCCAAGAAGAACCCCATTTCGATGCTGAGTCGTTCTTTAAAGTGGTAAGGGAGGAGTGCAGCATGTCCCAAAAAGGTATTGATGTCCGTTACGCTCCAGCGCCAGTTAACGATCATTGGAATGGAAGACGTGACCGTAAAGTCGATACGAGTCTTTTGGACGAGGTGACAGAAGGTCATGAAGCTCATGAGAAATACATGATGTGGTACTTGGGATGTGCTTGATAGGTTCGGAAACCTACAATAATATACTGCAAGTGCACAGTG